>JARHVA010004346.1:800000-1400000 GCA_037957365.1 Torreya grandis | reverse complement strand
TTCAATTTTTTTTGTTTAGAGTAAATTTATCTTATTTATATCTATTTTATGAATGTTTTAGGCATGTGTAGTAGATTATTTTTTTGTATTTTATTGGTATATGGTTTTTGTTTAAATTTCATAAGATGTTTTTGTGTATAACATGTGATGGTGATATTCCCTATCTGAGCCCAGATAGCATGGAGAATCAATAACCATACTACTCATGATGTGTTGATGTGGACATAGACTATGAAACTAGAGTTTCCTATGATGCACTACTAGTAAATGAATATGTAGAATTTGATGCAAAAATCTTGATTGGTTGACATTCTAAAACTGCACTCTGAGTTGTATGATTTCTTGAAAATATCTTAATCGATGTGCAAACTGAAGTTGGGTTCTGATCTCTATAATTATTACCATATATCTTTATTGGTGCTCAAACTAAAATTATACCTTTGGGTTTGTAGTTTTTCCGAAATATCTTGATTGGTGTACACACTAGAGGTGTGTTCTTAACTTTGTAATTATTTCCATAGATTTTGATTGGTGATTATACTGAAACTATGCCCTTGGGTTTGTAATTATTTCTAATTATCTTGATTGGTGTACACACTACAGGTGCATTTTGAGCTCTATAAATTAGTTACCATCATTTTTGAGGTTTTGGTGTATGGGACTACTCGTAAATGGGTGTCCTAGAATTCACATGGCTCATATGATGAGTAACCAATGGTTTTTTAAACGGAACATCCTGGGATAACTCTGTCATAGAAGAGTGTGATCTAAGAGAGTGTGGAAAATGAGGTGTCATTTCCCCTTGTGTAATTTCTATGATGCCTCAAGTAACATACTGGTCGATGCAAGCTCAAAATGCATAACAATGATCATTTGAATATCCATTTATCCATTGAAAATGACAATATTCCTTATGTGGTACCAAGTGCAAGCAGCATGGTGGATGATGATTAGTAGAATGAAGTCTAATCATCCCCCTATCTAATAATTTAATCAAAATGTCATGAGACCCAGCCTTATCTAAAAAATTTATAACCCCTCTGCATATATCTTGTGTTCTACTCACTACATAAGGTGTTATGTAGAGTGGCTCTTTGCCCTTAATAAGTAGTAGTATTGGTTGTTTTTGTTCCACTAGTTTTTGAATTATAAGTGGAGTAAGATCTTATAAAAAATTAGAAGACTGAGGATTTGAGAGGTCTATAACCAAATCTACCTCTGAGTCGGTAATTACTCCCAATTATAGATCTAATGTTATAACTACATTGCATATATGTTTGAATGATTTAGATGTTTGATATAACAATCTCCCCTTGAGAGGATAGATTAAACTTATAACAAAGATGTATTATACTTCTAAATCTATTAGTTGATAAATAAATTAATGCAAACAAGCTTTGAATCGTAGAATGTATTCGCATGTAAGCTTTATCTTGACCTGATGTAATGAAGGTAATCTCTCATGTGTGACTAGAGATCCCTTGTTTTTTATCTAATAAGTGTGTGTGTGTGTGTGTGTGTGTGTGTGTGTGTGTGTGTGTGTGTGTGTGTGTGTGTGTGTGTGTGTGTGTGTGTGTGTGTGTGTGTGTGTGTGTGTGTGTGTGTGTGTGTGTCTTTTTATATGTGACCTATTATTTAGTTAAATAAGAGAGATATGTGAGGCAAGATAAGAAGTAGAAGGTTTAGATTCTATGTCATCTTCATCATAATCACAATAATCATCATTATCCCATGGTTGATCAAAATCAAAATTTAATTCATTTGTATAAGTAAGATTAAAAGAAGTATCATCCACATGCTCATTGAGAGAAAAAGAAGAGGAAAATTTTAACTTTTTACTACTATGTAATGTGTCATAATATGTAGGTGTAATGCAAGGCATTTGTTCACTAGTCATTTTTGAAATGTAAGCATGGTTATCACTTTCAATTTTGGAATCAAGGGAAGGAGAAGTAACAACCATGTTTTATTTTTGTACATTATGACATATATGATAATAGTTAGAGACATTTACATTATCAACTTGTTGTAAAAATCATTACATTTAGTTTGAAATGTGAAGGAAGGTGATAAAGTGATTTCATATACCTTAGTTTTTGCATTGTTAAAAGGTGTAATATCATTTGTACTTGTTTTTTAAAATGTAATTGAGAAGGGAAAATAAGATACATTATTCTTATATACTTTATTTGAATCATGTAAAAGTGGTTTTCATGTAGTGCACTTATATTAATTTAATTTGAATAATGAAATAGCAAAAGTAGTTGAAAAGCTAGGATCACATTGGAATAAAACACTAAGAGGTTCTTTTAGAATTATATTGTTAGTTTAATTTTTATGAGTAAGAGAATAGTGAGAGGAAAGAGAAGGTGATGTATCTAATATATCCTCATATTTATTTTCATTATCATGCTCATAGTAATCCTCATATCCATCATTATAATAATAGTCATCATCATCATTATAAATTCAGTCATTATTATGCTCTAATATACAATCTTAGAAATTAATCCATTCAGTATTATTATCATGGGAGAAATTCAAGAGTGCATCAATTGGATGAGGGGTAGGATACTTTTTAGATGCCATTTTAAACTTGCCAAAGAAGATAGTGTAAACAAGTAATAACAGACACACAAGAGGTATAATATAATCTAACATAAGTATGTGTACAATGCGTTAAATTTTGAACAAAATTTGTAATAAAAAATAAGATTATGATTGAAACCCTAATTACTAATATTTGTATGTATAGGGACTTAGTATGTGGATCTAGGGTTTTGATTTAGTGTTATGTTGCAAATATTTAAATTAAATTAAATAAATGAAACCCTCATATAGGAAATTAGTTAGGTTAGGTCAAAAAATCATGAAATTAGAATTTTGTAACCCTAAATTAATGTATAAAATTTAGATAAATTAAACCCTAAGGAAAATTAGGGTTTTGAATTAATATTCAAAGTAAGATGGTTTCACCAAATGTTTTAACATTTTAGAGTTTTATTATGTAAATCTTAAGCTAAATTAAATGGTTGAGCTTGTTGTTAATATAGAATAAAATTGGAAATTATTGATTAAATAGAACTTTCCCAAAATAACAAGTGTAAGGAGAAAAGGGACTTATCTAGAGACACACAAAGTTTTTCATGGTTTAGTGTACTAAAAATGGTTGAGTAGACACATAGGAATATTTTAGCTTTTGATTGTTTATCAAGATCTAGCTTTAAATAGTAGCACTCCTCTTAGGACAGTAGCTCCATGTGGCATTAGTGTCTAATTATGGTGCTAGTGTCCTTTCTTTAGTGACTATATGGAACTTTTAGAGAATTTATAAGATTTTTTAGGGGTCTTATAGGTGATTTTGTGTTGTGTGGGGGCTCATTTGTGTCACTATTTTGGTTGAATCTTCTCCAAAACCTTAATGAATACTTGCACACATGAAATAATGAATGAATCAAATGCAAAAAGGAAAGGAAAAATTAGATTGTGGGATGTTATGATCACATGGAGAAGAACCCCTATTATCCTCACCACTGCCTACATTAACCTCAATGTTAGGGGTCTTAGATCACATGTAGTTCTCCCTTAGGAAATGTGCACCATCAAATTACATGGTATGATAGAATAAATTTCTTCTAGGCCCTTCTTTGATCAAACATGCAAATGTCTAGTGTGAAATATGAGTTGTATGCAAAGTATTTGAGTTTTATTATCAGTTGATTTTATGTAAATAAGTGCCAAAATAATATGTTTTAGATTTAAAATTCCTTATGAGGCTCTTTATATAGGAGGATCTTTATTTTGAATATAATTCCTTATTCATTGGCTGATAAGTCATGAAAAAGATATTAAAAATATAAGAGAAGGCTCATGGAGGGGCTAGGACTCAAAACGAGTGAAAGGGCCCATCATAAATTAGAGCCATAAGTGGACACTAGCTCCATGTGGTGTTACTATCCTGAAAGTGGCACTGATGTCCTATGGCTTAGAACATAGTAAAAATCAAGGAGGATAGGTTAAGGCCCCTTGGGACTAGGAAAAGGTGACTTGTGATTATTGGGAGTGTCACAAATAGGGAAAATACGACATAAGAAAGATTGAAAGACTCAAAATGACCATGTGAACAAGGACTATAACCATCATTAAGACCCTTATATGAAAGAGTAAAAAAATACATAGTACTTATGGTTGATTTACTAAATTAGGGTGTTTAAAATGTACTTATACTAAAATGTGTGTCTACATTTACCCCCATTTAATCTAGCAATGTAAGAAAAATGGGAATTACTAGTTTTAAAGGAAAATAGAATGCATATCATGGTGTGGATAACACACCATGCATTTTCTCAAGTTGTTCATTCAATATTTTGTCCTTGATAATTACCTATAATCAAGCATATACCAAAAAAAAGACAAATCAATGTATATAATCTATATTTAGGTAATACTAAAGAGCATCATAAATAAAAAGCATGTTTAGAGTACACCTATATATGTGTCCCATAATAATTGGGTCTAAAGTGTTGGAAACTAGAGAAGTAGTCATGGGATTTACAACCTCATCCATCTTCTAGCTAGGAATATGAGTGAGTATAAAATTGTTAAAAGTATATTACATCACAGTGGTGTTGTACCTAGAGTAAGGTGAGTTGTGAGGTAATCATGCCCCCAACCTAGAATAGGAAGAGTGGTGTTTCAGCGATCAGGAGTATCATTCCCCATCAAACATAACTTGAGCAAAAAATAAATGTATATATAACTCAGTATAGGGTGAGTGATGTAATAAAGCTCACCCAAAAACTTGATGAGACTAGATGATTCAATCCCTCTAATCATACCAAAAAGAAGAACCAATCGCTATAAATGGGTAAGGCTCAATATAGTTTGTAAATGCTTAATTGGGGTATCAGTATGTCAGTGTATCAATACATAGAAGTTTTGGAATTTTTAAGGTGAATTGAATTTTTATAATATCAGGCACATGTTGCATAGCATATGCACCTTGAATATGTCTCTTACTAAAACTATGTATAATAAATGGTACTAATGTATAGTATTTTACCATAGCTATGATTTTGGATCATATATTGTGTATGATTTGCCAATTTGGAAGTTTTTATAAGTATGGAGAACGTGCTTCCAAAACATGCCCCCACTATAAACTAGAGATGTTTATTATTGAACAAGTGTGGAGAACATGGCATGCCCCAACTAAATTTGAGAACTGTGAATGTGTGGAAGCCATGCCCATATGATATGCCCCTCATTGAATATGAAAGTTGATATAAGTAACACACTCTAATTAAATATGGAGAAAATGCTTTCAAATCATACCCTCATTATATATGAGAATTGTGCCAAGTGTGTTTCAATTGTATAGAATATGTTTGTAAACATGCCCCTACTGAGATGCCCCCCTTTTGGGATTAGAGAATATAATGCCTATTGGTGGTCTCCTCATAAAAATAATAACAGATATTTTTCTTTGATCCAAAACTTAGGGGATTTGGTTGAAATTTAATTCAAAAAATAAGAATAACATAATTTTAATAATGCAATCTCTAAGAAGAGATGTTTTATTGATCAAATTTGCAGATCCAAACATATGCCTATCTCTAAGAAGAGATGCCTCATTGCCTTACTGGGTTACATCTTCATTTATACATAATTTGAAGGTAGGAAGAGGATGTGGAAGGTCACCAATATTGAGGTATATTAAGTGGTTCAACTTTCACAATTCACAACAATACAGAATTCAAGAAATTACTATTTTTAGAAACTTACTATTTTTAGATTGCACTACTAAAATTAAAATTTGGGGCACTTTCATTTGGTTTTTAGATGTTAAAACCCATTGATCAAATCTCCATGCCATCTCATTTCATTCCCCTCATTTTTATCTTTCCAATAGTTCAAATGGGGAGTCAAATGGAGCTATGGTGCAAAAGTTATGGCTCCCAAAAGTTCTTCCACCAATTGGGGTAGAACCGTCGCCCAAATTATCACATGAAATGTTGCTCAGATCATTCCTCCCTCCTTAAGAAGTAATTGTCCCCATTTCATCAATATTTATCATCAAGTTTGGAATTTTAATTTGATTTGATTCTCAATGCATACTTGGAATGGACTATGCTTTGTGAAGATGTGCTTTATGGAGCTGTGCAGGGCCCGATTGTTCACCATTTCTATTTGACCATTAGTCCATGGATGGAAGGCCATGAACTTATTCATCTTGGTATCTATTTGCTTCTATTGTTGTGTTATTTTTGTATTCAGGGCTGAAACATTGGCCCTTTTGGATTTATGTGGCTTGACCACCATAAGAATGAACTTCTTGGCACTAATCAAGGAGACAAATATAGAAGGTGGTACCTCTGGTACCCTGTAACACCATGTTCCAAAAGTGAGGATGATCCTTTAAGTTCTTTATTTATATATTCCATGTCAATCATACATTAATGGCTAACCAAAGAGTACATCGCAAACATCTAGATTGACCACATCATATAAGACCTCATCTTGGAAAGGTTCATTGCATATGAGAGAAGACATTAGTCGGTGACATGGAAGTTTCTCCCTAGACTCAACCATCCAATATTGTATGGCTTTACATGAGTCTTCATGGAAAAATTTAGGTTTTTCATAATATTAGTAGAGATTAAATTTTTTTGACTCCCACTATCAAGAATGAAATGCAGAGGCTTACCTTTCACCCATAACTTAGAGTGAAACAACCTTTCCTTGTCATCTGGCCTCTCCTCATGGGTCTGTGATGAATCAATAATGGCATTGGGATTAGCATCTATAATCTCTTCTTCATCCTCTTAGACTGCAAGGTGTGTATGAGGTAGAGTAGTAGATGTTGAGGATTATGACTCAAAAAGCAAGGACTTGATGGCTCAACATTCTTCTTTGGAGTGAGATCTAGATTTGTGGTAGTCACACCATTTCCTAGTCTTCCATTCCTTTTTCTTCCAATTTTTGCCTCATATTTGACCTTCTTTGTCACTTTTCCATTTTGAAGGATGACTCTTCATATTCATTCTTCCATGCTTCTGCTCAATCTTCACCATGAACTTGTACGCCTCACTGAGGGTTTCCAATTTGAAGAGTTCTAGCTCCCAACATATATACCATTGTATTCCACCATGATATTTGAGAACCTTATGTTTCTCACTTTCTTGGATGCCTAATCTCATAGATAGAGAATGAAAAATGTCAGTGTAATCTTGAATAAATTATTCCTTACCTTGGTGAAGTTGTTGCCACTCTATATATAGATCATCATATGTTCCAATGGGGTAGTATTCTTCCTTTACAACTTCTATGAAATCATCCTCGGTATGTTCTACCTTAAGGCCAATATCATCCATATTGAATGTCTTCTTGTACACTTTCCACCAATTTTTGACAAGAAATGATTCTTTCAAAAGAGCAAAAGTGATCTTCTCTTTATCAATGAATTTATTTACAAAAAAATAGGAAGATAGCTGATCCAACTAATTTTCTATTGCATCATCATTGATTTTTCCTTCAAATGTAGGGATATCAAAATTCACCTAAACCTTGAAGGGTGTTGGGTCACTGAAAGGATGTGGGGGTGTAGATGAGGAGCCAAAATTTCCCATTGAGATTTATTAGAGAATTTGGGTGAATTTTTGTAGCATCTATGCTTGCTACTATTGGAGGGCTTCATTCACCATTTCTTTAAAAGGATTAGATGTCTTGGTGTTGTCTACCATTTAAGGTCATTTGGAATGAACAGGTGGATAGTCTACTAGATCTTGTATTTTCCACCCAAGCTT
The DNA here is from genome assembly GCA_037957365.1 of Torreya grandis. Classification (NCBI taxonomy): domain Eukaryota; kingdom Viridiplantae; phylum Streptophyta; class Pinopsida; order Cupressales; family Taxaceae; genus Torreya; species Torreya grandis. The sequence goes on along the minus strand of JARHVA010004346.1, from coordinate 1,392,195 downwards.
CCTATAGTCTGACCTCATCCTCGAGATCATACACTCTTAAGACAAACTGCTCTGATACCACTGATCCAAAACATAGGATCTTTGGTTGAAATATAATTCAAGAAATAAGAATAACATAATTTTAATAATGATATCTCTGAGAAGAGATGTTTTATTGATCAAATTTGTAGATCTAAACATATGCCTATCTCTGAGAAGAGATGTTTTATTGATCAAATTTGTAGATCTAAACATATGCCTATCTCTGAGAAGAGATGCCTCATTTCCTTTTTGGGTTACATATTCATTTATACACATTTTGAAGGTAGGAGGAGGATTTGGAAGGCCATCAATCTTGAGGGATATTAAGTGGTTTGAATTCCATGATTCACAATAATACAGAATTCAAAAAATTACTATTTTTAGATTGCACTACTAAAATTGATATTTGGGTCACTTCCATTTGGTTTTCAAGGGTCAAAACCCACTGATCAAAGCTCTATGGCATATCACAGCATTCCCCTCATTCTTATCTTTCCAATGGTTCATATGGGGAGTCAAACATACCTATGGTGTAAAAGTTATGGCTCCCAGAAGTTCTGCCACTAATTAGGGTAGAACCATCACCCAAATTGTCACCTAAAATGTTACTCAGATCATGCTTGGTAACATTTGACTTGTTAATATTATTTTAATTTTGTATCCAAAAATTTTTAACTTTGTTTTCAATAATATATGGAATGTTTTAGGATATTTGTGTAGCAAATATTTTAGTTTTTTGACAATGCTTAAAAATTTACAAATTTGGTACAATATGGAAGGGCTCATTATCTATATCCCAACACAACTCATGATTTTGAATTTGGATAATTGGGGCTCAAGATATGGTTTTTTGAAGTTATGCCAAACTAGTATATTAGGTGGGTTGGAATAGAATATTGAAATCATTTGCATTTTGAACCTTTTTAATTTTGAGCTCTGAACCTAGAAAGAAATAATTCCACATAGGAGATGTCCTCATCCTTTATGATTTGATGTGCCTTGGAGTGCCCTAGCTAACCAAGACTTTTTTGAGCTGGTAAGTAGTTGTTTGGTAATTTTATTTTATTTTTGAAAATTTGCATTTTGAGCCTTTTTTGGCATTTTCATAGCCTATGGATGCTTGCATCAATGACATAGATGCTTGTATCATGATGATGATGATGCAACCATCCACTGCTAGACATTACCATCTGACATATGTGTCTAAAACATACATAGCATCTAATGTAGTTATCCTACATAGATGCTAGCATCTGACACTAGCATATTTGTATTTTTTGCTTAATTTATTAATATTTCTATATTTTTAGAATAAAATGTGATCATTAACATGTTTTTATTAATATTTTCTTATTTTCAAAATGATGTACATTTTTTATAGTTCTATCATGACCAACACTATTCAACTTTGGTGGAGTTAGGTTTAGAGGTGGTAGATTAGGAAATTATTCATCAGGCAAGATAGGGTCATGTGGCTTGCTTTGGATATATTTCGTATGGCATTCACCTCCTTACCACTCTAGTGAAGAGGTGTAATTGAGATACCTTTACATTCTAGCTCCCTACTGGTGAGATGACCATCATCCTAGAGGATGTATATCTGATCTTTCATTTACTAATTATGGATGAGAGGGTGCAGGTTTTTGGTGATGGTAGTCATATCTATATTCAAATATCACATGTATATTTTACTAATTATAGGGACCTTAGGGTAGAGTTGTGTAGTATGATTTGACTTGATAACATTATTAGTGGTGATGTTCCATAATTATGGAAGTTTATTTGTGTATTATTAGCATCATTTATATTTATGGAGGGTGAGACAATTGGAATTTCTTGTTATATGTACTAGGTACTTCATCATATTAAGTTAAATAAGACCAAATACTCTTGGGCTTGTACTATATTATCCCACTTGTACATAAATATTTTTATGTTTACATTAGAGAGCCATGGTGGTAGTATTGGTGCATCAATTCTATTATACGTTTGGGCATATGAGCATATTATAGTAGTGCATCCAATTGGTGGTCCCCTTCTTGGATGGGCCCACCCACAAGTGCTTGCAAAGTAGTGGATATTCCCATGTGGTATAATGCATACCATGATGGAATACTAGACTATTCTAGATACGCTTGCTCCTAATAAAATTATGTGTCATCCCTATAGGACCTTTGATTGGTGCCTAAGATGGTCATGAGTTATAGAGAGTTCTTCTTAGTATGTGTTTGATTGATAAATTTCCTAGACTATATGAGTTATCTCAATATGATCAAGTGACATGATAGTTTGGGATCGATTAGGGTGTGCCCTCAGTACCATATCCATGTCATCACACAATATAGAGTATTCACAGGCCACATGATAGGTTGACACACATTATTGTAGTTTTATCCCCATGCCTAAGTGATGAATGAGACCCCATGGTTCCCCTAGCCATAAGAAATGATGTGAGTTATACTGATGGGTATGTGTAGTGGTGGGTTAGGGTTCGATGGCCTCTATGTTTCCCTATTGTAGTTGTGGCTCTAGGTGTCATTCCTACAACATAGGGTGGTGGTGGAGATATAGGTGGTTATGGAAGAGATGATGCACTAACAAGATCAACACTAGTTGATGAGGCATCCATAAGAGCCACATGTGAGTATCTTAGTTTTGAGTTTTGCATTTGAGTTTTCTATAAAATTATTGGGTTTTATATATATCACTAACTAGTGTATTATCTCAAATGTGTATAAGTAAAAAGGAGTGATTGAACATGGTGGATTAGGTGATTTAGGCCCTTAATCATAGCATGCTAATGAACGTATTTCGAGATGGATTTATTTAGAGATTTATTGATATTATTGGTGCACATGCACCATTATTTGATCCAGTTACTAGAGTTGTGCTGGAATACCATCGGCAGCCACAAAGCATGTGGAATTGTGTGTAAACCTATATAGATTGTATATCCTAGAGAAAAGTTACACTGATAATGTAGACACTTATTGATCATTATGATTCTTTGAGATGAGATCATGAATAGATAATGTGGTGACTAGGTGCTTTCGAGGAGAAAGTATGCATTCTTTCACATGTATGAGGCCCATAGTTTGATCCTAGTGCATCTACATTTAGATGTGTTATATTTATGGATGTTGATAGTTATGAGGAGTATACCCTAGCGGATATGCCCCCTAATTATGATTTGTATGTTTAGTTATAAAAAAATTATATTAGTTTATATGTATATGACATTGTTCACATGGATTTGATTTGTTATATAATATATTGACACTACTTTATTCTATGTTGATCATTATATGATTTGTTAATTGTATTTGACTTTCATGGTGTATATTGTGGATATGGTAAAAGGTATAACAAATATTTCAATTTAATTAAATAATTGTATGATTTGAACAAGAAATTACTCATCGTATATAATGGAACCTTGTAGGAAATAAGAATGCTTTACTATAATGATCATATGTTAAAGTAATTATCAGTTTTGATTTTGTAGTTAACTCTACTAGAATTGTAGGCATAATCGATGAATCTATAGGAAACTATTTAGGAACCCAAATCTACTATGTGATTACATCCCCTCCATGTGTGCCTCTATCTAAGACATGATCAACTAATTGTTCTTTGGTAGGATTAGTGTGGGAGGGATGAGTCCTAGTAGAGACCACACTAAGAGAAGGAATTCTACTAGTGGCCATATTCTATGAAGGTTGATGGACCATATTTTCCTTATAAGGATCGGCATGGGATGGTTTAACCCTATTAAATGTGTCTCTAGAAAAATTATGTGAATGAGTTATAGAAGCCTCTTTTTTAAATGCAATAATTCCCTGATCTACTAGTTGTGTAAGCTTTTACTCAAGGAAAAAACACTCATTATCTCGATGACCATTAATATTATGATAAGTGAAAAAGTGGTGTCCTTTTACCTTCTTAAATATATGAGGTGGGTAATGTGAATCAGGAGGGATTTTGATCAATCATTTATCTAGTAAAGTCCATAATATATCATGTGATATACCTTGATACTAATCAAACTAAAGAGGTTGGCATCTTGTGGTGTTATTTGGTCTAATTATGGGACGTACTCAAAAAACATTTTCCTTTCCTTTGTTCAATACTTTAACTATTGGTGATTTTTTAGGTATTGGTGGTTATGAAAAATATTTTTGAAATGGTTCATGATCTTTTGTAACTTGTTTAGGTGCCCTTGAAACATGAGTCTTTTCATTCTTGGTTGGTGATGGAAAAATAAGAAACTAAGTTTGTGTATTGGTTATAGCACATGTATATTTATGCACATCCCAATATAGTCTTAAATTAAGAAAAGGGTTTACATAATTCTCTCTCTAAGTGGATAGAGAACAACCCTACTAAATATAAACTATAGTTCTAAATCTAATGGTGTAGAGTTTAAGAATTATGAAGCATCCTTAAATTGAACATAGTCTTTAGAGATTCATTCTCATTTTGGGTCAGCATTTTTAAATGTTCCAATGGTAACTTAGGTAAGGTGAGTCGATGAAAATGTGATAGGAACACATCCTCAAGCTTCTTGAAAGTTCATAAGGAACTATTTAGCAGGCTATAAAACTAATCAAGATCCCATTTTACTAAAATGAAATGGAAATATTTTAATAGCAAGCTTCCATTTTGGGCCCAATGTCCAAATGTGTGTATATTTTGATGTAAATGAATAACAGGGTTCCATTGACCATCAAAGAATGAGAAATCAAGAATGATAAAATTATATGGAGAAGGATATTTAAACACATGTTGAGTAATATGTTGTCTTGATAATGTATTATCCTCAAGTAAAGCCTCATGAGAAGAAACTGTAATTTAAGAGTATTGACTTATTATTGAAAATATCCCATGGTGGTCATAATCATGAGGGGAGGTTGAATTTTATGTTAGAGGTTGTAAAATATTATTCACATGAAACATAGGGATGGTGGGATACGTATCACTTTTGAGCGAAGAAACATCACATGAGCTTGAAATATTTGGTAAAGGACTATCCATGGTTAAAGAGGTAAGTATGCCATGTTGAACATCATGAATATTAATACCATTGCCATTATAAGATTTTATCTAACTTAAAATTTGGTTACTTTCACTAGGAAATGGTGAGATAATTTCACTTGTAAATAGTTGCTCTTGTGTAGCCAAAAATGCAAAAGACAGATAAAAAGGGACATTTGGCACTTCATTTGCAATATCATGAGTGGGGGATATAATTTTCACTTTCCTTTATACTCAGAAAAGGAAGAGATAATATAATGTTACTTTTGAGTCTCTTGGATTTATATGACTTAGCCTTTATATGAGATACATCAAGCAAAGTTTGAACTTTTTGTGTGCCCGTAAATAATGTAAGTTTTGTAAGTGTTTGCTTAGGATGTCCATGGGCACTCTCATTTTTCCATTAAAATAAGAAAATTTGAGATATAACACATGTATTTTGATTATTACATACCATAGGGAACTAACAACTTGGACTAGGTGTGTTTGAATCATGCAAAGAAGACATGGGATTTTCAACACTAGTATTATTTAGAGGTGAAGGCTCAAACTTGATGTCATAAATATTTTCACTATGAGATGTATTGGAGGAACATTCAACCTCCTTGACTTTGTCAACATTATAAATTGGAAGCTCACATTCGGTTGTTAAGATAACCAAATAAGGTCAAGATGTAATCATTAGATTTTCAACATTAAAAATAGTATCATGTTGCATGCTTGTTGGTTCTTAAGACTCCTCATCATTGCAAATAAAATGAGGAGGAGAATGAGTTTCAACATATCCAAGAGGAATATAATTATATTCATATCCATAAGAATAAATACCATTATCACTAGCTTGGTCATTTAGATTTGCATCAGCATCATTTGTTCTTTCATTGACATAGTTATAAAGAAAGGTAGGGGTTTTAGCTTGTTTTTGATGCCATAAGATCTTCATATGAAATATGTTGATCATTAGGTGTATTAAAAAAAGTATCAAAAGGATGAGGCTTTTTTGGTTGAAGGTCCTTTAGATGGACATAAAGTAGGGAATTCATAAGGAGTTGAGCCTTTAAGAAAAAAATTCAAAGCACAACCAGGAGAGCTAAAATAATAAGAATATTTAACATTCCCAAACTAAGCCTACATAAGCACATATCAGATTTGAAAAATAAAATATAGAAATCTGAAATAAAATTTAAATGAATGTAAAAACCCTAATATACAAACTAGGTTTTTGGTTCAATAAACAAAGGTCGAGTTCACCAAATGTTTTATATGCTTTAGGAGTTTTACAAGATAATACCCTATAAAATAAAGTTTTTTGAAAGAAATGAAAATATTAATATCTACACTAAAATACAGTGAATAATATAGATTTTCCTAATTTAGCATGTATAATAAATACAATAAGTACCAAGAAACTAAGGGATATAAAGAGCATATCTTATTTAATGTTCTACTCTAGATCTTGGCAGTGATCAAAATTCATCATAGGGTTGTGTCGGAGATATGGATTTCATTTTTTATGACTTTTAACTATTTTTTACCTTCAGAAAGTTGCATCGATCTTGGATAGAAATGTCAATAGTTATGTTTGTATCTGACACTAGTGTCTAGTAAGAAATATACATAGGAATGACCTATAATTTAGACTAAACCTACCATACCCCCTAAGTAATTATTTTGTGTCTCAATTTATTCTTTCATATGTGCTAAATCTATTTAATAAATAAAACCCTAGTTATTTGGCATCATACCTCTTACAACCTAGTAAAAGGGGTAAGTAACGTGAGTCAGCCTAGCCCTAACAACCTTATTATTGACAAGTGTTGCCTACATATCCAATACTCCTAAGAGGGCCTCAGACTCTCATGTAGTTATCCCTCCTATGCATGTGTATGGAATTGTAACAATATGACTATATATTATTTTTCTTAATAACCCTTGGTACAAGTGATGTAATAGTATATTTGACCTTCTGAATGCTCCAGATATTTAAAACAGTGTTGTAGTACAATTTGATAGCTTGAAATAGATAATACTTTTTTATTACATAGTTGCCTTATAAAATTTTAAGATGTATTAATTAGACCATAGCCTTCATATATATATAAACCTTTTGAATTTGAATAAAGACCTATAGATGTGCAAAAAATTGACCATATAATGGATAAAGAGGGATAACAAAATGGTCATAATGTGAAATATAAGACAAAAGATAAAAAGATAAGATTGAATAGTTACATCGATCCTAGACACTAACATTGATGCTAGTGTCTAAGGGCTAAAATCATTCAAAAAATAAGCACAATAGGTAAGAGTCTCTAGTATACACCGGATGAGGATTAAAAAACATATCACACAGGCCCAAGGGATGGGTAAATTAAGTGAAATAAGATGGAACTGAAGAGGTCCATGAGAGACCATGTCACTAGATGTATAATTCTTAGTAAAGAGGTATATACATATAAGAAGACTGGTAATATACATACTTGCACCAAAATGGGTATATACAGTTAATGCCTCAACCACCATTGGAAAAGGAGAAGTTATAGAATTTGAGTGTCACATAAACCTTGATTACATTAGTCTGGAAATCATCATAATTCTTTTATATAACCTTGACCCTTCTTTTAACCCTTTTCTTTGGAAATTAGTAGTTTAGAGTAGTTTACTAAGATACTAATTGATGCACCTAGGGTTCACCTCCATCACAAGATACCCCAAGGAGATCTTTATTAAACCCACTCATAGCCATGGCAATCCCTAGATATTTTATGGCTTTTAATGGCTAAAGTCCTTTATCCCTCCCTCAATATGATCATATTCTAGTAGTATCTCTTAAAAGTGTTCCTTATTTTACTAAATACCAAGCTACAATCCCTTCTGATCACCTCATGGATATAGCCAATTTCTGCAACATTCATGATATCAATGAAGAAAATGTAGCAATTAGGTTATTAGCCATCTCTTTAAAAGGTAAAGCCTTAGACTGGTATAAAAGCCTTGTCGACAATTCCATTTCCACATGGGACCAATTAGGAGAGGCTTTGTGTAAAATATTTAAAGATAAAAGTGACCATTTGTCACTTGCAGAGCAGTTGACCACAATAAAAAGAGCCCCTCATGAAGTCATGCAAGACTTTAATACAAGGTTTCCAAAAATTTGGGATAGAAACCTAGTCTCTATTAGGCCTACCCCTAACTTTGTCTTCTTATGCTATTTGAAATCCCTTAATAGTGGAATTACAGTAATGATCTAGTCTATGGGAGGAAACACATTGCCAAATGCATATGAGGTGGTAATCAGAGTAGAAAATTATCTAGTCCAAGCTGATAAGCTAACACATAGACCACCAATGCCTCTATTCCTTGATATCAAACAATCCCCTATTTCTATTCCTCCCCTTGATGTCATTCCTCCTATGCCTACAATTGCTTCTATACCCTCACCCAAGCAATAAAAGGCCTCCACTAGTGGATCTAGTGATTCCCAAGAACATAAGCAATTTTAAGAGCTTAAGAGCATGTTTTAATCCTTGGGAAATGAGCTAGTGAAAGTTAATAGGTAGCAATCTTTCAATGGGCCTCATATCAACCTCAGTAGCAATCTTATCAAGCAAATAGTCCACCCTATAAAGGAAATTTCCAAGGCCAAGTCCAAGGTCAAAACCAAGGGCAAAGGTAGCCTAATTATAACAGGTAGAACAACTATAATCCAAATGTTGCAAGCACTTCCAACACTTTGGTACCTATTCAAAACAATGTTTCTCAAGAAGCTAAGGGCACCATGCCTTGGAATTAGTCATTTGGGTAATCCATCATCCCAAACATTGACTTCAAATAAGCTTTCAATTATCACTGGTATCAGACTACCAACTATAAGTATAATCAAGCTCTTATGGCTCAGAACACAGAGGCACTCATGATGACAAAATTAGATGAGCCTTAATAATTTCAAGGGCCTAATCAAGAACCAATATAATTTAATGCTCTAATGGTAAATTATGAGCAAGAAGAGTGTTATAAACTCAATCATCAAACTAGTTCTAGCTAGGCATACATCCCAGTGGTAGCTGATACAAGGTTCAAAAGAAAGAACATGGATGGTAATCAGGGAGCAGTCAAAGAGCCTCCTACCATTACTCCTTCAATATCAAATCCAAATGGACTTGTTATTTCTCTAAAGGTTCCAATTGCTCTAAGGAATCAAAATCAAGGGAATGTATTTATTCTCCAAAGTTCACAAATTCAAAGTATATTTATGGCTTCCAAAGCACAACCAAAGGTTGGTGGTTCACCCATTAACATTGTGGAACAAATAAAAAATTCCAATATGAGTGTGTCAATGTGGGATATGTTCTCCATACCTAGTCAGGTAGACATCCTCCAAGAAGGGTTGTTAAGAATCAATGTTTCTGAGAAACCACCAGTCAAAGAGAATGTGGTACTCACCAATGTAGCCAAAGGACCTAATGAAGTAAAACTAGGTAAGGTGGTTAAACCTCCTCCCTTCTACATTTTAGTAATCATTGGTGACTCTTCAGTGCACAATTGCTTGGTAGATAGTAGGGTTAGTACCTCAGTAATGTCAAAGTTCATAGCATATTAGCTTGGTCTAAAGTATGAGCCCCAATCTAATGGATTGTTACAACTTGATGGTTCTTTTACCAAGCCATATAGCATAATCAAAATTATTAACTTGACCTTGTATGTTTGTCTTAGTGTCTCAATGGTTTAAGATGTGTTGATCCTAAATGTACCTCCTTATTTTTCCCTGTGCCTATATAGATAATTCACTACAAAGATTTGAGGTTATCTTGTAGCAGATTAGTCATACATAGAATTCAGAATAAGATATGGAACCAAGGTATCTATTAAGTCTGAGCCCATTTCACAATTCCATATAGATCCTTATCAGTCAGACAGCATAAACCTCAAGTGCACCATTCTTGATGAGGATGAACATATAATTGGTCAAGAGTTAAACACTCACCCTAAAAATATATTAGACATGTTCCTACATGAGTTATGGAATGAACATCAGTCAATTGACCCCTTGGAAGGAGTTGAAGAGAGGGACATGGGGTGACTAATGCTTACATGAAGAGAACTAGTCTATGCCATTCCTTATTAGACCTCAAGAAGATCTTAGTGGCTTATGGAAATTGTTCTTTGATGGTTCAAGAATCAAACATGGAGTGGGTGTAGGTGCAATGCTATTATCCCCCTCCAATTACAAGTATTTCTCTTCTTATAGGTTCCAATTTTTGTTTTTGAAATGTAGCAGAATATGAGGGTCTTATCCATGGCCTTAAATGGGCTAATAAGAGACGGATCAAGTAATTACAATTTTATGGAGATAGTGAATTAGTAGTGCACCAAGTCAGAAGCTACAATATCACCAATAACCCTTTGATGAATTCTTATAAACATAGAGTGTGTGACCTAATTTAGGATTTTGAAGCCTTTAACATCCAAGTAGTACCAGACATGTTGATAGATTGGCAGCTATGGGGGCTTAGTTTGATATCTCAAAATATTTGAAAAGGACCAAAGTACAACCACATGTTAAATTGGTAGTAAGACCATCAATGCTAGATAATAAAGTTCATTGGTAGGTCTTTGAAAATGACAAACAAATTGCTTATTTATTGAAGTAGGAAGAAAAATTCTCTTCAATAAACCAAGAAAAGTTTCAACATCAATATGAAGAGAAAATAGTTCAACTAAGATCTAATAAGCTTCATAAAGGACTAATCACCCTTTAGGTATTTTCCATGGGGTAGATCATATAAGAAAAGACAAGGCAATGATGTCAACCAATGAAGAGAACTATGAAAAAGTCTTTATCTTCAAAGACAAGCTCCTCAATCTTGGAAAGTTAAGTACTAAAGTTGAAAGGCATGCTTTCATAGAACTTTGTAAAGAATATACATACATATTTGCTTGGGAGTATAGTGACCTAAGAGGTTTTGATCCCAAGTTAGTCCAACACTATATAATTAGAGGTTAATGTCAAGCTTGTCAGACAGAAGCAGAGGCCTGTAAACCCAAAAATAGAAGAGCTTATGAAGAAAGAATTGACTAAACTAATTGAATCCAAGATCATTTTTCTCATTAAGCACTCCTTATGGGTAGCTAATTTGGTACTTGTGAGGAAGAAGAGTGGGGAGATCAGATTGTGTGTTGACTTTAGGGATCTAAATAGATTCTCTTTGAAAGATCACTACCCCTTGTCATACATGGAGTAACTACTTTAGATAGTTGTTGGTTCAGAATGTTTCTTTCTCTTGGATGGGTATTCAAGATACAACTAGGTGTTGGTAAGAGAAGAAGATTAGTACAATACTATCTTCACCACAAAATTGGAAACATATGCTAACTAGAAGATGCATTTTAAATTATCAAATGTTGGAAAAACTTTTCAAAGATCCATGGACATGGATTTATAAGGGTTGTTGAATCAAATGGTACTGGTCTAGTTGGATGACATCATAATTTTCTTTGAGAAAGGTAGTGAACACTTAGATTATCTAAGGTTGATCTTTTAAAGATGTAGAGAATATGGGATATCTTTAAATCCCAAGAAATGTATGTTTTTCATTCATGAAGGCAAACTTTTTGGTCACATTGTCTCAAAGGATGGATTATCCATTAACCATGATAGAATAAGTGCAATCTTAGCACTATCTCTACCCAAGCACAAAAAAGGAATCCAAAGCTTCTTGTAGACACTAGAAAACCATACACTATGACTCTAGATGTCACATTACCCTTTAAACCACCCTTTGGGCCCCCCTTTGATTATATTATTCCTTAAACATACCCTTTCACTCATTTACCCCTTTAGCTAATTTAATTATTTAATAAAATTAGTTAAATCCTATTTCCACCTAACCTACCCAAACCCATGGCTAACCTATCGACACCTAGCCTAAAGACCATTTCTACCCTGGTATTTAAAGTCTTAACACCCTAAGACTTCTTTTACACACATCCCCATAACCCCTTTATTAACCTCAGACCATTTCATAATATCTTAACCACACATCATTAGTGTAAGTGGCTAATTTTAGCCATTTTGACATTTTCTCCCTAACAATCAGTGGTCACCCCTTGACCGATGTTGTTTGACTAGGACCATTGATAGTTACATAACACTAGCCCAAAACCCATGCCCAAGAGGTTGAAGGATGGAGGATGGAATGGGAATCACTTAGGGTAAGAATGAAATAACTTTTGGTGAACCAAAGCCAAACTAGAACTAGTCCAAAGACTTAAAAAGCACCTGATCATCCCACCACAAAAGATTTAAGTATTGTCACTCTACTCACATAGCTCCAAGCTCTCAAGAAGCTTCACCTCAACTCTATACTTCTTCGAGCCAACAAAAACTAAGATAAGTATCTTGTATTTTACACAAGTTTAGTAGTTTAAGTTTCAGTAGCTTAAATCCTACACCTATTTCTAACTTCTACCCATACCCTCTTTGGTGTTGGAATTATACAACTCTAAACACCCTCCTCTCCACTAGTGCACCCATTAACCACTCTTGGCCACCTGAATGTCAGAACCCTAACTTGGTTACTTATGAGGTTTCCTCTTGTCTCTAAGGCCATTAACCCACCTCAAGAAACCTACTAAAACCCTTCTCTAACTTAACCCAAGTTTATTCCACCTAGAACCAACACCCTATCAAAACCCACTATAACTACCGATGGTCATTGTTACCATCAACGATCACCTATTGATCGATGATGGTCAGCCCTAATTGCCAATGGTCATACCTTAACCAATGATAGTCACTATGTAACTTCTTTCAACCAAAATAACAAGTGGAAAACACCTATTCACCTCAACCAAAAACCCTATTTTTTAACCTCTATCACTACATAGACTCAATAGAAATAACCTGAACCGTACCTTAACATTTTAGAATTTAGCTTTAATGTTATTTTGTTAAAACAAGCATTTATTTTGAAAAAAAATTATTTCATTTATGATCAAATACTTTCATTATTTTATGCAACTTTTCTTATCAGTAATTTGCATAACATTAACTTGTCTAAAGGTAGATTCACAGCCTCCAAAGAAGTCTTGTACTTCTTGGATCTAGCTCACGCTAGGTAATCTACCTAGCTACCTTACTAATCAACCATTTTTTAGTGTCTTTCTTATCTAAGGTCATCCTCTCCAGACAAAGATGAGTATCTATAATCATCTAGATCATGGAGTGAAAATCACATCCAGGTTCTTCTACCTCACCCTTCTTTTAAAGTTTTACTCTCTCCTAAAATAAAATAAACAAAAAAATAGTGAAACATTCTCACACGCCTAGTGGGACCCTTGAGTTTTCTTGGGTTTATTAATTGTATTTAGGTGCTTTATTCTTATTTTATGCTCATTTAAATGAAATTAAAATTTCTTTTTGGGTATAAAATTAACCTTTCATACATTATTTGCTTATATAATTAGCTCACACAGCTTAAGTTAATCAATTAAATTAACTATAGCCTCACTTCTTTGCAAACACAAGACCAAACCACTTACACCAAATCAAACATCAAACACTTGACATAAGGCCTGACTAGGATTTCACCACCTAGAGGTAAATCTTCACCCTTGGCCATCATATTTAGATGTCATTACCAAGAGGATAAACCAAAACTTAGTTCTTTTATTGAGTATAATCTCTACCATTCGGTATATCTTGGCTAAGCACCTGACACCCTTATTGTTACAGTGTGTGAAGTAAGGGAGTAGGCCCCAATATCAATCCATGTATCAATACTAATATAGACAATTTTGAGCACCTAAACTACCCAAAACAATGCTTAGATTGCCTATCTATTACCCTTTTCAAACAAAAGTTGAGTCACACTTCTAAAAACTTAAGATATAAGCCACAAGAGAGACAAAAAGAGCCTTAGCATTTAATGTGCTTTAATTTGTGTTTTATCTTCTTTGAATTTTCTTGTCTTCTCTTTGATTGAGTTGTGAGTAATCTAACTCCCTTTGGAAATCTTCCACAACCTTGCCTTCATCCACCTCATCTCCATTACCTTGTTCAATGGGGAAAACCCCTATATTTTTTCCAAGAGATTATAACTTTGTTAGACTCCTAGAAGACAACCCTCTTACCTTAGAGATTTACCTTGCATCATGAGTTATTTATGCTCCCAACCTCACCTACAACCAACCCAACCTTACATACAATCAATCTAACCTCACCTACAACCAATCCAACCTTGTCTACAATCAACCCAGCCTCACCTACAACCAACCTAACCTTTCCTATAACCAAACCAACCTTACCTACAATCAATCCAATCTCAACTGCAACCAACTAAAAAACTTTCAATACCTTTTCAATCATTGTCATAACCCACCCCAACTTCAACCATCTCAAAATCATCAATCTTTAGATTACCTATCCCAACCATATCAACTACGTCAACCTCATCAAACTTTAGACCATCAACCTTAAACATCATATCAATTGTCTAAACCTTCTTTAGAGCAACCCTCTTTATCTCAAAACCAAGATTTGGTGTATCCCCTTAATCAAACTAGCAACTATCAACCAAACTTTTTAAACCAACCTATCTTATCAAACTTACCTACCTTATCAACCTTACCCACCTTACCCACATTATCAAATTTATCAAGTATATCACACCAACCAACCCCATAAAATCAAACTAACAACTATCAACCAAAATTTTTAAACCCACCAATCTTATCAAACTTTCCCAACCTATCAAATCAACCAAACTTATCAAGTCAATCCAATTTATTCAACCAACCAACTTCATCAAACCAACCAATTAACTCACAACCTCAAGAGCCATTGGTGCACCCTCTTCCTAGGTAGTACACCCCACTAAGGGAATCATATGCCTCAATCCTTGATAAAATTTTAAGGGCTTCTATCATTAGACTTCCTCAAATCAAACCCATCAATCATTCTCTTTCAAAACCAATTTAGTTTATAGAGAATGAGTTTTGTGTTTATCATCACATAAATAGACATGTGGTAGATATATGTAGGTCTTTTAAGATTTTTATCCAAAACCTTATCAATCAAAAGGAGGTTCTAAATGATATTCTCCATGTTTTACCCAACCTAGCCTTGAATGTATTCAATAAATCAATCATTGAACCTCTTCCTACACCTATTATTGTGGAAACCAATGTTAACAACCATCAAAACAATAAGGTCCATGCCTTAGATTTCATTTAATACACCTATGACTAAGGAAACTATAATCAAAACTTTAACCTTTGTCAATCCACTTGTTGACCAAGTGCAACCTTTCCAACCTCCATTTTAAATCATCACTAAGGAATAATCAACCTTAACCAATCCACTTGTTGACCAATTGGAACCTTCTTAACTTTCCTTCAAAACCATAATTAAGGAAACTAACCTACCTCTTCCACTTTCCATTTTAGTGGATTAACCTCCAACCAACCTACTCTTCCACTTCCCCTTTTAGTAGATCAACCTCCAACCAACCTACCTCTTCCCCTTCCCCTTTTAATGGATCAACCTCCAACCTACCTACCTATTCCACTTCACATTTTATTGGATCAACCTCCAACCAACCTACCTCTTCCACTTCTCCTTTTAGTGGATCAACCTCCAACCAACCTACCTCTTCCTCTTCCCATTTTAGTAGAGCAAACCCAAACTCAAAACACCTCACCTATAACTAATCCAACCTTGCCTTAAACCAACCTAACCTCAACCATAACTAAATCAATCCAATTCCTCTATAACCTACTCATTTTCATCTACCTAATGACATTGTCTTTGATTTAATTTCCTTTATAACAGGGTCAAATCTTTGTCACCTTACCTTACCAAATAAATAAGCAAACCCAATCAGCAAACTAAATCAACCATTTAGTTTACCTTCCTCAACCAATCAAAATAACCTTTAAACCAAATCAATCAACCATGATTAACCCAACTTTTGATCCAACTCTAACCAACTCATCTATCAAACCAAACCAAAACAACTCTTTGTTCGATATTTCTTAAATCTTGGCCACCTTTTTATCCAAGCTACCCATACCTCACCTAAGATCCCTCATTAGAACAACCAAACATTCTTATCCAACTAGTCTTTAGTCCTAGATGGTGTTGTTAACATCATTGCTAAACCCCAAACCTAACTAAATCCAATCCAACAACATTTCCCTCACCCTAGTATCATAGAGGAAATCATAACTGAACCACCACTTAAAAATTTAACTCCAAATAATAACTAACAACCCTTGGGAGGCTAATGAAGTCATCTACATCCCTCCTAAACCTCTTTACTAACCAATGTCTTCACCTAGATATTTTGTTCACCTCTAATGTACATGGAAGGAGTAACTATTGGAACTCTCCTCCCAAAAGGCTTTGCCCATTTGTCATTTTCCACCCTCACCTTGAGAAATAACCCAAAAACTTCAACCTTAACCTTTATGAACCTAGCCTAGCATCAATCCAACCTTAAGCCAACCTTGATCTTAACCAACTTTTAACCAATGTAAGCAAAATCTTCAACTTTAAACCATGCCTTTAGACCTCTTATGCCCTTAAACCTCGATCAACACCGGTCTCTGGTGAACCAATGTCAGTCGACCCCTGACCATCGCCAGTCACTATCATACCCAAGGTCTAATCTGAAACCTTCCCTTTTCATCCAAATCACCTAAACCTAACTACCCAAATATACCTAGCAAACCATAATCAAACACCATTGTGGCCAAAACCTAAAGCCTCATTCACATCACCTCACCAATCTTGCCTCTTATTTTGTCAATCCAAAATATTTTCCACATCTAATCAAGTGTTGGAAAGTAATTGGGGCACATCTTCTCTCCTAATTAGAATCAACCATTTATATGTACATATGGATCTGGGGCATATCATAACCTAAACCCCTCAATGTTTTGCATTCATGTCCATTTTTTTTTTAAAACCAAGTTCTTAGTCATCTTGTGTCTAACTTAAGCTCATCCCTTATTTTCAACCACCTTTATTTCTTTAGTTTAAGGACAACCAATTAATATAGGATCATGTGATTACTTTTCATATCCTTAGCCTAATCCTCAGCATGGGTACCATGGCTCTACCCATGGCATGATTCTCATGGTCAATTTTCATCCCTTATAGGATGGAGCCCCATGATTATTATCACCTAAACCTCTTTTACCCATTATTAGCCTTCTTGTGTTATGGTTTTGCCTCCATAAAGGAAATCCTTAAGCTTCTATAGACTAGTCCATATCTAAACCATCATAAAATAAATTTTGGATATGAAATATCACTTGGGTCAAAATCTCTACCATTGTAGACTACTCCCTTGAAGGATAGCTACCCAAAACCATCAAAATTGCTTAAAAATAAGGTAGATTACTCCCTTGAGGGACAGCTATCAAATATAAATAAATAAAAAGCTTAGACCACTCCCTTAAAGGATGGCTAAGTCAAAATTTTGTTAATAAATCACTTGGAATCTTTTTTCATTGATCAGCTTCCCAAACCCATCAAATAAAAGTAACAAAAGACCCAAAGTCAAAAGTCAAAAAGTAGACTTCTCTCATTGATTAGTCTACACCAACATTAAAGGTATGAAATTGTCTATAATGGTTCATAGGTCACCTATAGAAGGGGCAAACCATCCCCACAAGAAGGTTACACTACCAGCCATCCACTTATTATATCCACTTCCCTTTTACCCCTCCATAATCAAGGGATTTTGAGCTAACTTGACACTATGTGATCAAGGCACTTCTTTTAAAAAATGAGCTATAATAATGCAAATCATAATATGGGTATATGTTCATAAGCCCACCCATATTGCCATCATGGTCTTTATCAATTAGAGCATTTAACCTCCTACTTTTATGACTACTTGTTAAGGCATGTGTCTTTATGAGTCATTGAAGCCCCAACCACCAAGTTTGCCCCATTTTACAAGAAAAAGGTCCCCTTTTACCCAAACTAAGTGGTATGCCTAATTGGACAACCAATTTAAACACTGCCCAACCAAACTTTTTAAAAGCAACCACATTACCATAACCATGCACCCATCAAAGAGCACTTTATTTGCCACCAACCCACCAGCCAATTAACCTCAATTTGGTCATTTTGACCCACCTTTCACACCTTTTGTGACCCTACCTTACCTAGTCATTTTGGACTACCATTCACCCTTTTTGTGGCCAACCTTGCCTTGATCATTTTGATCATGTTGATGATGAAAATTATACCATCAATGAATCAACTTTTTTGTCTATTATGAAGATTAAGTTGGAATCGTACTAGTCTAATCATGGGGTTGCAAAGTTTCAACTATGATCTTAAAGATGCAAAGAGTTTTTAAATATTATAGGAAATAATAAATAAGTCATCAAATATAACATATTCCATTATAATTTCAAAAATATTCTTATCAAATGAATTAGTTTAGATATGAATCTATAATCTATCCTATCCGATAGAGAAGGCCTATGGATTAGATAATCTCTTGAAGGAAATAAATTTGATTCAATAAAATACTATATTTCAAGTAGTATCTTGTAGTCTTGCTATGATAACTTCAAAGATAGTCTCAAGATAAACATAAAAATATAAAGTAAATAGATTTAGATCAACTAAGATAAATAGATATTCAAACAAATAGAAATTAACATAAAGAGACACAACCAACAACAGTCGATAATTAAATTAAAATAAAAGTAAATAGAAAATAACTAAATTATGAAAAGGTAACAAACACCTAAACCATTAAGTCTAATATATAAAGAGAACTAAACAATAAATAAATTGAAAGACTACGCAAATGAAATGAACCTAAGACTAAACAATTAAATCTAAACTAAGAAATAAACTAAACAAGGGAAAGACTAAGGACTAAGAGATTAAACTAATCTAAGACTAACTAAATACAAAATCAAATTAATCTAATAATCAAGCTAATGAAAAAATCTAATAAAACTTAAATAAAAAAGGTAAAAGGTCTAATCAACAATCTAAACTAAAACAAAACCAGAACATCTAATAAAGATAAATAGGTTAACTTAAAGTTAAAACTATATTTAAACTATAACAAAGAACTAATCAAGAAAATAATCTATCTAAACTATCTAATCTAAATAAAGTAAACAAAGTAAATAATCTAAGAAACTAATTTAAATAAAATAGAACTAAAACAATAAACTAAACAAATAAAACACTAAATTAACAAAATCTAAAAGATAAACCATATTTAAATCAAAACTAATATAAAGTACAATAAAGTTTGTGAGTCTCAAAGGAGAGTCATCTTAGCAAGTAAGATAGATTTTATTGAGAAAGCCAACATCTTTCTTTACAAATATCTTGAGAGATAACTTTTACAATCAAACAGATCAATGAGATGTCACAAAATAATGAAGTGTTCATCATTAAATTCTGTGCATAGGACTACGTTGCCTAAGCAATTCCTCAACTGTCAGATAAAGTACCATTGGATCTATTTATGTTATTCTTCTATCTTAAAATGAATCCTTGATCTCCTTTTATACTCCAAACTTATTTGAAAAATAATTTATAACTAACCTTAGTTAGTTATTAGTTTATGTTAACTAATTGACTTTAAAATTCAATTAATTATAAATAGTTATTGGTTAAGGATAGCTTTAATTAAGACTTAAAAAGTCTTAATAGATCAAGTTTTTGAATATAGATCAGATACTTAGCTAAATGGGTGGGGACCCTTATCAATTAATAATAAATAGAATACATATATCAATCAATAAATAAATAAGTTATAGTTTAATAAAATCCTATTTATATGAAACCATAATGCGTATTCCAAAATTAACTTAGCATATATATATCAAAAATCAATTATGTTATACTTTACAAAGTACCATCACCAAAAATATCAAAAATCTGAAGCTAAAGTATTAAATCTAAAAGTATAAAATCTTGCCATCTAAAATTTCAACTAAAAATAAAGTCTATCCTCTAGACATTTAGTAATCCTCTGAATCTAAAATCACATCAATAACAGGTTTTCCTTGTTCATTTACACATTCATTATGTTCCATTTTAGTTGTAAGAAATTTCACCAACTACATTCCAGAGTCACTCGTATTATCATCAATTTTTAGCTTGATCCGTTTGAGCACTCTAACTTCAACAGGTGAATATATATCATTTTGATTGTCTAACCTTTTCTCTAAAGTGAAAGGATGAATCTCAAGGGTTCTTTTTCTACCTACTGAAATAGGTTTCTCCAAACTCAACTTCTTGCATCCCATAATAGGTTCACTATGAGAAGATGTCAAACCTTGTTTCCTACATCCTAAAATAGGCTCCCTATGAGAAGGTGAAGGCTCATTAGAAATTTAAGGCAATGCACGGTTAACATAGTTTTTAGCATGGGCAACTTCAACATCAAATTGAGTAACTTGATTGGTAGGGTGAGGTACATTAGTAGGCTAAAATATTTCAGGAGTGGGAGACTAAATTGGTAAATATTACGGTTATTTTGCAAATGGTGGGAGGAACTGCTTTGTGAGGGAGTTCTAGCACCAAACCTACATCTATAAAACCCTCAATTTTCTTTATGATTGGCTAGATTGAAATGGAGATTATTTAAGACATTCAAAATTTGAGATCTATAGCTTCAAAGTAGATGTACATCCTAGTACCTCTATAGAATCTAGGACTAAATCTCCTGGCATGAAAACCACCCCTAAGAACATTCTTATTTGGGTTCTTTTGGTTTACATTATCCAAATTATGTCCTCGACCTCTGTCATCATTACTCCTAGCTAGCCTACGCTGATCCCATCCAAACATTTTAAAACAATCTAAAATATATTCAAATATTAATGACTAAAAATCAACATATATCCATTTTAATATAAAACAAAATTGTATTTTAAAAATACAGTCACATCTCAACAAAAAGGTATGACTGAATTGTACCAAGTATATCTAACATTACTTAAAATGTTCCATTGATTTATTAACAATATCTCTAAAATCAACTGAAATCTAAAAAATTAAAGTATAATATAATAATTTTATTTCACAAATATTTCTGATATCTCTACATAAATTTTCTATATTCACCATATGTCAAAATAAGAAGCACAAATTTTTCAATACTAAAAAAACATCAACTAAAATATTATGTCTGAATTCTAATTCACTAATTTGAAAAATCACCTTATACATATATATTATGTATAGTTTATAAATGAAAACCATTCAAGAAGAGAGTTTCACACCACATAACTCAATTCTTTCACCAACTTACAACTATCAAAATACCATAACTTTGATATCAAATTTTAAGATAAATCCAAGAACTTCAATATCGAGGTGTAAAATTAGTAGTAGCTTCATTATTTAGAAATCAATCTATTATACCTCCAAATAGATTTGTTTTTTTAATAAATAGTTTTACTATATCAAAATATGATTATATTTGTATTTTCAAATTGTTTCAATCATAACCTATGTACATCACGACCGACCCAAGAATCATTGAAAACTTTTTGTACAAAAGCATCTCACATCAAAAACTGATTTCTTTAAAACTAAAACTAATATTATCATGCTTTAGACTTCAAAATCTATGAAATAAATAAAATCTAACACAAATTTTCAATATATCCATGGAAAACATACAGACAAAAATCCCTCAAATAAAAATTGAAAGGAACGATGGTCAATATTATACTACATGCTCAGAATACTTTGAAATCCTTAATAAAGCTTACATGCACAAAGATATGGTTTTGAAATCACCAAAAAATTCAAAAAAAACAGAATTATTGAACCCTAGCATCAAACACAAAGATGAAAAACTTTTCCTTCATTTCAAACTTGATAACCTTCATTCCTCAGTATGCATGCACACTCTCTTTTTGTCTAAAAACTTCCATGAAGCCTCTAAGACTTGAAACAATAAATTGTTAAGCACATAACCATTTAATTGAAGGCCCACAAATTTCAACAAAAAACTTTTTGAAATTTTCAAACACCTAGCTTTGAAAACTAAACCAACTCTATATTTCATCGAAAACCAAAAATATATCGAAAACCAAAAGTAGTCTTTACCAATATTCATACACAGATGAGTAGATTGATTCACAAACAAAATCATAGTTAAATATTTAAAACCATAAATGCTTTAAATCACATCACTAACCATATTTTAGATATATTTGACAAAAACTCAATATTTATACAAACTTGAAAAGAGAAGCTTCAACTATTCAAGAAAAATGCGTCCATTATCCTCCAAATTAGGGTTGAGGACAAACATTTGAAACCTCCAACATATTCACAAGATCATACAAAAATAAAAACCCTAAAATATTTAATCAATCCACATACAAATCTATTTTCAAAAACCCAAAGTCTTAAAGAAACTTCTAACTATAATGGCATGCAATTTTTTATTTACAAATTGAAGTTCCCAATGAAACCTGCTTAAGACTGTGTATATCTCAAAAATAAAATTTTAAATTGTTTAAAGAACCATCTTAATAACAACTTCATCTATTATCTCACTTTTTGGTAGGGATAGGTTAGACATAAACTATTTGCATGCATGAAAATGACAACTAAAAATCATAACTTTCCTTTACTTCCATCATACATGCAAAATATACGTAGAATTGAAACCATTCCTTATCATATGTGTAACCGTTACTTAAAATATACTCAAATATCAACAAAAAAAACTTGTTAAAATGTAGACCATCATAATTTTCCTATCATAACTATTCAAATAACTTATAAAATCCTTTAAATAGTTATTAAATTCATTTATGATGTACCTAGTTATGCTTCCCTCAAAATCCTTCTCTATAACTTGAAATCCCAAACTATCAGAGCTCCACTTTCGTAAGAAGTTTTCCAAAATGACCACAAAATAATAAAAAATGACCTATTTGTATTTGTCACCCTCCATCATAAATTAATTGGCTATGTGTTCAATTTTTATTAGCTCTCTTTTACCGAGGATATGTTTAACAATTTTGCTAACTTCATTATCAACATGATCAACTTTAGTAATGACTAATCTTCCTACAATCCTCTTTACCGACTTTCACCATTCGAGGCAAACTTGCTTCACATTAAATTATTCTTTGTTTCCAAATCTCAACTTGATCTCAATGCATTGGGATTGTTCTCTACATTAAATACTCTTGCCAACTCAATGTGCCATGAAAACATGTTGCCAACTCATCATGCCAATGAGAGTGTTAATGGGTCATTGAATATGCCTTGAAAATAATCTAATATTTGCCTTTCAAAATAACATTTTAAGAGTTAGACTTAGGGAAATTGATTTACCTTACAATGAATCCTTATGTCCTTCAAAAATAATGAAGCCCTAAGACTTAGATGCAATCATGATTCAATGGATTTTAGCAATGTCATTTCAAGACATAAGATAAATAATCCTAAGGTAAGATGTTTTGAAAGTAAGATATTACCATTAAAGCTTAGGATTAGGAAATTTTTTAATTGGGAACTTAACAAAATAGGATATAAAATTAAACACTTAGAAATGTAAGACCTCCTTTATATCCTTACAACTAACTGATTCAAGTAATAAATCAACCTTAGTATGTTGACAATTTCAAAAATTTAACATACCAAAAATGGAAGTGAGCCTTCAATATAATTCATAAAACAATCATAACTGATGAAATATATTACTTCAAATGATCTTTCTTATGATTGAAAATTGTCCAATTGAGGTTCATTTTCCAACTAAGAACTATATGATTCCCAAAACAAATGAAATTATGCATTTGATCTTGAATAAAATGTTTTATGTAATAATCATCACTTACTTATATATTCACAATATTTATTTCAACCAATAATCACATTATTCATGTATGCTAAATAATCACCCTAGATTCTTCAATCTATCAAACTAAAAGAATAATCCAAAAACTATTATGACAATCCACATTTATTGAGATCAAATAGATATATTATATCAAATATATATTTTTCTAAATTTAAAACCTTTCTAAACTGAAATGCTACTTTATGATCTGATCATGACTAAAATCAAGATAACTGATCAAAAATTTCATAATGATAAATATATATATATGCACATTTTATTCATTTATCCACTATGCTTTTTAAAACCACTCAAAATATAAACATGAATTCAACAACCAATCACAATCAATTCATAATTTAAAATAAGCATTCAAATATACTACTAACTGATGGAGTTCCTGACACAATTTTAAATTTCATGACAAAGTCATCTCTATGGTAGGAAATAATAATTTAGAAAAATTGAGGAGGTTTGAAAATTAGGCATAACACTAGTGACCTTACTAGTTAGTTTTGTGTAATAAAATTGAGTAGCAGTAGTTTGCCTATTGATAAAGACATAATCTCAAGAGTGTAATCAAGATAAATCATTTCTCAAGTAGCTGAGTGTGAACTCCTTTAATAATGAATTTTAGCAAGGGATAGATTGTTCAGCTAGTGTGGCATGAAGAAAGAGAATGATATAACAAGGAAGTTTGGGTTGGATACATAATCTAATACAAATATCTTAAGTAAAAAATCTAAAAATCAATTAATACTTTAATAAATCGATACAACTCAACATATATTATCCATATATAAAGAAAATTGAATTTATAAAGAGTAATAACTCAAAATAATTGATACGTACATCAAATTCGTAGAATCCTTACACTCGTCCTTCATAATGTGGAATTTTTCCATTTGTAACATTCATTGATCTCTTCAAAAATAAAAGGACAATAAGATGAATAACAAAATAAAATAGAAACAACAATGAAAAATAGCAAAGAAAGAAACAATAAACCAAAAAGAAAATAAATAAACAAATAAAAGGTAGCTAATCATGAAATAGCTTCAAATGATTATTGTTAACCGAATAATGTAGCCAATTATTTCAAGATATTTTAAATGAAAAGCATTATTTTTTAGTACAGTAGTAATTCTATAAGGATCAAGCCATAATGAATCAAATTTGTGATGTTTATCAGGATCTTTGCATGCTTTGTCCCAATATAAGACTAAA
This sequence comes from Torreya grandis, assembly GCA_037957365.1. Taxonomy (NCBI): domain Eukaryota; kingdom Viridiplantae; phylum Streptophyta; class Pinopsida; order Cupressales; family Taxaceae; genus Torreya; species Torreya grandis. The sequence continues at coordinate 1,367,047 of JARHVA010004346.1, read as the reverse complement.
TCCCCAACATTAAACTTCTTTTTATAAACATTTTTATCAAAAAACTTCTTTAATTTTTGCTTAGCTCTTTCTAATTTATCCAATATTGTTGCTTTGGACTCGTCAAGAACTATTAAATCGTGTAATCTCTATTCAATTAAATTTGTATCTTCAGCAACATATTGTAAAGTAGTTCTAGCTAAAGAAATTTGAAGTTTTATTAACAAGGTAGCCTCAAATCTATATGCTAACATAAAAGGTGAATAACCAATTGTTACCATAACAATAGTCCTATCAGCCCATAAAGCTTCAAAAAAATTGAAATGCCAATTTCTTTTATTATCACAAACTAATTTCTTCGTGATTATAATCAGATTTTTATTCATGGACTCAACTTGATCATTTCTTTGAGGATAATACTTTGGTGAATGACTTGATATAATTGAATACTTTTCTAAAAAATCTAGGAATTTATTAGAAATAAACTAAGGTCCATTATCAGAAATAATTTTATAAGGAACTCCAAATCTAGAAAAATTTTAATTTTTTAAGAATGAGATTACTTCACCTATTACCAAACTTTAAGTGCTTTAACCTCAGGCCACTTAGTAAAATAATCTGTGGATATTAAAATATACCTATGACTAGCAGATCAAGGTGGGTGTATATATGAAATAAAGTTAATTCCCCATTTTTTAAAATATTTTTTAAGAATGACAAGATTTGAAGGTATTGTTGGTAACTTATCTCTTCCAACAAACAATTGACATGGCATGCAAGAACGAACTAACTTATAAGCATTTTAAAATAAAGTAGGTCAATAATAACCTACTCTTAAAATCTTATAAGTGGTTGTTTTTGTAGCATAATATCCACCACAATTTCTTTCATGACAACCTCTAAGAACTTTTTGCATTTGATCATGTGTAAGACATCTCGACAAAACTCCATCTCTATTGCGATAAAATAGAAAATTTTCTAACAAGCACAAATTTAAAGCTTTTAATCTTAAGGAACATCTTTATTTTTTATCTAAATTATTATAATATACTTAATTTTTAAAATAATAAACTAAGTCATAGTACCAATCATCTTTATCCAAAAAATAGTCCCATTCATTAATTTCAAGATCAAACTTAAAATTCTTTAAAAAATCAGCAATATTCATGGTCTGTAAATATGGCTTTGCATTTAACCTTTTATCAACTACTAAAACTAAAACATTACTATATGATGAAGTATTTTAGCTAAGTATTTTGCCAATTTATTACCTTTAACCATTTTGAAAGTTTCAAATTCAAGGTCAAACTCTTGAATACATAAAATCCACTTAGCAAGCCTTCCTTGAATGGTTGATTGTTTTAAAATATAAAACAAAACATGCACATTATATCACACAAAAATTGTGTTTCCCATTAATAAATATCAAAATTTAATCAAAGAAAAAATTAATAAAAAAAATGAAATTCTCAATAAGGGTAAACCTAGTTTCTACATTTTTAAAAACTTGGCTCATGTAATCGATTGATTTTTCTTCATTATTTTCAAATTCTTCAATTATTACAGCTCCAATGGCTTTTTCTATAGCATTAACATAAATAATTAATTCTTTCTTTAGATCAAGTTTTGCAAGAACTAGAGCACTTACAATGACATCTTTAACATTATTAAAGGCTAAATCAGTAACTTTGTCCCAATTATATATTTTTTATTTCTTAGACAATAATTATAGAGGATTAGATTTATCAACAAAATCTAATATAAATTTCCTAACAAAATTTATTTTACCAAAGAAAGACCTCAAGCTAGATTGATATTCGAGAGAAGGTAGTTCTTTAATAGATTTAACATATTCAGGATCAATAAAAATGTCATCTTTAAAAATAATATGTCCTAATAACTTGCCCTCAATAACATCAAAAATTGATTTCTTTGGATTTAAATAAATACCATATTTTTTGCATCTTGTAAAACTTCACGAAGATAGTTTAAATGTTTTTTTCTTCTTTTCAAATGCACGATGAGATCATCTAAATAAACTTTAATAACAATGTCAATCAAATCATTAAAATCAACATGCATAGATCTTTAAAAATTAGCTCCCACATTCATCAATCCAAAAAGCATTATGTTATAAGTAAAAGTACCTCTACGAGTATTAAAAGTAGTTTTATGTCTATCTTTAGGATTTACAAAATTTTATTATAATTGAAAAATCTATCCAATAAAGACATCATTTCTAATCATGCAACTTACTGTAAAATCTGATCTATACTTGGTAGAGGAAAATTATCCTTAACATTAGTTTTATTTAGATGTCTAAAATCAACGCATAATCCAATGTCATCATTTTTATTCCTAACCAGCACTAGATTAGCTACCCACTCTAAATATTTTACAAGTAAAATGACACTAGTATCAATCATCTTATCTAACTCTTTATTAATGGCGTCTTCTAACAAAGGGCTAATTATTCATATTTTATACCTTATAGGTTTGAAACCATGCTTAATAGGTATGTCATGTTTAATAATTTTAGTATCATAACCCTTAAGATGTTTATATGACCAAGAAAAAACATCAATGAACTCTTTAAATAATTCAATGAATTTAACCTTTTTGCTTGCAGTAACTTGAATTTTTAAATAAATATATTTTCAATCATTTTCAATACCTAAATTGATAGGAATAGTCTCACCTATGATTCTCCTAGAATGCTCTTTCATTCTAGAGATTTTTGGCTAGAGATTTTTGGCTAACCATTAGGTGTGAACATTGATTCTAAACTCACCAAATTAGTAGACAATTTGTTAGTACTTAATTGCAAATAATAATTGCAAATAATCTCCACAATTTAGTACATAATCATCATGATCAAAATAATTATTTTTAATAAAAGAATTTATATATTCATAACAACTGAAGACAAGCCAACTATCATTTGCATCAAGAATTTTAGGATGTAAAAATACAACATAAGAGAACTCTGTAGTAGGTTTAGTCTCACTTAAAGTTAGATTAGAAGCAAAAATAACAAGTTTATCAGCTCTAATATAATATTCTCTAAGAATATGTGCGATGTTAAAGGCCTCAAAATTTTCAAGTAATGACCAAACTTTTTATGTGTAACAGTGTAGATGAGTTTGATTAGTTTTATAAATTTTATGAACTTGCCTAACAATCAATTCATAATCTCCAAAGACTTCTAAATGTTTAATGTTAAGTTCTATAGATTTTTCCAATCCTAAACATAATGCTTCAAATTATATTTTATTATTAGTGTTTTCAAAAGATAATTTAAAATCATAACAAAAATCTTACCAACAGGGAAAATTAGATAAATTTCAGCACCATTACCTTATTGAGAACAGGCTCCATCAAATTAAAGTGATCATAAATTGTTCTTTTCAAATAATTCTTCATGTTGATTTTTTGGTTCATCTAAATTTGGTAATTCATAAGTCCTAATTCCAATCTCAACATAAAAAATAACTAAAAAAATCGATGATTCAATAGGTATACTAGACCAATTTTCTCTTTTAATGAAATCAATCTCATTACTAACAGGAACCCATGTGATATCTTTCTCAACAAAAGCATCAGTTGCTTTAGACAAATCTCTTCTCAATAACATAACATAATTACTAAGGATAACTAAAACTTTAACATTAGTCATGCATCTAATTCTTTCATCTTGTGCAATTTTAATGACTATGTCTTAAAACTTACCACAACTTTTAATTTGTTTAGAATCAAAACCAACAATTTTTCTATTATCCATTTGATAAGATATGCCTAACTAATTTGCAATGTATTTAGGCATAATATTTTTTAAAACACCTATATCTAAAATACAATTATGAATTATCTTATTATCAATTTCAATCGTAACATAAAAAGGAAGAATGAAATCAGCAAGAAGATCGTAATTTTATGCAAAAATAGTTGATTGCTCATTACTATCTTTTTTTGTAAACTTACATCAGCTTTAGGATTCTTAAAAACTTCATTAATCCTATCAATTTTCTCTAAAATATTAGTTACCTACAATAAAGAGAATCTAGCTTTAATTATTAATAAATCATCAATTATGTTATAAGTTTTAACATCAATTTGTCTAAAACTTTTAATCTTATAATGTTGATATTTAGTTGGTAGAGAAATATTTTGATTAGCATTACCAATTGAGCTAATAGCATTATCTTGAACTATTTTTCCTTTATCATTATAAAAATAATTATTATTTGTTGTTTTATTATTTTGAGAAGAACCATGATTTTTATTTCTCGTATTCACAATATAAGCATTTTCATTTTCTGATGGATCATCAAGAGTATTTATTTTATTTACTAGATCTTTAGATATAAGATCTTTTCCTTAAAGAAACTTTTTGAACTTAAGAAAAACAAAACATAAATTTGGATCATGATTCAATTCACATACATTACAGTAATAAGCAATGTCTAACTTTTTATTTTTATTATTATTTCTATTTGACGAAGAAGGTTTATCATTAAGCTATCTTTTAACAGTGATCAACTCATTTTCTAGACTTTGAATAGCCCTTGAATTTTTTGAATTATCTAAATTCAAACTTGTAAAACATCTTTCCTTAAACCCAATGTGTTTAATCTTATTTTCATATTTAATACAAAATATTATAGTTTTATTATATTCTGTAATATCTCTATCTTATAGAGTCATTTTATATTACAAAGATAAAGTCTTGATAATTTTTTAAAAGGTCTAAGATCACGTAGAATTTTTTGATGTAGCTTAGTGAATCTAGCAATGAAATGGTAAATGGTTTCATCAAAATCAAGAGAAAAAATTACAAGATCATTGATTAGATCAAAATCTTCTTTAGCTTTGCCAAAGGATAACTCTAACCAAGCCTCAATATCCTTCTATGTATCAATAACCTTGGTAGGCAGACTAATAAATGTTTGGTAAGATTTTCCTTTAAGTGTTTGGGGAAATAAATCTTAAGCAAAAAATTTCACTCGTTATTCTAAGAGTAGCACAAATTAATCTAAAAGCTTTTAAATGATCTTCTCAAGATTCTCTGGGAGCACCAGAAAATTTTAGTATATTCAATCTTTTAAGAGAAGGCAACTTACTAGGATAGTTTCCAACATTAATTGGATTTGTGGATATCCATGGGGTTATAGCTATATATTATTCTACTTGAACTTCTTCTTTATCTTCACCTTCAGTGAGATCATTTTGTTCTCTATTATTTTTCAATCCATGAATCAAATCTTTTATCCTCTATTTTGCTTCTAGTTACTCCCCCATTAGAAGTTTCAATAGTTTCTACCTGAATAGATTGATCATTTTGAACCTGATCTACTTGATTTAATTATAGATTTGTAATAGTAGGTTCAAAATGCAAAACAAAATCATCAAAAAAAATGAGTTCTAGGTCTAGGATTAGCAACTAGAATTCTAGCTCTATCTTCCTAAATTCTTTTATTCAAATTAATAATATCTCATTGAGTCTTACGTGTGAGGTTAGAATACCAATCAATCTCAAATTATGCAATCTCTTCTTCTTGGTTTATGACCTGAATGAACTGTTGAAGATTTTCAAGATGATTATACCATGTATGACATGTTAGATTAAAAGCAATATCAACTTAATCATCAGCAATATCTATTCTAGATTGGATAATAGAAGATTGTTGCCTTCCAATTACCATGAGTATGAAGAAAATAAAACTTAAAACAAATCAAATTTTTAAATGGTTCTCTAGTGGAATCATCAAATTTGTTGATGATAAAAATTATATTGTCAATGAATCAACTCTTTTTCCTATCGTGAAGGTTAAGTTGGAATCATACTAGTCTAATCGTGGGGTTCTAAAGGTTCAACTACGATCCTAAAGATGCAAGGGGTTTTTAAATGTTTAGGAAAATAATAAATAAGTCATCAAATGTAACATATTTCATTATAATTTTAGAAATATTCTTATCAAATGAATCAATTTAGATATGAATCTGTAATCTATTCTATCTAACAGAGAAGGCCTATGGATTAGATAATCTCTTGAAGGAAAGAAATCTGATTTAGTAAAATATTATATTTCTAGTAGTATCTTGTAGTCTTATTGCGATAACTTCAAAGATAGTCTCAAGATAAACCAGAAAATATAAAGTATATAGATTGAGATCAACAAAGATAAATAGATATTTAAATAAATAGAAATTAATACAAAGAGACTCAACGAACAACAGTCGATAATTAAATTAGAAGAAAAGTAAACATAAAAGAATTAAATTAAGAAAAGGTAATAAACCACTAAACCATTAAGTCTAATATATAAAGAGAACTAAACAATAAATAAATTGAAAGACTAAGCAAATGAAATGAACCTAAGACTAAACAATTAAATCTAAACTAAGAAACAAACTAAATAAGGGAAAGACTAAGGATGAATAGATTAAACTAATCTAAGACTAACTAAATAAAAAATCAAATTAATCTAACAATCAAGCTAATGAACAAATCTAATAAAACTTTAAAAAAAAGGGTAAAAGGTCTAATCAACAATATAGACTAAAATAGAACTAGAACATCTAATAAAGACAAATAGGTTAACTTAAGTTAAATCTATATTTAAACTATAACAAAGAACTAATCAAGAAAATAATCTATCTAAACTATCTAATCTAAATAAAGTTAAAAAATTAAATAATCTAATAAACTAATTTAAAGAAAACAAAAATTAAACAATAAACTAAATAGATAGAAAAATAAAGATAAAACACTAAATTAACAAAATCTAAAAGATAAACTATTTTTAAATCAGAATTAATATAAAGTACAATAAAGTATGTAAGTCTCAAAGGAGAGTCATCTTAGAAAATAAGATATATTTTATTGAGAAAACCAGCATCTTTCTTTACAAATATCTTACAATACAAAGTTTACAATCAAATAGATCAATATAATGTTATAAAACAACAAAGTGTTCATTGTTATTCAAGTTTAATACTTAAATTCTATGCATAGGACTGTGTTGCCTAAGCAATTACTCAACCATTAGATAAAGTACCATTGGATCTATCTGTGTTGTCCTTCTGCCTTCAAATGAATCCTTGATCTCTTTTTATGCTCCAAACTTAGTTGAAAAATAAGTTATAACTAACCTTAGTTATTTATTAGTTTATGTTAACTAATTGCCTTTAAAAATCAATTAATTATAAATAGTTATTGGTTAAGGATAGCTTTAATTAAGACTTAAAAAATCTTAATAGACCAAGTTTTTGAATATAGACTGAGTACTTATCTAAATGGGTGGGGACCCTTATCAATTAATAATAAATAGAATACATATATCAATTAATAAATAGATAAGTCAAAGTTTGATAAAATTCTATTTATATCAAATCATAATGCATATTCTAAAATTAACTTAGGCATATATATATCAAAAATCAAGTCTATTATACTTTCCAAAGTACCATCACCAAAAATATCAAAAATATGAAGCTAAAACATCAAAGTTGAAAGTATAAAATCCTACCATCTAAAAGTTCAACTAAAAATAAAGTCTATCCTCTAAACATCCAATAATATTTTGAATCTAAAAACACATCAATTACAGGATTTTTTTGTTCATTTACACATTTTTTATATTCTAATTTAGTTGTAAAAGACTATACCAACTTTGTTCTAGAGTCACTCGTATTGTCATTAATTTCTAACTTGATCCATTTGAGCACTTTTACTTTAACAGGTGAATTTATATCATTTTGGTTGTCTGACCTTTTCTCTAAAGTGGAAGGATGAATCTCAAGGGTTCTTTTTCTACTAACTAAAATAGGTTTCTCAACTTCTTACATCCCATAATAGGTTCACTATGAGAATATGCCAAACCTTATTTTTTACATCTCAAAATAGGCTCCTTATGAGAAGGTGAAGGCTTATTAGAAATTGAAATGAATGCAAGGTTAACATAATTTTTAACATGGGCAACTTCAACATCAAATTAATTAACCTAATTGGCAGGGTAAGGTTCAATAGCAGACTGAACACTTTCCAGAGTAGAAGATTGAATTGGTAAATGTTGCATGTTATTTTGTAAATGGTGGGAGGAACTACTTTTTGAGGGAGTTATAGCACCAAACCTACATCCATAAAATCTTCAATTTCCTCTATGATTGGCTGGATTAAAAGGCAAATTATTTAAGACATTCCAAAATTCAAGATCTATAGCATCAAAGTGGATAGACATCCTAGTACCTCTATAGAATCTGGGACCAAATCTCTTGGCATGGAAACCACCCCTAGAAACATTCTTATTTGGGTTCTATTAGTTTACATTATCTAAATTTTGTCCCCAACCTCTATCATCATTACTCCTAGTTGACCCACGCTGATCCCATCCAGACATTTTAAAACAATCTGAAATATATTCAAAAATTGATGACAAAAAATCAACATATATCCATTTCAATATAAAATAGAATTATACTTTAAAAATATAATCACAACTCAACAAAAAGGTCTAACTGAATTGTACCAAGTATATTTGACATCACTTAAAATGTTCCACTGATTTATCAATGATATCTCTTAAATCAACTAAAATTTTAAAAATAAACTTATAATATAATAATTTTATTTCACAAATATTTTTGATATCTCTTCATGAATTTTCTATATTCACCATATATCAAAATAAGAAGCACAAACTTTTCAATACTGAAAGACCCTCAACTAAAATATTTTGTCTAAATTATAATTCACTGTTTTGAAAAATCATCTTATACATATATATTATGTATAGTTTCTAAATGAAAGCCTTTCAAGAAGAGAGTTTCACACCACATAACTAAATTGTTTCACCAACTTACAGCTTTCAAAATACCATAACCTCGATATCAAACTTTAAAGACAAATCGAATAACTTCAATATTGAGGTGTAAAACTAGCAGTAGCTTCATCATTTGGAAATCAATCTATTATACCTCCAAATAGATTTATTTTTCCAAGAAATAGTTTTATTATATCACAATATGACTGTATTTATATGTTCAAACTATTTCAATCATAACTATCTACATCATGGCCGACCCAAGAATCATTGAAAACTTTCTGTATAAAACCATCTCACATCAAAAACCAATTTTTTTGAAACTGAAACTAATATTCTCATAATCTTATCATGCTTTAGACTTTAAAAACCATGAAATAAATAAAATTTGACATAACTTTTCAATATACCCAGGGAAAACATACAGATAAAGATCCCTCAAATAAAAACTAAAAGGAGCGATGGCTAATATTATACTGCATGCTCAGAATACTTTGAAATCCTTAACAAAGCTTACATGCACAAAGATATGGTTTGAAATCATCAAATACTTCAAAAAAGATAGACTCATTAAACGAAAAACTTTTCCTTCATTCAAACTTGATAAGCTTCATTCCTCAATATGCGTGCAAACTTTCTTTTCATCTAAAAACTTCCATGAAGCCTCTGAGACTTGAAACGATAAATTTTGAAGCCCAAAAACATTTATTTGAAGGCCCACATATTTTAACCAAAATCTTTCTAAAATTTTCAAACACCTAACTTCAAAAACCAAACCAACTCTATATTTCATTGAAGATCAAAAATATATAAAAAACAGGAACCAATCTTTGCCAATATTCATGCATAGATGAGCAGGTTGAATCACAAACAAAATCACAATGAAATATTTAAAACCATAAATTCTTTGAAACACATCACTGACCATATTTCAGATATATTTGATAGAAATTCAATATTTATACAAACTTGAGAAGAGCAGCTTCAACTATTCAAAAAAAATAAATCTATTATCCTCCAAATCAAGAATGAGGATAAACATTCAAAACCTTTGACATATTCATGAGATCATATAGAAAGAAATACCTTGAAATATTTAAGAAATCCACATATAGAGCTATTTTCAAAAACCCAAAGTCTGAAAGAAACTTTTAACTGCAAAGGCATGCAATATTCTATTTACAAATTGAAGCTCCTAACAAAACCTGCTTAAGACTGTGTATATCTCAAAAATAAAATTTTAAATTGTTCAAAGAACCATATAAATAAAAACTTCATCCATTATCTCACTTTTTGGTAGGTATGGGTAAAACATAAATTATTTGCATGCATGGAAGTGATAACTAAAAATCACAACTTTCCTTTACTTCCATCATACTTGTAAAACATACGCAGAATTGAAACCATTCCTTATCATATATGTAATAATTACTTAAAATATACTCAAATATCAATGAAAAACTCATTAAAATGTAGACCATCACAATTTTTCTTTCATAACTATCTAAATAACTCATAAAATCCTTCAAAGAGTTATTAAATTCATTTATGGTATACCTGGTTATGCCTCCCTATTATCCTTTCGCTCAAAATCCTTCTCTACAACTTAAAATCCCAAACTACCAGAGCTCCACTTCCACGAGAAGCTTTCCAAAATGACCACAAACCAAGAAAAAATGACCTATTTGTATTTACCACCCTCCACCGTAACTGAATTGGATATGTGCTTAATTTCTATTGGCTCTCTTTTATCGATGATATACTTAGCAATTCTGCTAACTTCATTATCAACATGATCAACTTTAGTAATGACTAATCTTCCTACTATTCTCTTTACCGACTTCTACAATTCGAGGAAAACATGTTTCGCATTAAATTATTCCTTACTACCAAACCCCAACTTGATCTCAATGTTTTAGGATTGTGATCTACATTAAATACTCCTACCAACTTAATGTACCATGAATACATGCTGCCAACTCATCTTGCCAATGAGAGTGCCAATGGTTCATTGAATATGCCTTAAAAAAAACATTTTAAGAGTTAGAATTAAGGAAATGGATTTACCTTACAATGAATCTTTATGTTTTTCAAAAATAATGAAGCCCTGAGACTTAGATTCAATCATGATTTGGTGGATTTTAGCAATGTCATTTCAAGACTTAGGATAAATAATCATAAGGTAAGATGTTTTGAAAGCAATATATTACCTTTAGAGCTTAATCTTAGGAAATTTTTGAATTAGGAACTAAGCAAAATGGGATATAAAATTAAACACTTAAAAATTAAGACCTCATTTATATCCTTACAACTAACTAATTCAAGCAACAAATCAACCTCGATATGTCAACAATTTCAAAAATCTAAAATACCAAAAATGGAAGTGAGCTTTCAATATAATTCATAAAATAATCATAATTGATGAGATATATTGCTTCAAATGATCTTTCTTATGAGTAAAAACTGTTCAATTGAGGTTCATTTTCCAACTGAGAACTATATGCTTCCCAGAACAAATGAAATGATGCATTTGACCATGAATAAAGTGTTTTCTACAATAATCATGACTTACTTGCCTATATATTCATAGTATGTATTTCAACCAATAATCACATTATCCATGTATGCCAAATAATCACCATAGATTTTTCAATCTATCAAACTGAAAGAATAATCCAGAATTTGTTATGATAATCCATAGTTATTGAGATCAAATAGATATATTATATCAAATATATGTATTTCCAAATTTGAAACCATTCTAAACTAAAATGTTGCCTCATGACCTGATCATGACTAAAATCAAGATAACTGATCACAAATTTCACAATGATAAATATATATGTGTGTGTATTTTATTCATTTATCCACTATGCTTTTCAAAACCACTCAAAATATAAACATGAATGCATCAAGCAATCATCATCAATTCATAATTTAAAATATGAATTGAAATATATTACTAATTGACCAGGTTCCCAATATAGTTTTAAATTTTATGATAAACTCATCTTTATGGTAGGAAGTATTAATTTATAAAAATTGAGGGGGTGTTAAAAATAGACATAATAGATCGCATACCTACCTTGCTATACTTGACAATTTATGCTACTTTTGGCACCAACCATTTAGATACCTCGTAGCATGACCCTTCATGGTGCTAACACCTTTAACCATTTTATCTTCTTAGAATCACATCCTACTTCTAGATCCCTGTGAATACATCAACCTTACTTAGGAGACTTGAGCTTATAGGAGTAACCCATATCAACTATGCCTAATGTTGTGGCCTGATTACCTTTTCATTTATCCTTCTAGTAACAACCTTTATTTACTAACTACCTCAACTATGGTAACTTAGTCTATGCATAACCTATAATATCACACTTAGTCATATTTTGTGTACCTATTCGCACTTAAATGCCCAACTAACCAACCAACCTTATCACCCCACCTATCCAACTTATCAAACCCATGATCTTTTGATCGTTGACCTTTTAGATGCTTATGACTACACCCACTAGCGATTTTGGCACCTATGATCTATTCTATTTTCTCAAGCTCACCCAATTTTTATACCCCTAATAACATGATGATCTTTACATGGAGACTTATGTTTATACATGTACCCATTTCTACTATGCCTAATTGTGATAGCCTGGTTCACTTGTCACATATCCTCCTTGCAATGATCTATTTTCCACTTCATACCATCTTAACCATTTTTTCCACCCATATACACTTATCAAACCCACACCTGATTCTGCTTCACCTCATTGATTCCTAGGTTGAGGGGGAACACCTACCCCCATACTTGGGGCATCCAACCTTCTACCAACTATCTATTTTTGTTTTTCAGCTTCCTAATACAAACTATAGAACAAAAAGGGGCAAAATGTAGACACTATAAAACCATACACTATGGCTCTAGATGTCACATTACCCTTTAAACTACCCCTTGGCCCCCCTTTGATTATATTATTCCTTAAACACACCCTTTCACTCATTTAACCCTTTAGATAATTTAATTATTTAATTAAATTAGTTAAATCCTATTTCCACCTAACCTACCCAAACCCAGGGCTAACCTATCGACACCTAGCCTAAAGATAATTTCTACCCTATCATTTAATGTCTTAACTTCCTAAGACTTCTTTTGCATGTATACTCATACCCTCTTTATTAACCTCAAACCATTTCCCAATATCTTAACCACACATCATTCGTACAAGTGGCTAATTTTAGCCATTTTAACCTTTTCTCTCTAATCGTCAATGGTCACCCCTCAACCAGTGATGGTTGACTATTATGATCAATGGTTACATAAAACTAGCCCAAGACCCATACTTGGGAGGTTGAAGGATGGAGGACAAAATGGGAATCACTCAAGGCTAGCACAAAATAACTCTTGGTGAACCAAAGCCAAACCAAAATCATTCTAGAGATTAGAAATCACCCCATCATCCCAACACAAAAGATTCAAGTACCATTACTCTACCCACATAACTCCAGGCTCTCAAGCTACTTCACCTCAACTCTAGACTTCTTCAGGCCAACAATAACTAAACTAAGTATCCTGTATTTTACATAAGTTCAGTAGTTTAAATCCTACACCTATTTCTAACTTGTACCCATACCCTCTTTGGTATTGGAGTTATATAACTCTAAACACCCTCCTCTCCACCAAAGCACCACCTGACTACTCTTGGCCACTTGAATGTCAAAACCCTGACCTGGTTACCTTTGTAGCTTCCTCTTGTCTCCACGGCCATTAACCCACCTCAAGAAACCTACTAAAACTCTTCTCTAACTTAACCCAAGTCTATTTCACCTAGAACCAACACCCTATCAAAACCCACAGTAACCACCAATGATCATCATTGACCATCAACATTCACATGTCAATCAACAACGGTTAGCCTTGACCACCAATGATCATACCTTAACTATTGATGGTCACTATGTAACTTATTTCACCCAAAACAATAAGAAAAATACACCTATTCATCTCAACCAAAAAACTTATTTTTTAGCCTCTTTCACTACATAGACTTAACAACAACCTGAACCACACCTTAATAGTTTAGCATTTATCTTTAATGTTATTTTTTTAAACAAGCATTTCTTTTTAAAAGTATTTCTTTCATTTACAATCAGATACTTTCATTATTTTATGCAACCTTTCTTATCAGCACTTTGCTTAACACTAGCTTGTCTAAAGGTGGATTGACAGCCTCCAAGGAAGTCTTGTAATTCTTAGATCTAGCTCACGCTAGGTAATCCACCCACCTAACTTATTAATTAACCATTTTCTAGTGTCTTTCTTATCTATAGGTCACCTTCCCTAGACAAAGAGTAGTGTCTACAATCATCTGGATCATAGAGGACAAACCACATCTAGGTTCTTCTACCTCACCTTTCTTTTAAATTTTTACTCTCTTCTAAAAGAAAATAATCAAAAAAATAGTGAAACACTTCCTTGGGAAAATAAACTTTGTGAGAAGGTTTATACTTGGTTTTGCAAACCTAGTCAAACCCATCACCACCATGCTGAAGAAGAGCCAAGTTTTTGCTTGATTGAATGAAGAAAAAGTAGCAAGTGTTAGGATTGTGGAGCTAAAAGCTTCACTGATGCAAATAGGAGAGGAGGTTGCTGAAGGTTGCTGAGTTGCAGAAGAAGTTGGGGTCGGTCTGATCAGCCGACGTCGGCGGGAGAGCATAGAGAAGCAACCGACGTCGGTCATATATCGGCCGACGTCGGTCACCTCCAGACAGACAGGGACCAACGTCGGTCGCCTGTGTGGTTCGACTGCGAGCTAACTACGGGCAGTTAGCTAACGAACCAAGTGTTTGCATGATGAGTGCTAATTTTAGACTCATAGCTGCGGATCTAATTATTGTAATTAGATGTCTAATTATTGTTTGGATGAGATCTATATAATAGACTCATGGTTGTATTGGAAAAGCATGCTAGGGAGTAAGAGAGCATAATTATAAGCTCCTTCTGTGTGTGAGGTAGAGCAATGGTGCGTTCCTCCTAGTGCCTCAGTACCAGGTGTGTTGGTGCTGGATTGGAGAGCCAGCTGGGTTCTTCAAGAGTGTAGGATCTTGGTCACAGTTGCATGGCCTATATAGGAGATCTACATGGTAAGTAAGATCGTTGATCTGCAGGTGTATGTGTGTGCAAGGTCGAGGTTCACAGGTGAGTAGAACCGTTGTTTGATTTGCAGGTGTGCAAGGTCATATAGACAGCAACACAACAGGGAGCAGTATCAGGCAGGATCTACTTGGAGTACAGGTGTGTACTCGGATAAAGCAAGAGGAAGGCAAGGGAGTTCCTTCCATAAGTATGGTCTGTTGAATTACAGGTTGTTGTAGATTCATGGGAGATCTACTTGAAGTACCTTGAGTACTTGTGGAGCACGTGGAGTGCTTGTGGAGTGCGTGGAGCACTTGTGGTGTGCGTGGAGCACGGGAGGTGAACACCAACTCTGTAATTGAGTTGGGTGTTGGGACCTGTGAGAGGGAGAGCTTTGGGGAGGAGAATTACTATTCACTTGAGGTGTGGGAAACCTCTGTAAGGTGGTGGAGAAGAAGTGGCATCTTCTTTATTGTATTCTTTTCTGTATAAAGTGTTAATACAATTTGTGTATTGTCTCTCATATGCTGTGTTATTTTGAATTCTAGTTACTTGGTGAATCTGGTTAATTTCCGCATATTAAGTTGCTTGGTTTAGTAATCAAATTGTGTGCTTCCGGTTTATCTCCCAACAAGTGGTATCAGAGCAAGGTTGTTGGCTCATAGCTTGATACCAACAAGTGGTATCAGAGCTAAGGTTGGAGGAAGCAGGTTTTGTGTTTGGTTACAGGGCACTCTCAGGGGTTTTTGATCGAGTGGGAGTAGAGCAACAGCAGATCAAAGTAAGCTAAGAATGGAGGAGTTGAAAAGCACAGATGGTCACTCACGGTCCTATGGAAAGAAAGAGCAGGTAAAAGATTATTGTTGGTTGGTAGCAGATCAGCATGAAGGAACTGAAGAAGCAGATGTTGCAGGTGTTATTGCACAGGATGTTCTTGGAGGTTTCTTGGATAAAGTTGAATCTTGGATAAAAGATTCGGTTGCCTCTTTCCATGCAGTTCCAGGTAGAGGAGCTGGTGAGCCTTGCCAAAGAATTGGCAAAGGGGAAGTGAAGCTGAAATTGCAGGCGGCCAACACACAGGTGTTGATGAAGGTCATGCAGGTCCCAGGTTTGGAGATATGGCTAATTTCTTCAGAAAGATTGGGTGATGAGAGATGCACAAGAACTCTCACAGCGGATGCACTTGAATTAGCTGGTGGTAAGAAAACAGGTATCCTTTATCTATTTGTTTATATTACTGATTCTTCTTTTGTTGCGGAGACGTGGCTTCGTAGGCTTGGTCACATGAGCAGGAAGGAGATGCATGTTCTTAAGCGGAAGACAGATATATTTGACAGGCTTAAGAACTGGAAAGCCTTGGTGTTTATGGAGGAGATGGCGGACAGAACCCAGTGGATGTGGCTGGATACTTCTGAGCAGGGCAATTTGGACATGGGTTTTGATTCAAAGAAGCTCACGGGTAAAAAGTCATCACTCACAGGCGAACACAGGTACTGATGTCGGTCAGGAGGAACCAGCGTCGAACAGACAGGTGCCGATGTCGGTCATGTGCAGACCGAAGCCGGCGATGTCGGGCAGGGTAAGACCGACGTCGGTCAGAAGACCGACGTCGGCAGTATGTAAGACCGATGTCGGTCAGAGGATCGACGTCGGCAGCAGGGACACCAGCGCTGGCAGGTTGGTAGTCAGGTACAGACGCATGGAACCGATGTCGGTCGAATGCAGACTGTGGAGTGACTGAGGTCGGTCACTGTAACAAATTTTGGGTGGACAGCATGTTGTCAAGGAGTCTCAAACACCCATACGGAGGACTGAAGGCGTAAGTAGGCCCTCAAATTCATTGTTCCTCTTCTTTATACATGTTGCTGATTGTAGAGCAGGAAGGATCCAGGAAACAGGTGTGAGCTTGGCATGGATGAGGATGTGATTCCTTGGAGGAGAACCAGACAGGTGTGTTTTGGTAGAGATGCCAGCAGGTATGAAAGCACAGAGATGAACGGATACCTTAGTAGAAGAATAGAGAGAACGGATACGTGAGACGGAAGACCAGGTATATGGTCTTGTGGAGCTGCAGGACAGTGGTACAGGTTTTGACAGGTGGAGGACGAAGCATGGCTTCAGTCAGTGTCAGGGTAACTACTATGATTTGTCTTACCAGGTGGATGATGAGTCGCGACATCATTCTGTTGCTGTATGTGGATGGTATATTTGCTAGCAGGGTTAGTACATACAGGGTTTTGTTGAGCTAAGGGTAAGATTAGTTCAGTGGCATGTCAGGAGGAGTTTGGAGCAGCGGAATTCTTTGACATGGGAGGCATGGAGATCACAGGTTGATTTTGTCTCGAGTGGGAGCTGATGTGAATCAGGTGTTGGCGAGGTTCAGGATGTAGAACCGGAGCACACTAAGGGCTGGACAGGTACAGTGTCTGAAATCACATGAGGTCTAGTATAGACCTGAGTATTCCCATGCAGTGGGAGCTGTCAGAGAGTTAGGAGCCAATTCAGGGAAGTGGGTTCTCAGGTTTTCTGAGAGGGACCGGCAGCAGGTGTTGCTATGCAGGGTCAGGACTTCACTACAGGTGTTGTAGGTTCAGATGTGGCAGGGTACTCGGATGACAGGTGGTACACCACGGGATGTGTGGTGGGTTGTCTTCAGGTGGGAGCTTGAAGAGGGATACAAACCAGGTAACAGATTAGATGGAGTACAGGTACAGGTACAGTGCAGCTGTTTATCTCCAAGTGGGAGATTGTTAGGATTGTGGAGCTAAAAGCTTCACTGATGCAAACAGGAGAGGAGGTTACTGAAGGTTGCTGAGTTGCAGAAGAAGTTGGGGTTGGTCTGATCAGCCGATGTCAGTGGGAGAGCATAGAGAAGCAACCGACGTCGGTCATATATCGGCCGACGTCGGTCACCTCCAGACAGACAGGGACCGACGTCGGTCGCCTGTGTGGTTCGACTGCGAGCTAACTACGGGCAGTTAGCTAACGAACCAAGTGTTTGCATGATGAGTGCTAATTTTAGACTCATAACTACGGATCTAATTATTGTAATTAGATGTCTAATTATTGTTTGGATGAGATCTATATAATAGACTCATGGTTGTATTGGAAAAGCGTGCTAGGGAGTAAGAGAGCATAATTATAAGCTCCTTCTGTGTGTGAGGTAGAGCAATGGTGCGTTCCTCCTAGTGCCTCAGTACCAGGTGTGTTGGTGCTGGATTGGAGAGCCAGCTGGGTTCTTCAAGAGTGTAGGATCTTGGTCACAGTTGCATGGCCTATATAGGAGATCTACATGGTAAGTAAGATCGTTGATCTGCAGGTGTATGTGTGTGCAAGGTCGAGGTTCACAGGTGAGCAGAACCGTTTTTTGATTTGCAGGTGTGCAAGGTCATATAGACAGCAACACAACAGGGAGCAGTATCAGGCAGGATCTACTTGGAGTACAGGTGTGTACTCGGATAGAGCAAGAGGAAGGCAAGGGAGTTCCTTCCATAAGTATGGTCTGTTGAATTGCAAGTTGTTGCAGATTCATGGGAGATCTACTTGAAGTACCTTGAGTACTTGTGGAGCACGTGGAGTGCTTGTGGAGTGCGTGGAGCACTTGTGGTGTGCGTGGAGCACGGGAGGTGAACACCAACTCTGTATTTGAGTTGGGTGTTGGGACCTATGAGAGGGAGAGCTTTGGGGAGGAGAATTACTATTCACTTGAGGTGTGGGAAACCTCTGTAAGGTGGTGGAGAAGAAGTGGCATCTTCTTTATTGTATTCTTTTCTATATAAAGTGTTAATACAATTTGTGTATTGTCTCTCATATGCTGTGTTATTCTGAATTCTAGTTACTTGGTGAATCTGGTTAATTTCCGCATATTAAGTTGCTTGGTTTAGTAATCAAATTGTGTGCTTCCAATTTATCTCCCAACAGCAAGGCCATCAAGCAAGCCATTGCCCAAGAACCCTCACTCATGAATCTTTGATTTCTCAAAGGATTTTACATTGTACACCTTTGCCAATATTGATAACATATTAACTATGCTAATATAGATGAATGGTGAAAGACTTGAGTAGCCAATTGCCTTTTTTATTCAAGGGCTAGAGGGATATGAGGTAAGGTACACTTTCATATAAAATCATGTTCTTACAGCTTTGAGAAGCCTCAAAAAGTTCAAACCAATGCTCTCTAATAGTAAGGTTCATCTTATGGTGTCTCATCCTAGAGTGAGAGACTTTCTCCTCAACAAATACTTGAATGAGAAAAGAGTAGGCTAGATTACCAAAGTCATGGATTATGATGTGGATATCAAAGTCACCAAGTTGGTAAGAGGTAAAGGCCTATGTGAGAATATGGTAAATGATATTCAAGAAGACAAGAAAGTTATTTTGGTGACATGAGATAACTCATAAATAGATTCACCTCCACCTCTCAATAGTTGGGTCCAAGACATGGCACTTTTCTTAATGATAAGAGATTGCCCTCAAGGTTTGGATATAGAAAAAAGAAGGTACTCCAGGCTTCAGTCTATATCTTATGCATTAGTTGATGGTATTATTTTTATAAGGGACCTCAATGAAGTATTCCTTAGGTGCATAGATGACAATCAAGGGACAAAGTTCTTGGAACAGTTTCATGATGGACCTACAGGAGGCCATTTTCCTCTAAGAACAATATCAACAAAAGTAATGAGAGTTAGTTATCAGTGGCCCATCATTTTCAAATATGCCTATACATGGGTTAGAAAATGCCAAAAGTGTGATCTATTTGTAGGAAAGAAGAGATTAGTAGCTCTTCCACTCAACCCAATCTAGGTGGAGAAACCCTTCATGTTATGGGGGTTAGATTTAATAGAGATGATCAATCCACCTTCAAGTGCAAGCAATAAATGGGTGATCGCTATAGCTGACTATTTCACCAAGTGGGTGGAAATAATTTCTTTAAAAGAAGCCAATGAAACAATAGTGTTGGACTTCTATGATATCATAATGACTAGGTTTGGTGTCCCAACTACTATAATTTTAGATAATGCCTTAGAATTTGTTAGCATGAAGACAAGTGAATGGGTACTTAAGTTGGGGATCTACCTCAACACATCTTCTAACTACTACCCCCAAGGCAATGGACTGACAAAGTCCACTAACAAGAACTTGATAAGGATTATCAAGAGAACCATGGAGGAAAATCAAAGAGTGTGGCATACAAAGCTAAGGACAGCCTTATGGGTTGATAGAGTGACTCCCAAAGCTACCATTGACAATTCTCCATATGCCCTTATATATGGAAGGGATGCCAAATTGCCCATTTCTCTTGAAATTCCTACATTAGAGTCAGCCCATCAGCTTGAGTTGATGGAGAGTGAGCCTATGAGTGTGAGGATGATTGAGCTCATGGAGCTTGAAGAAGCCAGGGACCTTGCATTGTAAAAATTAGAGTCACATAAGTTCAGGTCAAGAAAGCCTTTAACAAGAGAGCCATAGCAAGGGACTTTAAGAAAGGGGACCTAGTCCTCAAATGGGACTCAAATAAGGCCAAGCTAGGTAATCATACCAAGTTTGATAGCTTATGGAGTGGTCCTTACTTGATCTATAGATGCAAACAACATAATGATTTTTAGCTTGTCCAATTAGATGGAGAGGTATTACCCATCCCAATGAATGGCATTCATTTAAAGCCTTATTATTAGAAAATTTTGCATCTATTGTTAAAAATTGTAACTTATTAGAATAGATTTCATGCTTTCCTCTAAGTTATTTTAGCTCTTTTTTTAGTTGTGTGTTTCCCTTTAAATAAGTTCCTTGGGCACATTTATTTTTGTTTTTCTCTTTATTCCCCTTTTACTTCAAGAAGAGGTTTTCTAGAAAGGGGTCAACCTAGAGTTAGTTTCATGATAACTGAGAGAAAAGACTATGACTCCAAATGCACAATGGATCGATTTAAGGCTACTAGTCTTTTGCATAGCAGTTATGCAACCCTAGGATGTTGCTAGAAATGTTGGCCAATCTTAGCCTACATACATAAATTTGACTAGGTAGATCAATTTCTAGAAGTTCCTAAATGGAATATCAAGATGAACAGAGTTATTGATTGAGTGGGTGACTAAATAATAAATAAGAAGATCAAATATCACTTAAAAAGCTTTTAAAACACTCTAAGAAAGCTTAAAATGCAATTATTGATCTTTGGAAAGTAGGCTTAGAAATAGGTCTAAGGTTGCAAAGTGTAAAGATCAGCAGTTTCTCATGGTGATCATGACCTTCATGGACATAAATCAAGTTTCACAGGTCTCAGGGACTCATTTTGAGTGTTGAAGGTTCAAGCACAAGCTTTGAAGAGCCAGACCATCATCAGGATGTCATGCAAAAATGGACTAGTCAACCCATTTATGCATTCTATAAATGCACTTAGAAAGCATCTCAGGGTAAAATAAATACATGGATATGAAGTTCTTCATGCCTTGAACATTCTCTACAAAATTCGTATCTTGATGAACTTTCTATCTCAAGATATAAAGCTTCAAAGTTAATACTACATAATGAAATAGGTGTAGAGACATCAAATTTAAGCTTCATAAACCACCCGTTCAAATTTAAACAATTAAGATCAATTATTGGCATTTGATCAAATCAAATCCAATAGTGAATGGGTATTTGATAGATGTTAGTGGGTCTAAATAAATCAATGGCATGTATTTGATCATATATTCTAGATCAATGGTGAGCAATGAGTCAAAAAGTTGGCATGAACGCATCAATGACAAGTGCCAAGATCTTGGGTGCTTACAGAGATCTAATGGTGTACTGCATCTAATAGATGTCATTGGGTCCAAGTAAATTAATGACATGCATTTGATCATAGATTCTAAATCAATGATGAGTGATGAGTCAACAAGTTAGTGGACCTCAAAGATAAATGAGAAGGTGTCAAGTGTCTTATCAATATTTAACTGGTAATATATATATGGTTCATATTCATTCATACAAGGGTAGATCGATGGTGTATGATAGTCAAGATCTGATGGTGCTTGTCTAATGTGGATCAAGATTGATGATTAGTATTAAAATTCTAAGATAGTGGGTCCAAGAAGATCAATGGTGTTCATTCAAATGTCAAGAAGCAAATCGATGGTCAATATTAAAAGTTGAAAGACTAAAGATTTTAGCAGAGAATAATTATGACCTAGGTCAAAATAAAAGCAAATCCTACGAGGATCATCCTTTCACCTTTAGAGCTCAATCAAATGTCATGAGCATACATAATTATATAGCCAAAGGTTGTCAATAGTAAGGTTTCAATGTCATGAACCTCTAGTTTGAAGATTTGGAGCACACAGGCTCCATCCTTTTGGGTTGTAGTATTGTTTCATAACTATGATCTTTGTTCTTTAAATAAGGATCCATACATGCATGAGTTCTTGGCTTCCATAGGGTCCAGAGGAAGGATAGGTATATTTAGACCTAATATAGAGATAAAAAAGGAAGTTATGTGCCCTGTAGGCTTTGCATTGATATATAGCTATAAGAAAACCAATAAAAGAGATTAGTTTTCAACCTATAATAGACCTATGATCATTTATTGAGTAGGGGCAAATATGAATGGTTATGGAGATGTATCTTTCAATATGGTTCGAGCTCTAACAAGCAGCTGCTAATATAGACTTGGGCATGGCTCTGTCAAGTACATGGATATAAGGACCTTGCCCTCATAATGAATCAAGTTAAGATGGCATGGAAGATCATAGTAAAGATATATAGGGATTGGAGTAGAATAATGGAGTATTTAATGTTATTTAGAAGCTTTGAGGATCATCCCTCCTAGCAAGGATCATGACTCATCATCTACAAAAGAGACCCTTGTCTTCTAGTACATTTCTCAGCCAATGAGAAGAACTTAATGATTTTGGAGTGAATGAAGGTTAGCTTGTTGATGATGGATTAGTCTTGATTAGACCAAAAGGATGGTGAAGCATTCACCAAAACGTGGTAGCTCATTGAACATGCTCTCATTCTCTCCCTCCTCTTTCTCCTATATCTCTTATTATTTCCATTTTTGAAAGGCTCTCTCAGGGATTTTAAAGGAAGACTCTCACTTATGATAAAGTTTCTCTCTTAATTTTGGAAGAGTAGAAACTCTCATTTGATAAGGCTAAACCCTGTCAAAACTTGTATGAAAGACCTCTTGAAGTTAATAAATAATTTCTTTACCCATCTCTTGCTTTTGAACTGTGTTTAGTAAGCTTGTGCATGATGGCATTGTGAAGGAGAATCTTCCATGTCATTGTCCTTTTTTCTTGACTATTTTAGGGTGTTTTCTAGTTAATTATAGGTATGTATTTATGTTATTTTTTCCATTAATGAAAGCTTGGTGTGAGTCTTATAACTCCTCCTAGCTTCATTCATTGTTTCTTGAACCTAGTGTATGAACACTTTTACAATTAGCTAGATTTGGAGATTGTGCGAGCTAGTTTTGTCTTATGCTTCTTCAGTGTATATTTCATGCTTGTGTGAGTTCTCACTTAATTTGGTGCATCACCTTGTTATCCTTATTAGGATCCCTTTCCCTTATTTTAACCTTTTTCTTTGGCAATCATTAGTTTAGAGTAGTTTACTAAGAGCCTAATCGATACATCTAGGGAGTTGGCCCATAACCTAGAGGTTCACCTCCATCACAGGATACCCACAGCATAGAGGTGTTCTTATTTTGTATCTAGAAGTGAGAGAGCCTAAAAAAATATCCCAAAAGGGTGAAATTATGTGCTAAAACATGAACTATATGTTAGTCATAACATGACTCTTTAAGACTATTTAACCCTTTTTGGCAATAAGAATTGAAGAGAAAGACTAGCCTAATCAACTATGGAACAAACTACTCTAAAAAGTAAATTAAATAATTTAGATTCATAATACACTATTATAGTGTTGAATTATGAAAATTTTCTAAATATAGAAAGTACAATACCAAACATTAATTTTCATGTTTAAACACAAAAAATATAATGCTTAGCTTGTTTACTGATGTGCAAGTAAATTTGAGAAGTGTATGTGCATAAACAATAAGGATGATGCTCAACTACGATTCATCATATTCTAGAAATTAACTATCTATCATCTTGAACACTATCATTGAAATAAGGACACTAGTGTCAACACTTTCATCTATAGTGAAGTGTGATTCCCTTTCTAGAAATTATATATGTGCCCATTAGGGTTCTCTATCACCTTGTCGATTGTTTATTTGGATTGTGCACAAAAATTTTAAATGTCATTTTTTAATCAAAACCCTTGGTCCTCCAACTAGGGTATGCCACCTTGAAAAATGGGGGTTAATGGGCTCAAGTTAAGTTGATATGACCTCAAATACCCCTTTGTCAATGAACATTGCTTACATGGCCATATGCTTTGAAGATGGCCTTGGGCTAATGTACTTCTCCCCCTTATGTGGGCTTGTATGTGAACAATAGTGTAATATGCTATATGTGAGTGCATGTAGTGATCTAGTTTACATCTTAAAAAATAATGCTCATGGGATGCTCTTTGAGTGCTTCAAACTTTTAAGAATATTGTTCCTATGACTGATAAGGAAATAAGGAAGAATAAAATAATTTTGAATGCTTGAAAGGTGTTTTTACTTTGATTGAATACTACTAGATGGTAAAGAATGGTCTATGTCTTGTATTTATACAACACCTTTTGAAAATAATATCATGGAGGGTTAATTAAGACAATAAGGCTAACCCATACATATCTAAAGATTTTAAAATTTAGTCTTTGTAGGGTACAAACACTAGCATTAGATCTAGGACACTAGTGTTGACTCTAATGTCTAGGTCTGAATGATAGTGTCCTGGAAAATAGAGAAATGTTGAAGCTTTGTAACTAATAGTGAAGGATATATATATGCAATCACCTAAAAGTGGTATTTAGATGTTAAGAGTGTTGCTTGAGATATAATATTCCTAGCTTAGCACTAGAGCTATTTTAGAGCCTTTATCACACTTTTCTAGCCACTGTGCAAACCACAAACATTTATAATCAACTCAAACATAGTCCCAAGACAAATTTCCTAGATCTCAACCCAATGTGCCTAGAAATCTTCTAGTTGGACACTTACACCACATTTCAGACACTAGAGCCACATGATGCTAGTGTCCCCAACTTGGAGCTAGTGTCCCTTACCTTAACTTGCCCGAATGGATATATTTTCAAATGTGTGCCCCTCATAAGGTTAGCCTAAGTATATTTTATTATCCGTACAAGTTACAGATCTTGATAAATACAAGACTATTTGACCTATATTTAGTAAATGGAATATAGATGTAAAAGCCTATCCAAATAAGAAACAAGTTGAGAAAAATTAAGGTATTTGACCCCTATTCTACCTTACTTCTACATACTACCATCTACAACTACCCTAAGCCCAAATTTCAAATTTTTTCAAGTTCAAGCACACTCAAGGCATTCAAAACCACTCTCATTCTTGCATTCACTTGCACTTGCACCAAGCACTAGGTGAGACTCCTACATTGAGCTTGATCCCTCCTTGGAGTATTGGTATGTGAGCAACTCTCTTTATAGTGAGGTGTTGAGGAAGTCCAACCTATCCTACTAATGAACACATATTTTATCTCATTTTATACTTGTAAGGAGGATTAGGGTTTGCACACTATATCATATTTTACAGGCACAATACATAATTCCAAATTTCATGCATGCAAGAATAGAACTTAGAAACACAAGCTCAGGTACTCCTAGAAAACAAGAATAGTCATATAAAGAGGACACTAGCACCATTTTAAGGACACTAAAGTAGCATGACACTACTATCTAGATGGGGCATTATTGTCCAGTGATGAATCAGACATAGGGATCCTATCAACGACACTCATACCTATCCAAAACCCAGTTTTTAGAACCTAGATCTTCTATGATAATCACTTTTTAGATAAGTTTCTATTTATACATACTTATCACTATTTTTAGAAATTCAAAATAATTCAAAATCTATAACAAATCAAATGGTTAATTATTACATATTATTTAACTGATTTAGACATCTCATCCCTTTAATATGATTTAGGAATTACATTTTTAAAATCCTAAAAGGTTAAATCATTTGGTGAACCCGACTTACATTGAATATTGCTTCAAATCATAGTTTGCATTAATCCAAATTTTTGTGCAATAAATTAGGGTTTTATACTTTTAATTTTCTAATTTTTTTATACAACCTAGCTAATTAAATCAATCTCACATTAGGGTTTCATTTAAATCTAATTTAATTTTTTGAAAAATAACCCTAGTTCAACAAAACCCTAACCTTAGACACACTTAGACTCTGTATCTTTTTTATATTTATACTTATATTTTAGATCCATACATCTTCTGATTTGCATTTCATATAATCATGATCATAATGGCAAAAGAAATTAATCACTTTTTATTAGAAAGTCTAATACTTTATTTTGCATGCTTATTCCCTATAATTCGAAATGAATTCAGAAAAGACATAAGCACATGTATATATGATATTTTTATATCAATTGAAATATATGTCATATTTCATAGCATGTTATCTTTCTCCTATGTGGATTTTCACTAACAAGAAAACCTATACACACATAAGGGATTTAGCACATAAGCTAACAACTATGTTTTAAGTTCCAGTGTTATATCTTATGTAGAGGAAAGAATATCCTTCTCTTCCACATCTCTATGAGGGTGATAGCTAATTTCCCTCTACACAAGTCCATGATATTATTCCTCCATGAGATGAAGCAATATATACCCATGTCATTAATCCCATAATCAACCTATTCACACCTCTTCCCTACAAGGTGTGTGCCTACATGTTCAATTAGAAATAGACAGGGTTTGAACTTATGATAGTCTATGAGATCAAATTATTAGTATAAGCAAGATAATTTCAAGATTACAAAATCAAAATCAACTATTACATGAAAATTTTATAACATTGAAAAATCAATCTACAAGACAAAGGCCTCTAGAGCATAATAGTGTAAATCATGTATATGCATCTTCACCGAGTCAATTTGTGGCAAACAATGTTCCATATCCAAATCATAAATCATAATGAATTACATCTATAACTAGTGATTAAAAATTCATTCAAAGGTCAAATAAGAGTTCAAGTGAGGTACTAAGGGAAATGATTAAATCTGAGTTGATCAACATACCCCCTCTATACCCAATGAAGAAATCGATATATTTTTGTGTATATCATAAAATGCATGGGCACCATACTGATTCATGTTTAGCATTGAAAAGGAAAATATAATATATCATGGATATAAGCAAGTACCTGTGTGTTGTATGATTTCTAACTAAAATAAACATACAGTGTATTATATAAAACTTAATCTATTGCAAGATATCGCACATACATGTAAACCATACTCATGAAATGATAATGTCTCACTAAACATACTTTGGCCAAATATTAAAAAATAGTAATATATAAGTGATCTATAGATCAATCAAATTCATACACACGACTTGATCAGACTACCTTCATCTGGAAATGCAATGCTAGTAAGCTAGTGAAATCTATCTCACTCCTTACTCCACATTAGCAATTCAGACTGGTCAAATATAATTTAACCACAAGATTCACATAATTTATATCCTACTAGAAAATATATCACATGGCATGTTAATAATAGAAGTAACTACAACATATATTATTTCATCAATCATATGCATGAATCTTACATTATTTTCTATCTAGTACTAGAAATAATGACTACAACTATACCACCTAGGTAAATACATAATTAACTACAGAGCTCAAAGAATACAATTTGTTTCCAATTTTAATATCATCCTATGATAACTCGTATTACCATAGTCTAGTGAGTTTAAACATAACTACAAAGAATCCATAATCAATCAATTTAAGTAGTCACAAATTCATGGAAACCTAAACTTTTATTCAATCAATCAGATATAAATAAGCAATCCTCAATTCATACGAAACATAAAATACACATTATTATGTTCTCATAGTCATATTTGCATACGCACGTAAAGCTCTAATGTGTATATTTCTTAAATATGGTTTATAAGATAAGAACACGCCATTGGGGTTATAATATATACTAATAGGCAAGTTTACACCCAATTCCAATAAGCATTCTGATAATAATCATAATTTTATAACTTGTTATAACATCAAATCACATACGATAGGTTTCATACAAGTGTTCTTGATACTCCACAAGGTTTATCTCATGATAAAGGAATGCTATGTTTACCCATTTAATTCATATGATTAATCCAAACCACGCTTTGATAACAAGAGTTTATACTACATACACATTGTTATGATAGGATATACAATCATTATGGTTGACTACACAATAAGGGTTAAGACATTGTGTGGTCTTAGATTACCACTCCTCAGACAAACAATCACAAACTACATGTCTTATGCTTATCTGAGCAATTATAAAACTAATCTCACTATAGCTATTATGGAAATCTTTTTATAAGACTTGACAAGTTTATATTAAAAATTGGATTTATGTTTTGTGCTCTACATCAATCAAATTAATAAAACCCATCCGAGTTTTGATTCAATAGATGGATAAGTTATAATCTCCTCATTATATCTATATGACTTCCCTTAGCATTACCCGATGCCTAAATAAAAGTGCATGTTTACCTAAAATTTTATCAACTATGTTCATGGTTTAGACATGGGTCAATAAATAACAATGTTTATTGATGGTTTCATTTTGTTAACTGATTATGGTACTTCTATTTTAACTATCAATTTATATTTTATATAAACATTTCAATACTTAGCTAAATATACAGTAATGATATAGGATACTAAATACATAGCTAATCACAAAACTAAATATCCAACCATTACTTATCTAAATACATAATCAACGATGCTAGTTAACATTGATTTATATAAATTACATTATTATTTATATTAATTTCTGCTAACACTCTAAAACATATGTATGAAGGGTCTATATGCTCCTAGAAACTCAACTAGTTGTGTAAATAGTATAGGGTGACACCATATAGGAAACCAATGACTTTAACAAGCATAGATTCAACCCGTAACTAGATGCCATCAGCGAATTGGATATTATAGCAGCAAGCTTAATATGCAGAAAAGAAAGTAACAAAGTGACTTAATAAAAACACAGTTCAATGAAAAACTCTTATTGCTAATTTTTATGGAATCTAGTTGATGCCTTGGCTTAATTTAGTGGTCCAAATGGTAATATCTAGGCAGAAGACAAATAAATAATGATACAAAGTGGCAATCTTTAAAAATTTGGTCTTTCTCATAAGTTGATGCCTTTAATAAACTAATTTTTGAATAATTGCACACTGTAATATAATTATAAAAACAAATGATATATATTGTGTTTAGTATATCTTCCTATTTCCATTTTCACCATAAACCCAATGTGAAACCATTGATGTCTTTTACTATTATTTTTGTGTGAGCTGTGAGCTTAAGCAATGTTTGAGCACAAAATAATGGCAAGAAAGTCATGGGGTCGATATGCTGGCAAAACAAGCCTTTTGATATTATACTAATTCTTTCATACTAAATAGTATATACTAATTATACACTTGTGTTTAGTATTTCATATATACCAATTATTATTGCAAGTATTTAATAAAAGCCAACTATTTAGCAAAAGTTTATATATTATTACAAGTATTGCAGGTGTTAGTAAAAGTGTATATACAGGTATTTAGAATTATGTATATACTAATTATATCTTGGAAAAACAAGTAGTTTTGGTAAAAAAGTCCAACTGCATACTATAGTTTCCTACATGTTGATTGCAGTGATCTAAAAAGGCATGTTACGCCTCAGAAGGTTTTCTGGAAACTAAAGTCCTTGTTTTGGTTTTTGGTTGTCTAAGTCAATGCCTCTACCAAACTAAACATAATGCAGGTTTATAAGTTGTGCCTCACATGGTTTGAAATCCAATAAATATATTTATGACATATATAAATCTCAACAATGTTCTTTTGATTTATATAGTTTTTATCAAACATACATGCCTCTTATAAATCGTTTCTCTTTTCTATTAGCGTAATTTATAGAATTGAAATACATTATTTGTTAAATATTTTTCTGAAATTTCTTAGTCTTTTCTTCCAATTCCACGTCCTTGTTTACTTTTCCTCTTTTCTAGTTACACTACACCCTTTTCCAGATTCTCTTAAGCTCTCCTTATTCCCAATTCTTCTAAAAACTCATATATGATCTCTTTTTATAAAAATACCTTCATTAATAGATATGGTGTAGCTTTTAGAGAGCTTTAGATTTTTATTTGTTTTTTGTTTTTTGCTATTTTAATATATTTAATTCTTTTTAAGATTTTCTATTTTTAATCTCTAGTTTTTTTTTATATTCAATTTCTTTATTTTTTCCCCTTTTTTCCTTTTTCAAGATAATTTCCCTTTTTTAATATATATTAATATGGAATGATCAAATTTCATAATTTTATTAAATTAAATTAGCATCTAAATATATGAAATCAATTTAAATGGCAAATTCCAAAATTTACAAATAACTCATATTTTAAATTTACCTTTGCCAAAATTGTTCCTACCATCATTAATGACAAGACATGTCACATTCATAAAATAATTTATTATGACATTTACCTATATTGGCAAACCACATAAAACAATATTTCAAGCAATAAATAAACACACCATAAGCAATTATTTTTAATGTATTTCTACTATGTACTAACTATTGTGGTGTGTGCAGGGTTTCGCCAGCTCTTTGTAGACCTTCAACATCTCCATCTACATCACCTTCTTTGATGATGCTCTCCCTTTGGCATGCTCAAGGTATGAATTCTCCTACGTCCACCTCACAACACATAGGTAATTAGATCATATCATATGATAAATATAAAACAATAATATAACTGAAATAATACATTAATATGCTTTAAAATGTAAACATATACATTAAATAACTCACAATGAGTAACCATGTATCATCATGTGTCTAAGCAATATTCTACTATCCCATAATAGCATAAATCTCAAGCTTATTTAGAAATATAACCAATATCATAGGTATACACTATAAATATCCATGAATAGTCAAATAATTTTCTTAGCGAGGAATCAGATGCAACATCCTTCTCCCTTAAATCTAGTCATCATCTAGGATGACTCTTATTCAAACATATATTCTAAAATAAAAATATTGTTCAACTAAAAATAACATAGTATAATAGTATATAATCAAGCAAATAAATGTGGAAATCTCCTAAAGAACTCATCATAGTCCTCCCATATAGCATTATCCTCAGAGTATTGGTCCTAATAGACCTTATATTATGACATCTCTCTATTACGTAAATGAAGTTTGCATATGTCAATTACCCTGATTGGTTTTATTGTGACCACCGTGGGACCCAGAACCTGCAAAGCATTCTAATCCAACACGTGCGTAAGATCAACTATATATTTCTTAAGATATGAAACATGGAAGACATTATGTAAAAGAGTTAGGGCTGGTGGCAACTCAAGCCTATACATAATAATATTGACTACTGTTAACACCTCAAAAGGTTTCATGTATATCGGTGATAATTTTTCAGACTTCCTAAATTTAATAGAGCTCTTTTGTGGCTTAACCCATAAAAATACTTTATCACCAACTACAAAGTGCTTTTCTATCCTCTTCAAATGTGCATAACTCTTATGTCTATCATTAGCCTCAACCAATCTTTGCCTGATTAGTTTATCGTACTCTCCCATCTCTAAGAACATCTCAGGTCCAAAGTCTACCTCATCCTCTAACCTATCCCAACTAATAGGTGTCCTACACCTTCTACTGTCAAGTGCCTCAAATGGTGTCATCTTCAATGATAATTGATATGATTTTTTATATGTAAATTCAACCAATGGGAGATAATACTCCCACTTATATTGTTGGTCCTCAAGCACTTGATTAACTCTCTCAGTCTATCTGTCAGTCTCTAAGTGGTAAGTTATACTAAAATTAAGTTGCATACCCAAAGATAAATTTAGAGTCATCCAAAAATTCAAAGTCATCTTTAGATCATGATCTTAAATGATCTTCTTTATAAAACCATACAACCTATACACTTTCTTTATGAATCTCTTCACAAAGGTAGGTGCATCATCCATCAAATTGCCTGGTATGAAGTGAGCCACCTTAGTTAGTTTGTCAACAACCACCAAGATCATATCATGCATGTTTTGTGACATCAGTAGCCCTTGGACAAAGTCCATACTGATCACCTACCATTTTCATTATGGGATATCCTGTGGATATAATAATCCTATTGGATTCACATGCTCAAATTTCACTCTCTAATACTCCAGACAATGTGACAATCAACTACAACTTTCTTGATTCATTTCCAAAGATACAGTGGTCAAAGCTCTGTCATGAGCTTGGTTACACTTGAATGTCCTAAATAAGGGGTATTATGTAATTATTTTAGTATTGTGCTTTGTATATTCTCATGATCTAACACATACATCCATATGTTATAATGTAATAGACCACCACTCTCCAAACTGAATCCTTTATACTGAGGATTATGAGCATTCTCTGACAATACTTTTTTGACTTGATCATAAAATTTGTCTCCTGGAGAAAAATAAATCACTTGATCCCTGAAGGTACTCTTGATAGTAGCTATAACTATAATGTACCTTCTACGACTGAGGGCATTGGCTAGTCTATTATCTTTGCCTTTGATATAATTGATATCAAAATCATAGTTAGATAAAAACTCAAACCAACATCTCTGATGAGCATTCAAATTAAGTTGAGTGAAAATATATTTGAGTCCCAAATTATCCATCTTAAGGTCAAAAGGTTTTCCCAATAAGTAATGCTACCACACTTACAAACAATGAACAATCACTGCAAGCTCCAAATCATGAGGGGGCATAATTCACCTCATATGGATTAAACTTTCATGACTCATAACCAACTACTACACCATCCTGCATAAGGACTCCACCTAGTCCATTACCTGATGCATATATGACTAGTGAAAACTGACCGTTGGGGTTTGAAACTCTCAACACTAATGTCGACGTAAGCCTTCTCTTCAACTTCTAGAAAACTAGTTCGTATTTATCTGACCAAATAAATCTATGATTCTTCTATTATAAGGAAGTAAGTGGGTTAGTTATATTGGAAAAGTTTAGAATGAACTCCTGTAGTAGTCTACTAATCTCATGAAGTTTCTAACCTCTTGTACATTATTTGGTGTCATCCATTCCATAATGGCCCTAATCTTTCCTAGATATACAAAGATACCATCTACAAAGATAATGTGTCCTAAATACTGGACTCTTTCTTGAAAAAATGCACACTTAGATAACTTGCCCTATAACTTATGCTTTTGTAACCATTGCATAACCAATTCTAAATGTTGAAGGTGTTCTTCTTCATTCTTTGAAGAGATAATAATTTCATCTAAAAAAATAGAATAAAGTGGTCAATATAATATTTGAATACATTGTTCATGAGATTCATGAATGTTGTTGGTGCATTAGTCAGTCCAAATGATAACATTATAAACTTATATTGCCTGTACCAAGTTTTGAATGTTATTTTTAGAATGTCCCCATCTTGAATCCTCAACTGATGGCATCCTAATCGAAGATCAATCTTAAAAAATATTGTTGCTACTCGTATTTGATCAAAAATATTATCTATACGAGGTATTAGATACCTATTTTTGATGGTTGTCTTATTCAACATTATGTAGTCAATACATAGTCGAAGGGTACCATCCTTCTTGACAAAGACAACTAGTATACCCCATGATGACATGCTTGGCTTGAGCAACCCCTTAGCCAACAACTCCTAAATTTAAGCCTTTAATTCAACCAATTTGGTGGTTGTCATCTCGTACGGTGCCTTAGATTATGGTTTCAAACCAGATATGATGTTGATAGAAAAATCAAACTCACATCTAGGAGGCAAACCTAACAACTTTTCTGGAAACACATCATGAAAATTTATGAGAAATGGGTAATCTTTGAGAAATGGTTCTTTAGGTTCCTCCATTTCATTTATCTTGATGATAAATGCTTGGCACCCTTTTCCCTGAGCCTTCTTAAGCTATATAGCTGAAATCTGCCTAAGCTTTAACTCTATCTTCTCACCTTGAATTTATGTTTGATTCCTGAAATCATCAAGAAACTTGACCTTATTCCAGTAGTATTCAACCTTGGATTTATGTTTTATAAGCCAATTTACTCCTAGGATCACATCATATGATCCTAGAGGTGCTACATACAAATCCATAATTATTGTGAATTTGAGTAACCTAATCTCCACTTCGACTAAACACCTATCTACCATGACTTTTGTGTCATTCCCATACTATACTGACCATGTGTTTTCCATTACACCAACTCTTCTAGTAAACTTTATAAGCATCCTAGGAGATATAAAACATTTAGTGGCTCCTATATCTATCAAAATGGAAACTAGATGGTCAAACAAAATACATGATAACTCAATAGGTAATTCTTGATATTCAACATGATGATTGTCAACTACTGCATGAATCCACTGTTGAAAACCACCTTAATGAGGATTAGGGCCTTTGATATTTGACTTGTCTTGTGGACAATCATGAGCATAATGATCCTCCCTAAAAATGAAACATCCTCCTGGTGGTCCCTTCTTGACATTCGGTTGGTTTCCCATAAAACCATCTTTGGATTCATTGCCCTATTTATTATTTCCCAAACCATTGTTGAACATGGCATTCTAGTTTTTAAATTGTTTCCTAGAGTCTCCACTCCTCTACTTCTAATTCTTATTCTTGAAGGTTGACTTAGAATTTTCAAACCTTTTATTGAACTTATCATTGGCTTGTGAAAGAGACTTCAGCTTACGCTCCTATTTTACCACCTTTTCAAAGACTTGGTCCATGGTAGAAGGTCCATGAACATCTACCTCTCCACCAATCTAGGGCCTTAAATCTATTATAAATTTCCTAATCCTAAACCACTATACTTTAGTAGTTTAGTGAACTACTCTCAGTACTCATTCACTAACATTTCACTTTACTTCAGATTTTGAAAGTCTATGAGATTCTAATCAAAATAAAGTTTTGGAAGCCACCGTGATCTAAATAATGCCACAAACTGATCCCAAGTGGTGGTAGTTAAATTCAAATTCATTTACAACCTTTTGTTGGCCCACCACGTAGTTGCCTTACCAACTAACTGGTATGTTCTCCATACTACCTTGATGACCTCGAAGTAGTTTCAAATTTATAAATACTTCTCTATCTTTATCAGTCAAGCCTCAACTTTGTCACCCAAAACAACTCCATCAAACTTAGGTGGGTTCACCTTCTTCATGTCTCTGGACAACTCCACAACAACCTGAGCTCTAGCATCCTAAGGATTTTTCTATTAAGTTGGATGTTCTTCAGGTTCATATTGTTGTTTGTATTCCTTATGGCCATGAACCACCTACTCCAAATTTGTAATCTAACCTCTGGTCTCATTCATAACTACAAGAATTTGGTCCATCTTTGTTGACTACTTATCAACAAAGCGGCTAGGATCAAATAGAGGGTTGTTGTCATTAACTTTTGAAGGACCCTCTCCAAAAACTCTCACCTTCACCATCCTTCTTTCTATCAATAGAAGGATATAAAAATGTCAGTGGACTCATTAGGTCATAGAGTTCGAGTCGTAGCTCTGATACCACATGTAACATCTCCATTGGGATCTACTTAGAAATGTTTGATTTTTTTAAATTTAACACATCAAAATAGATTACATCCTGAGAATCTAATAGATATCAAATAAAGTACTCAAATGTAAAAATATAATCAAATCATTTTACATCGTTTATTTCTAATATGATGAGAGTATATCATAAAGTTAATATAGAAAGTAATTATATCAATTTAGCCATGACTGATATAAATGTAGTCACCATTGTCAATGTGCAATAATAAATAATTATAACTCTTCATGACAATTTTTAATAATAAGAATAATATAATACAATGTACAAATAAGATACATGGCTTTCCTAGAGCATAGTTCCCAAACTTCAAGTATCTATGGCAATCTCAAGTGTCATCTCAATAAGTAGTACTGTTATGGGGAGGGAGAGCATCATTTGAGTGCTTTTCCACACCAATCATGGACCAATGATCCCCTACACTAATCCCATCAATAAATGGCCCTCCCTTCACAGATGAATAGATAGTGATAACACAAAAATCTAGAGAGACAAGCAAGTACCCATGTGTTGTATGATTTCTAACTAAACTAAATATGTAGTGTATCATAGAAAACTCAATCTATTACAAGATATCGCACATACATGTAAACCATACTCATGAAATTAAAATGTCTCACTAAACATACTTTGGCTAGATCTTTAAAAATAGTAATATAAAAAGATTTATAGATCAATCAAATTCATACACACCACTTGATTAGACTGCCTTCATCTAGCAATGCAATGCCAGTAAGCTAGTGAAGTTGATCTTACTCCTTACTCCAAATTAGCAATGCATATTGGTCAAATACAATTCAACCACAAGATTCATATAATTTACATCCTACTAGAAAATATATCACATGGAATGCTAAACATAGGAGTAACTACAACATACGTTATTCCATCAATCATATGCATGAATCTTACATTATTTTCTATCCCATATTAATAATAATGACTACACTATACCACCTGGGTAAATACATAATTAATTACAGAGTTAATCTAATACAATTTGTATTTAGTTTTAATGTCACCGTATGATGACCCATATTACCACAGTCTAGTGAGTTTAAATATAACTACAAAGAATCTGTAATCAATAAATTTAAGTAGTCACAAATCTATGGAAACCTAAGCTTTTATTCAACCAATCAGGTATAAATAATCAATATTCAATTCATATGAAACATAAAATACACATTTTTATATTCTTAGAGTCATATTTACATACCCATATAAAGCTCTAATGTGTATAATTATTAAATATGGTTTATAAGCCAAGAACATACCCCAGGGTTCTAATATATACTAATAGGCAAGTTTACACCCATTTCCAATAAGCACTCTGATAATAATCATAATTTCATAACTTGTTATACAATCAAATCACATATGATGGGTTTTATACAATAAGTGTTCTTGATACTCCACAAGGTTTATCTCACAATGAAGGAATACTATGTATACTTGTTTAATTCATATGATTAATCCAAACCATGCTTTGATAATAAGAGTTTATACTACATACACATTATTATGATAGGAAATACAACCATTATGGTTGATTACGCAATAAGGGTTAAGACATTGGGTGGTCTTATATTACCACTCTTCAAACAAACAAGCACAAACTACATGTCTTATTCTTATCTGAACAATTATAAAATTAATCTCACTATAACTATTATGAAAGTTTTTTTATAAGACTTAAGAAGTTTATATTAAAAATTGGATATATGTTTTGTGCTCTACATCAATCAAATTAATAAAACCCATCTGATTTTTGCTTCAATAGATGGATAAGTTATAATCTCCTCATTATATATATATGATTTCCCTTAGCATTACCTAATGCCTAAATAAAAGGGCGTGTTTACTTGACATTTTATCAACTATGTTCATGGTTCAGACATGGGTCAATAAATAACAATGTTTATCGATGGTTTAGTTTTGTTAACTAATTATGGTACTTCTATTTTAGCTATCAGTTTATATTTCATATAAATATTTCAATACTTAGCTAAATCTCTAGCAATGATATAAGATACTAAATACATAGCTAAGCATAAAACTAAATCTCCAACCATGTAATTAATACTAAGTACTTATCTAAATACATAACTAACGATGTTGGTTAATATTGCTTTATATAAATTACATTATTATTTATATTAAGTTTTGCTAACACTCTAAAAAATATGTATGAATGGTCTATATGCTCTTGAAAACTCAGCTAGTTGGGTAAAGAGTATAGGGTGACACCATACATGAAACTAGCGACTTCAACAAGCATAGATTCGACTCAAAACTAGACTCCATCAATGAACTAGATATTACAACAACAATTTTAATATGTAGAAAATAAAGTAACAAAGTGACTTAATAAAAACATAGTTCAATGAAAAACTCTAATTGCCAATTTATGTGGAACCTAGTTGACACCTTGGGTTAATTCAGTGGTTAAAATGGTAATATCCAGGCAGAAGACAAATAAATAATGATACAGAGTGGCAGTCTTTAAAAATTTGGTCTTTCTCATAAGTCAATGCCTTTAACATACTAATTTTTGAATAATAGCATATTGTAATATAATTATACAAATAAATGGTATTTATTATGTTCGGTATATCTTCCTATTTCCATTTTCACCATAAACCCAACTTGAAGTCATTGATGTATTTTACTATTATTTTTGTGTGAGCTATAAGCTTAAGCAGTATCCAAGCACAAAACAATGACGAAAAAGTCATGGGGTCGATACACTAGCAAAATAAGCCTTTCAATATTATACTAATTTTTATATACTAAATAGTATATACTAATTATATGATGGTGTTTAGTATTGCATATATACCAATTATTATTATAAGTATTTAGTAAAATCCAACTATTTAGCAAAAACATATATACTATTACAAGTGTTAGTAAAAGTGTATATATAGGTATTTAGTATTGTGTATATACTAATTATACACTGGCAAAACAAGTAGAGTTTTGGTAAAAAAATCCAACTGCATATTATAGTTTCCTACATGTTAATTACAACGATCTAAAAAGGCATGCTATGCCTCAGAAGGTTTTCTAGAAACTATAGTCCTTGTTTTGTTTTTTGGTTGTCTAGGTCGATGCCTCTACCACACTAAACATGATGCAAGTTTATAAGTCATGCCTCACATAGTTTGAAATCTAATAAATATATTCATGACATATATAAATCTCAGTGCTTCTCTATTAATTTATATAGTTTTTATCAAACAACAACCCTCTTCTAAATCCTTTCTCTTTCCTATCAGCGTAATTTCTAGAATTGAAATACATTACTTGTTAAATTGCTTGCTAAAATTCCCGAGTCTTTTTTGGTTACACTACGCCCTTTTCTAGATTCTCCTAAGCTCTCCTTATTCCCAATTCTTCTAAAAACTCATATATTATCTCTTTTTATAAAAATTCCTTCATTAATAGATATGGCATAGCTTTTAGAGAGCTTAATTTTTTTTGTTATTTTAATATATTTAATTCTTTTTAAGATTTTCTATTTTTAATCTCTAGTTTTTTCTTTTATTCAATTTCTTTATTTTTTCTCATTTTTTTCTTTTTCAAGATAATTTCCATTTTTTAATATATATTAATATGGAATGTTAAAATGTCATAATTTTATTAAATTAAATTAGCATCTAAATATATTAAAGTAATTTAAATGGCACCTTTCAAAATTTACAAATAACCCATATTTTAAATTTACTTTTGCCAAAATTATTCCTACCATCATTAATGACAAGATGTGTCACATTCACAAAAAAAAATTATGACATTTACCTATACTAGCAAACCACATAAAGCAATATTTCAAACAAAAAATAAATACACCATAAGTAATTATTTTTAATGCATTTCTACTATGTACTAACTATTGCGTTGTGTGCAGAGTTTTGTCAACTCTCTATAGACCTTCAACATCTCCATGTACATTACCCTCTCCAATAATGCTCTCCCTCTGGCACGCTCAAGGGATGAATTATTTTGCATCCACCTCATAACACATAGGTAATTAGATCATATCACATGATAAACATAAAACAATAATATAACTAGAACAATACATTAATATATTTTTAAATGTAAACACATACATTAACCAACTCACAATAAACAACCATGTATCATCATCTATCTAAGAAATATTATAC
Organism: Torreya grandis; assembly: GCA_037957365.1. Classification (NCBI taxonomy): domain Eukaryota; kingdom Viridiplantae; phylum Streptophyta; class Pinopsida; order Cupressales; family Taxaceae; genus Torreya; species Torreya grandis. The sequence continues at coordinate 1,327,154 of JARHVA010004346.1, read as the reverse complement.
CATTCCATAATAGCATAAATCTCAAGCTTAGTCAGAAATATAATCAATATCATAGGTGTCCACTATAAATATCCATGTATAGTCAAATAGCTTGCTTAGTGAGGAATAAGGATGCAACACAATCTTCCAAAGTATAATTTAGAAAGGTCAACTCCATAGTATGAGGCAATTCCCTCTAACACTCCAAGTTGTCACGATTCTGATATTGAATAATATTATGATTCTAATGATGAACAATGCTCAGATTCCCATTGTAAAAACATTCAATTATAACATAACATTCACACTGCTTAAAAAATTATCACTCCTATTTTTGACACATATCACAATGATAGTGAGTCTCTCATGATACTCATCAGCTAGTATGGTTTCTACCCCTTTGTACATACTTTCTTCTCTCTTGTTCCTTGTACATAGTTTATTTTCATTTCCTTGTACCCAGCTCATATACAGAAAACACAAAAATAATATAACATGTCAAAACATAAAAAACATTCAAATATTACTCAAAAAACACAAAATTTACACATTGTATGCATTGTTATGTTTACATTTCTACTACTTGTCAGATATCACATATGATTGCTATCTTAGTATAGTTAATTTTATCATACATAGATGCTTCACTTGTTCTTGTTGACTGCTTATAGATTACATGCAGGACCCCAGTCAACTACATTGATCCAGACTTGATATCATCTACCCACTAGGGGCTTATACACTGACCTAGGTTTATTCATTTGATACATCCACCCACTTGGAGGCATTTCATACATAGTTTCTACTACTAGGCTTTATCCTTACATTCTATACATTCCAGTTGATGCATTGATATATCTTGATATTGATCATTGCTACCCATTACTTAGATTTACTAACTATCACTAATTTAAACTTGGCATATGTACATATTAACATTTACATAGATTTGTACTACACAACTATACATGTTTTCATTTCTAGCTTTCTTAGTTTAGACTTGATTGTGTTTCCTATGCTTATTCCATTTTGAGGGCATTCTAATATGCCATTATTCTTTGGCTCTAAGCCACTTCTATATATGTATGCATTGGACATATGCCCATGTCCCTTGTGTGTGTTTTCTTACTTGTATATGCAAACATTTGGATGTTGTTCTATGTGGCTCTAAGCCAAATTACTTCTTGCTTGCATATGTGGACATTTAAACATATCCTTGTATGTTTTCTATTCTCATATTTAGTGGCATGTGCTTGTGTCCCTTGTATTGTGGACCCTTGACTTAATTTTGTGTACCTCATGTGTTTTATATGTATACTTCATTGTATGCATCTTCACCATGACACTTGTCTTTGCTTGTTACACACACACCAATTTTTGATGCCATGAGGGACCTCATGCATCTACCCTTCCTAATTAGGTCCCTTGATAGACATCATGGCCCATCCCTCTAGGTAGCTACTCAAATTTATTATTATACATATTGGTTACATCTATCTTGACACCCTTGTGCAATGCTAGATTACAACAACATATTACATGACATACTTATGCTTAAATACTTTTACATTCTAATGTTATGTTTATACATTATATTGAAATATCATACAGTTATCATATATATGCTTCAACTAACACATTTTACAGAGTTATTTCTTTTGAGGATAGTTTTTACACAGGTTCCACAACTACCTTCAAAAGAGGGGGCATTCATAGGGGTTTATCACAGAGACTAGGCTCCTAATTTGCTATTTACAAATAATTTTTAGCACATAGGCTTAGTTTCAAAAATTAGACATAGGAAAAAATAAGGACTCAAAAAGAGTTTAGTCACTCAAATTTAAGACTAGATAGACATTAGCACCCAAAATGGGACACTATCACCACAGGGTAATACTATCCACTACATGGCACTATTATCTAGTAGCCCTAGCTTTAGGGCAGTCCAAATTAGCTAGAATAGTACACCATATATAATATAGATTTGTATAGGTACAATCATAGATTTGACAATTATGTTCAATTTTACTTAGATGCACTCATTTTAGCTCAAATTTATACAAGTTACTCATATTTGGGGGCATCATGCACAACATGATCATTCCCACATTTAATTCAAATACACAAATTCAGTTATTACATACTCAGTCTAGAATTAGTATATTTAGATATTAGATTGGGGACATGTGCGTGACATAATTTCCATATGCTCAGTTACACGCAGATTGATTAAATGGAATGACAAACTCCATATCATTTTCTATGTTGTATACACTTGCTATCATATTCTATGTTGTCTCCAATTTCATACCTTACTCCATATACAGTGGTTGAAATTTTTGAGTGGCCCAGAACTGCCTAATGCACCCAAGTGGCCATGGAGCTGACATACATAGTTAGATATACCCAGTTAGATACTTTTAACAATTTGTGTAGTTTAGTTTCATATGCATCTACTTCACATGAGTGGGCAATGATGGAGTCATGGCCTACTTGAGTTCTTGAGCCACCCACATGAGAGGGTTAGACACACTTATAGTCTTATCCAAGTTGTTCACATATTAGGATCCACTAAGCAGGGGTGGGAAATGATGAAGTCAAAATCAGATTGAGTTCTTGAGCCACCCATATATGAGTATTGAGCAAGCTATCATCTTAATCCAAATTATTTAATGATTTGATCACTATGTACACTCACACATATAGGTTGTCACCAGGTTCATGTATTGGTTCACGTACCTAATGAGGTGTATTCATTATTTTCTTCTTTATTATCTCTTTACTCAACCTTACTCAGTTACTTTATTCAACATAGTCTTTTACTTTTGATAATCTCTTAAGTAAGACTGATTTTTGTATGTTTCATTGCAAGTCATTGCTTTGGATCATGTTTCACAAACACATACCTAGATTCACATACTCAGACTCAACTACACGGGCTTCACTTCCTAGGTAAGTTTAGGTCTGCTTCTTTTTCCTTTATACTAGTCATTTCACTTTGCTACATTTCTAACATAAAGGGGGGGGGGTGCAAATGTAATCATGTAAAAGTGGTATTTGTATGCTAAGAGTGTTTCTTGAGATAGACTATTCCTAGCTTAGTCCTAGACCTATCCTAGAGCCTTTATCACATTTTTTATTCATTGTGCAGACCATAGATATATACAGTCAGCTCAAACACAGTCTTAGGATAAATATCCTAGATCCCAACCTAATATGCCTAATAGTCTGCCAATTGGACACTAGCACCACATTAAGGACACTAGAGCCATATGGCGCTAGTGTCATTTGCCTTAACTCTCTTGAATGAATATACTTTCAAATGTTTGCCCCTCTTAAGGTTGGCCTAAGTACATTTTATTAATCGCACAAGCTATAAATCTCTATAAATACAAGGCTATTTGACCTCTATTCACTAAATAGAAAATATATGCAAAAACTTATCCAAATAACAAACAAATTGAGCAAAATTAAGGTTTTTGATCCTTATTTTGTCCTACTTCTACATACTACCATCTACAATTTCTCTAAGCCTGAATTTTAAAGATTTTTAAGCTCAATCTCACTCAAGGCTTTCAAGACCACTCTCATTCTAGCATTCACTTACACTTGCACCACACACTAGGTGGGAGAACTACATCGGGCTTGATCCCTCCTAGGAGTATTGGTATGTAGGAAATTCTCTTCACAATGAGGTGTTGAGGACATCCAACTTATCCTACTAATAAATAGATATTTTCAGCTCATGCCATACTTTTAAGGAGGATTAGGGTTTGCACATTAAATCAGATTTTCTAGGCATAATATAGAGTTCCAAATTTTATGCACGTAGGAACAGAACCCAAAAATATAGGCGTAGGTGCTCCCAAAAAATAAGAATAGTCCTACAAAGAGGACACTAGCACCATTTTGAGGACACTAGAGCAATATGACACTATTGTCCAGGTGGGGCGCTACTGTCCAATGATGAATCACACCTAAGGACCCTATTGACAACACTCAAACCTACCCATAACCTAGTTTTCAAAATCCAGATCTTTCATGATAGTCACTTTCTAGATATTTATCTATTTATGCATATTTATCATTATTTTTAAAAAATTAAAAGAAGTCAAAAGCTATAAAAAATTAGTGGTTAATTATTGTATATTATTTAACTGATTTAGACATCTCAGCCCTTTAATCTAACTTAAGAATAACATTTGTAAAACCCTAAAATGTTAAATCAATATCATGTTTTAAGCATATTGTGGGCTACAAGTGATCTGGGTAATTAAAAAATCAGGGTCAAACCATAAGATAAGCATTTAGGCATAGTGAGATGGAGACCATGAGGCTTTCAACATCAAGAAAGTCAAGAAATGAAGAGTAGAATCCTAAATGATATTTGTCAAGTGTGTGAGATTAGTATATCATGTAAAATTTATATTTAAGTATCTAAAAAGATAAGTCCCATATATGTCCCCTTTTGATATGAGGGATGAAGCTTACCAATCATTCATAACAAAATAAAAAGTTATGTGCACCATGTGTTATACAGAAAAATATAATTATATAAAATATGTATACAAACATAAAAAGATATGCCATCATATAAAGATTTGATCATTTAAGTAAGTATGAAATATGTAATCCAAGGTGATGTTAATATAAGTGTCATGTCAAATATATATATCAGTTTAACATAAGATATGCATGATAGAAATCATGGCATCACACACAATATGTGTGATAACAATCATGGCACCAAGCCTAGTAATAGTCATATATGTAACCACATATACACATAATATCATGACCATGAAGTACATAAGCACTCAGGGTATGACTCATGCAATGTTTTTACCTTTTTTACAACTCAAGCACATGATTTTTACCCTTATTGTCAATGTTGTTGTAAAGATTTTAAAATTTTATGCATGATAGTATCATATTGTAACATGTAGTAATTTAAAGTTTTAAATACTCATACAAATTTCAAAAAATTTAATTGTATTATAATGTAAACAAGACTAAATCACATTACCCATGTTGTTGCTTGCATTTTGTAATCACCTAAAAGTGGTATTTGGATGCTAAGAGTGTCACTTGAGTTAGCCTATTCCTAGCTTAGCCCTAAAACTATCTTAGAGCTTTAGACACACTTTTCTAGTCATTGTCTAAACCACAAACCTCTACAGTTAGCTAGAACATAGTCCTAGGACTATCTTTTTAGATCCCAACCTAGTTTTTCTAGTAGTTTGCTAGGTGGGCATTAGCACCACATTTGGGATATTACAATCGCATAGCGCTAGTGTCCCCAACTAAGCACTATTGTCCTTAGCCCTAACTCTCCTGAACGGATATTTTATCAAATGTGTGCCCCTCCTAAGGTTGGCCTAAGCATGTTTTCTAATCCACACAAGCTACATATCTCTATAAATACAAGTCCAATTGACCCTTATTCACTAGATGAAAAATAGATGCAAAAACACATTCAAACCAAAGATAAGTTGAGAAAAATTAAGGTATTTGATCTCTATTCTGCCCTACTTATGCATACTACCATCTACAACAACCCTAAGCTTAGTTTTCAAATATTTCAAAGTTCAAGCACATTCAAGGCATCTAAGTCCCCTCTCATTCTAGTATTCACTTTCACTTGCATCAAGCACTAGATGGGATAATTACATCGAGCTTGATCTCTCCTCGGAGTATTGGTATGTAGGCAACTCACTTCACAATGAGATGTTGAGGATATCCAACCTATCCTACTAATGAACACACACACTTATTGTTCATGCCATACTTGCAAGGAGGATTAAGGTTTGCACACTAAATCGTGTTTTTTAGGCATAACTCAAATTTCTAAGTTTCATGTACACAAGAACAATACCTAAAAACATAGGTGCATGTGATCCCAACAAATAAGAATAGTCCTGCAAAGGGGACACTACCACCACTTTGATGACACAACAACAACATGGCACTACAGTCCATATGGGGCACTACTGTCTAGTGAGCAAATAGATTCTAGAATCTTGTTGACAACACTCAGACTGTCTAAAACTCAGTTTTCAGAACCTAGATCATCCATGACAGTCACTTTTCAGATAAGTCTATATTTATGCCTATTTTTTACTATTTTTAGAAAGTCAAAGAAGGTCAAAATCTATAATAAATCAATGCTTAATTTTTGTAATTTATTTAACTAGTTTATTCATCTCAACCCTTTAATCTAAACATAGGATTTACATGTGTAAAACCCTAAAAGGTTAAATCACATTTATACAATAACGATAAATCATACTAGAAGTATCAACTACAACCGTTTAATGAACAAGAAATATAATAAGAATCAATAATCAAGTTCTCTTGTATCTTGTCATACCTTGTTATAGGGCATGTTTTGCTTAAGGTAATGTCTTAATTTCTTATAATTAGATAAGTATTGTCAATGTATATTTGTTTTTAAACTTGTTAGGAGCACTATTGCTTACTTTTTTGCTTCCGTTTTATATAAATGCAAGACATTTACATAGATTTATTCTTACTTCTATTAAATATGTTTTAATTATGTAACATATTTTTTATCGAAAATATAATTATCTCTAGAAACAAAATTCTCTCGATGGTAGGGATAGCCATATGATCTTGTCTAGTCTATCATCTTTAAACAATGCGATTAGAGCATCCACTTTCAAATTGTTGAATGCCATTTTAAACTAGAGATTCCATGATATAGTGTCATTTTGTCTCCACCATCTCCAAGGTACAAAATATGTATTTTCTCTTTTCCCAATAAATGTTGTTCACATGCGACTTTCACACCTATTGTATGAACTATTTGACCATGATCACGAGTAAATTAAATTATATGGTGTGATATTCTTTCTTATGTCTACATCAGTGTGTCCACATGATTTACTTTAATTTTCCTCACACAATTTTTATTTTCCCATTAATGTTGCCCACTATTCATTATTCCCTTCTAATACTCCATTTAAAAGGTGGTCCCATGGAGGGGGTAATTTTAACTATTTTGCAATTGTAAGTGGTCTCATGTAAGTTTAAATTTTTTGAAATGCAAAAAATAATATATTTTCTTGAAAAATAAGAGCAACGACTTAATAAAAATATTTTAGAATCAATACAAATTTATTTTATAATTAATTTTCAAACCTCCTGAATTTCCTCTCATATAATTTTTTTTTTCAGAGATGAGTAAACCCTAGAAATAAGAATTTTCACCATCAACATAAAATATTTAAACATAATAAAAATATTTTAGAATCAATACAAATTTATTTTATAATTAATTTTCAAACCTCCTGAATTTCCTCTCATATAATTTTTTTTTTGATTTTTAAAATCTCTCAAACAGCTTCAATACATATGTATCCACTTTAGACTTATCTAAGTGGGGAGAAAAACTTGAGTCCCACCCTCCATTCCCTCCAATTAGGTAACATACAAAGCCTGTTTTATTGGGTTTCTGAGGTCCAAGAATACGCTCCACACATAATGAAAAAGTCAAAACTACCCTCTAAAATGCCGATATAAATAGGACGGGGCCGGGGCTAATTAAGGTTTGAACATGCAGACACCGTAATTAGGGGGGAATCGGAATCTTTATTTGACCGGGAATCGCGAGATCTTGCCGAGATTCTGAGTTAAGTTTAGTTTAGTTGGGTTGGGTTGGGTTGGCACCGAAAAGGCAGAAGAGTAAAAAGCAGGTGATGCATTTAAATATTGGAAGAGGAGGATAATTCTCAGGATCTGGGGTTATCGTTTGGCCAAATTCTGAGCCTGAGGTATGCTTCTTCTTCTTCAATTCTCATTCTTGCTATCATTATCATTGCTATATAATTATGTTTAGACATCTGGCAAATCAGCGCTCTTTTACAGCAGATCGGCGAGGCTATTCATTCAAAATGCAAAAATCGTCTGAAATTTGGAATTTGTATCTTATGTAGAAGGTTCAACATGTAGGTGTTGTGTGTATAAATTTAAGTGGAAGCCTAGCCAACAGGATTCTCTGTTGCTCAAAATTATCAATTTAGTCCAAAGTGAATGGCGAAACACTACAAAGAAACTTCCTTAAATAATTATAGATGTCTCTGATTTTGTACTTAGGGTTTTATTTCCTGTGATGCATGCATGTATGCTTTTCTTTTTCTTTTTTTCCTGTTGCATGGGGTTTGATTTTTTAATGGCAACAATAAATGTTTGGAAGTATACCCATATCCTAGCATGGCGTTGAGGATTATGAATCCTAAAGGCTTGGGGGACCATGACTGATTTTGATTATTTGTTCGAATGATTTTGATTGTTTGTTCAGGAATAGGTAGCCCCGACTTGTGATGGGGACATAACATAGTGGCTGCAGTTCTGGGGGAGGTCTGATGTTCATATCATTCATTCTTGAGACTTCCCGACATGAACTTTCCGTCACATATCATAATGCTCGAGAATGCATTGCATGCTAACTATACAACAATTGTTTTCTTCTGTGTATGAACGTGTTTCATGCTAACCATTCAACAATTGTTTTCTTGTGTGTTTGAAGAGCTGATGAAGCAACCTGTAACGCACTACATCTTTTCGCAAGTCCTTTCTAATTGGTCCATCCTCTGCTACATTTTTCCTATTGTATGAAATTCTATAGGGCCTTTTAAACCCTGAAGCTTCACTCTTGACCTCACCATCAAGGTTATCTTCTCTGGTCGTGTAACATTCTTGTCGCCTTGGAAGAATTAAAAAGTGCCATTGGGATAGAACATTAAAGTGAGTTATGGAAACTCAATTTAGCCTGGAATTATCCAGGTTATAACAAAACTTAGAAGATATAATATAAAGATGATTGAGAAATGAGATTATTAGAAAATGGGAATGCAGAATCACTAAAATTGATTGATGTCCTTGCTTTAAGAGTTTGTCATAATTTATCTGATTTCTTTGATCATCTCTCCTTTACCGTCATCAATTGTATTGGAGTCAGTTAGTGAGTTGGTTTAAATCAATTAATATTTCCCTCACAAGGTGGAAGAAGATGAAGAGATATTCAATAAATACTCTGGTAAGATTGTGTAAATCCTTATTGGGGAATCTTTCTTCCAGCCAAAAGTGCTGTTCGGTTTTCAGTTAGGATCCTTGTCTACTTAGCCAGAAAAACAGTAGGAGCTATTAGATTCTTTAATTGTAATCCTCAAGAATAACAAGATATCATCCTACAAGTGTTTGTCTATTAATAATTGCAGATGTACTTCCCTAAGGCATTTCTCGCACTATTTTGATTCCATATTACTCCAGCATATCAATAATTAGCTATAGACATGCATTATTGTTTCTTCTGATCTACGTATCAGTTACCACCTATCTAACTACAGATGAAGGGCAGGATAACTCTAATGTATTCCAAAATTCCTTTTTTAATGTTAACATGTATGCATTACAGATCTAATTGTTTAGATATGTTTAGAGATCTATTTGTTTAGATATGTAAGCATACTAGTAAGTTTTGATGGTAAATAAGAGCGGGATCCCATGCTGGGGGCTATTGCTTCTACAAAAATGGGAAATGGGGTCCCATGGTTTTTTTTTTTTTTTTTTAATTTTCACTGCTTAAAAAAATTCTTCCGAAAAAAATTCAGTAGCGACTGCTTCAGGATTCATTTCCCAGCCGAGGGAAGCAGTCAGGGGCACAAAATTTCTTCCACCTGCCCCAAAAATTTGGACCTTTCTACTGCCACATAACATCCCTGCATGTGGTTGCCTTCTCAGCTTCTGGACATAACATGTAAGAAAAATAATGCATGAGACCACATATACGAGAACCTGAATTTTAGCATCAGTTCCTGTAGCGAAAATAAAAAAAATACAATAGACCTCAAATAAAAATAAACTCCTATAATTTCTCAGCTGTCCCTGCTTAAAATCATTTAGCTGGCCCCCAGCATGGGACCGCTGCCTAATACTGCACTAATAATTAATAAAGTCTCTGTTTGAGTCAAGGACAGTGGTCTTTTCTGGAGTGCTTCACTCTTCTAGTGGTCAGGTATGTAGTCAAAACAATGTTTAGGCTTGCCCTCTCTTTAAATGGCATTGAATTTTAACCTTGTTAAATTTTTTGGAATGTAAATTGTACTCCCCGACTTTGCTTGTCATGTCTCTGCTCTTTTTGGCATTCACTTAGTGCTGGCTTAATCTAATGCCACATTATGTCCCAATTATCAGTTTATGTTACTCTGTTATATGATGTTCTGAATCTGAGTGATCTTATGGTTGGCTCTGTTCATTTCTGCTGTCTTGTGTTGATGTTGATTTGTCTATCTGTTCATCCACTGCTTTGGTTGGTTGGTCCTCCTACCTACAAAACTTATAGGTGCTATAATTTTGCTGGCTCATCCAACCTTGTATCCATTGTAACTAGGTTATTCTTTGTGAGGCTGCTTTCCTCTGCACGAAAACTATTGTTTATACTGGAAAATTTCATAGCTGCTATGATTGTCATCATCTGATGCATATGATTGCTCTGATGTGGATTCTCATGATGGTTGTCTACATTTCATTGCTTCTGGACTAGGAGGGTTGCAACATGAATGTTACTGAACATGTTCTTTGTTTTGAACGTATTTATCTTCCTGTTATTCTTTACTGCACTTTCTCAGCATGATCATTTTCTATAGCCCACATCTACTCGTAGATGTTTGTATTTTATATTTGCAACAATATAAGAACTGCATTATGTAAGTTAGACAAGCAGTTGGCAGGACTGTAGCTACTAATGCATCTGATTAGTACTGGATGGTGCTCGAGTGTCTGGAGAATGAAAAAATTGCTTATTTCTGAGGAATCCTCTTTGGCCAGCAGCAGTAATCTTTCCGAGCTAATTGAAATTTATTCACAAACAACATTGGAAATCTATCCAATAAAAGTTGAAAGTTCTCCAGGCAGAAGCTAGAATGTTTTCTGAACAGCATTAGGTAGTTCAAGTCTGCTGCTAGAAAGGGTTAATATTTGCCTATAGTGGAAGATTTTATACAGACTAGTTTCTACCATGGTTTAAAACTTTAAAACAATTATCCACTTGCTGGCCAGGAATTGAAAAAAATCTGTCTTTTATGTTTGTTCAACACCCAGAAATTGATGCGTTAATTAATGACTGCACATTAACACAGAAGGATGATTTTCAGATGAGCTGATGCCCATGGTTCAACATGCAGCAGTCTGGTGTTTTGAAAGGCTGCAGGTCTGCCACTACTTGAATGAAAGAAGAAACAAATGCAAAATTGGTTTTCTTGCATTGGAATCAGAGAAAATAAACTGAAGGAAGGGGTCACTGCTCACTGAGGGAAAACAAACTACTAAAGTGTTTGCTGCTTTTGGGAGGGAAAACAAACCGCTGAAGATATTGCTGCTTTTGGGAAGTAAAACAAACTTGAAACACTACAGAAAGAGCAAAGAAATTTTGCATAATATTTATTATTAACTAATATAGTTTCCAATTACTTTCCAATTGCCTGTTTTAAGAATTGAGGAAATGGGCAATTACTTGCTAAAGGTCCCTACTTGAGATGGAAGTATTGCAAGTCAATAGTTTGGACCATGGTAAGTTGGTAATTATGAGTCCACCTTTTCAGTTTCTTAATTTCCAATATTACGACAGTAGCTAGACCTTAAAACAAAAAAATGATTTTGAGGGAATCTAGCTGAACGTGGGGTACAATACATACAGTGAAAGTTTCATGCTGAAGCTGCTTTGCATTTATGACCTTTGAGGGGAATACTTGGCATTTGAATCTTAGAAAGAATAAAATTTACTTTTGACATTTATATAACCTTTAGTTATTAGTGTTAACCAAGGCGATTAGGGACCTCTTAGAACAGAATAATTGGCTTTCATTTGAAAATGCAAAGTCGAAAACTATTTTTTTTTAATTTATGCCAAATACAAGAACAAATAGGTCGTTATTGACTCGAGTTATTTTTTCTATATGTTTATTACACCGACAGGTGTAGTCTACAATGGTGATGAGGGTGGTGATGGAGTGTAATAGTGTGAAATGTAACTAAAAATGGTTGACCTTAGATTTGACATCCATTTTGACCATTATAGGGCAGTTTGGACCTTAAATTTGACATCCATTTGACCATGATACAAGAGTTTTTATTCTTGCTTGAAGAAGGGGATTGAAAAAACATGATATGTTGGGCATATGGTAGAGTTCGGACCCCCTTTTTCCAAAAAAGCATTTTTTGAGTCCAACGCAATGGTGCAGCTAGATTGATGCCATCTATTACCAGTCGGTGGAAAATTTGCGAAGAAGATAATGAAGTCGTTAATTAGTGTGGTATGTGAAAAATTCAAGATAGACACCTCATAATTGATATGTACATCTCTGTGTTTTTCAGATAGATATATTTAAGATATCTGTACTAGTTCTAGGACCTAGTTTGTTCAAGAAATGCATAGAAGGCTTCAAGGTCAAATATAAATGTAGTTACCACGCCGAAAGGCATACTATCAATGATAGACAAAGGGGGTGGGAAAGCGAGTGTAAGAGTGTGAGATATCAAAAAATGGCCGACCTTAAATTTGACGTCTTTGACCATCATAGAGCAGTTTCTCTTATTGCTTGGAGAAAGTGATTGAAAAATCGTGATGACATGGGTATATGGCAGGTTTGGAGTCTTTTTTCCCCGGAAAGATTTTTTTGAGCTTGATGCAGTGGTGCAACTAGATTGAGGCTATTTGCCATCAGTCAGTAGAAAATTTTGGAGAATGTGATGGAGTGTTAATCGATGCGGAATCCTTTAATGGGCAAAACTATGTGACAAATCCAAGATAGGCGTTTTGAGATTGATATATCTTGGTATTTTTCAGATAGATATATTTAAGATATCTATACAAGTTTATTTTTTTGAGAGGTAAGGGAGTTTATGCTTATTAAGCTCACCCACTATAGTACTTTTTGCATATCATTCCATTACTTTCAAACAACATGTGGTATTTTTACACATGATGTAGAGTGAAGTGCAATTGGGGAACTGCCCCAAAATTCTTATCACCTTCTAATAGGCATGTTCTGCAATATAGTAGTACATATTTAGTCAGAGTGATAGGAGTATTTCTTCTGAAAATGTAGATCAAACCATCCTTGATAGTTTGTCTGCTTGCATTTGTGAAGAATAGATTTGGGATTATGCTTAAATGATAAATGAGGAGTAATCATCATCATCTGATACAGAATAACATTAAGACATTTAGCTAGCACAATCATTTGACAGTTATAATTTGCAATGTGTTTTCATCTCTTGAAGATATTTAGGAGGAATTTATTCTCTGAACTTCTTGTAGAATAGTAAAGTCTGACTTCTATTGGAAGCTTATGAAGTGGAATATTGTCAACTGATAAATTGCATATGGCTTTAAGTTTACATAAATCTCCTTTGTAGGGGTTTGAACTTCCACTCCTATATTTGAATAGTTGAATGCCATTATGCTTGCTCTATTGACAAGTTTGAGTTAGCTATTGAGTGGTCAAAACTTGGGTGTAAGAACCCCTACATGTTCTTGTCCAAGATTTGCATCATAAGCCTCACAAGCATAGCATTGGCATTCCCACAAACACTTAATAGGGTCTAGGACTGAGATATTTAGCCATTTACTAATTCTGATCCCAACTCCAATACAAACGCAAGAGTACTATTCTTGCAATCAATTAAACACTCGACTGATCATTATTTCAGAATTAAACATTGAAACCTCAGAGGCATTATGTCAAATACTTATCAGACTTCCTTACACAGCAAATAACTGAAAACTTCATCACAAATTTTCAATCTCTGTGTTCAGACATTTGATCAAACAATAGACATTCATTGAAACTTCTGAGCGATTTAACAAACAATTGTGTGTTCTAGTCATTCTAAAATCATCAAATGTATTGTATAGACATAACATCAAACATTTGGTATGAAGAATTTTATCAGCAAGGAAATCACAGTTCAATATTTATATTCAGCCTTATGGAATTATGTTGGTATTACAGCAGTTCCTCCATGGACATTATGACGAACACATGACATACTTCCTAATGGATTTCAACTTGCTGTCATATTTAGGAATTTTAGCCCATACACCAAAAGATTGATTCACACAGTTCATAAAATATAATGATGATGATTGCTACCTCATTCCCAATCTACTTCCTCAATAAGATATCTTCAGCGTAATGGAAAACATAGAGAAACATTGCATCGTGTTTACACCAGACAATGGTATTGTTTGCACTTGGAAATGCTGATTCTCTTATATTCTAAAAAAAATTGTCTTCTAGAAGGCCAATTATGACCAAGATAAGGGCAACAACCTCTAAACTGAAACCAAATACTGTAGCCGAGTTACTGTTCATGACAACTGTAGCTTTGACACTGTTCACGACTACTGTAGCTGAGACACTATTCACGATTACTGTTCATGACACCTTCAATCTGCAACACAGCTTGTTATTCAAACCAAAACTTCCATCATTAAGCTCAATAGAAAACTTTGAAGACGAGTTCACCTCTCATGGAAAGTTGGGGTTTCGTCCAACCTTCAAATTCCAAGGGGTTTCGTCCTTGGAAAATCAGTCACTGAGTCTCAGCAACAATGGAGAAATAACTTCAATATTATAATCACATAACATATCCCCCAAATGAGAGTACAACTTCGTTTATAAAGCCTCTTTAGGTGGTAGAAACACCTCCGTTAAGCAATGTGGGATAAAAAGTCACTTTCACTTTATAAAGCCACTTAATTTTATAATGTTATTTTATAACATAAAGCAACTTTAGCTTTATAAACCCATTAAATAATGTTTTATTTCCTCCATTTCTCCACAAATAAAGTCATGATTGGAAATGCATCCCTTTTAATAAATTATTAGCCTATCGGGATGAGAAAATAGGCTAAACAAGCTCCTAAGGATTTACTGAGAAGGGGACATTACACTGGGAGTACAAAATTGGAACAATATATAAAATAAAAGGAAAAGCAAATTTCCACGAGATGGGTCTCATACACCAAATTTGTGGCTTACTTGGTGTTGACTAAAAATCTACCTTTACCTTTTTTTGCTTGGCTTGATTGTTTTATAATTTACGATATTGGTACAATACAAGATCTTCTTTCTCTAATCTATTTGCTGTCTGAACAGGCACGATGGCTTTAGGTGAGGTTGGGCGCATTTCAATAACTATTGCAGCACTTGGTAGTTTGGCTTTTATCTTTGGAATTGTGGCTGAGAACAAAAAGGTTTTACATCTAGAACTTTTGCATCTTTTAAATTTTTTTACATTTTTTGGTTGGTGATTTTGTGATTTGGCAGGTGATGTTATGTGTATCATTAACGTTTTCCAAGTGGATTCACTATTAGCACAAATATTTTGATGAAAATGAATATGCCTCAGCTATCTTACCAAATTTCTATGAAAGTTTTAATCTATTTTTAATTGAGAACCTTGCTGTGTATTGTTAATTCCCCACAATGCTTTAAATTTTGTAAACCAAAAGTTTTTAGGGAGTGTATCTTTCTTCATTTTGACAATGTTGTCTGGAAAATTCTTAGATTGAATAAGGGAACTCTCATCCTTGATATTTGGATAACAAAAATTAAAATTGAACTTTCTGGAATGTTTCTTTTATGCTAGCTTTCCTCTGATTTCTCTTTGATGTTAGTCATGGCACTTTTACTATTTATTTTCTAATTCATGCTAATAAGAATGTCTCTTTGTCATTTCAAAGGAATTTAAGTTTGCAGTCTGCTGTCCATGTGAGTACTTCATATTCTAAAGGAAGCAATTAGGGTATAGGATTTCAATTGTTCTCAAATTTCACATTCTATTACCTGCTATTTAGATGTTTGCTTTTATTTCCCCATCTAACTGCTCTGGAATGGGGAGTTTGTCCTCCTGGGGGAATTTTGGACACTAATTGAAACTTTGTGTGAGGTCTAAATATGAATCTTTTAACTCATTGTACTATCTTGCCTTTTGTTTATGCAATTCTATAGCAATGAAATCCTAAATCCATCTTTGCTATTTTATTTCCCATCTTTTTATTGTATGTTCAACCTTATTTTTTCACTGATTTCTTGTTATTTTGGATTCTGCAATCCAGTTACTTTCTCCAGTTTACTTATTGTTGTTGTCTACTGTTTTGGTATCCTACAAGTTCTCTATTTTACGTAGACGGTTTTCATTGATTAATTTTTCTTCAATAATTAGAAGATACCACATGCACTTTTAAAAGGTGCATTCCATATCAAAAAATGGTGGGAATCGTATTATCCTTAAAACAGAACAAGATGAAGATGAATTAACACTTTGACGAGAAGGATGCCTAGGTCAAAAAATGGAAGTATGCCAAGGTCAAAACATGGATAGACTTTGTAGAGGCTATTAGAGAAGATTACTATCCTATGAAGAATTATGATGACCAATACAAAAGGTTGCAACAATTGTGCTAAGGTTGAGCACATGCGGTGCAAAATTATATGAATACATTTCATGCTTTTGACAGGACCAAAGTTTCCCAAAGTTCTGACACAACTTGTCAGATTTAAGAACACACATGATTACCAATGTATAAGCAACTTAAACATGCGGAAATACCAGAAGAACAAATAACTATCAATGAGAAATAACATAGAAACTGAGAGGCAACACACAATTGTATTCAACTCATTACAAAGGAAATTACAATAAAGAGATCACACTCTTCTCCACCTCTACAAGGCCTTCTACTTCAAGGGCTCCAAGTAATCTTCCCACCTGAGTAATCTTCTCTCATAGGTCTCAACTAACAACTTACACAAGCTGTTGTTCACCCCATTGTACTTCCAGTACAACTGAGTACGAACCGGTACTCCAAGTAGATCTAACCATGATCCTGCTCCTGATGTATTGCTGTCACCTTGGATCTAGCTCCCCCGCCGATCTCTTTTCTGACCCTCGCATTCACACATCTCCCTGCAGACCAACCTGATCTTACTTATCACATGTAGATCTCCTCCATGATCCTGCAATACCCTGCATATCAAACCTGATCTTACATACATGGGGAATCCTACTTGATTCCACCATGGGAAGAACTCTCCAAGCCCCACACTTGGGTTCTACGAGTTTAACACTTAACAATACAGCCCATGAGTCTATTATATAGATCTCATGCATACACTAAATTAGACGGGCGGCTCAAAGACTCGAACTGGTCTCTAACATGCAAACTTCGCGTTCACTTAACTGACTGTTCGTCAACAGCAGTTCTGACCGCTACAGGTGACCGACGTCGGTTCCTGCCTTTCTGGAGGTGACCGACGCCGGCCGATCTCCTGCCGATGCTGGTTTCCTCTGCGCTTCCCCGGACCGACGTCGGTTGTGGCCTGCCGATGCCGGCAACTGTCAAGCTGCGAAAAACCTCCTTCTGTTTGCAACAAGGTGAAGCTTTTAGCTCCACACCCTAACAATCTCCCACTTGGAGATAAAGAGCTACACCTGTACCCATACCAGTACTCTGTCTAATCTGCATCCTGGCTTGTATTCCTCTTCAAGCTCCCACTCGAAGACAACCCACCACACTCCCTGTGGTGCTACACCTGTGTCTGAATTTCTCCATTCTTCTGCCTTGCTATACTCCCACTCAAACAACAACCCCT
Organism: Torreya grandis; assembly: GCA_037957365.1. NCBI lineage: Eukaryota > Viridiplantae > Streptophyta > Pinopsida > Cupressales > Taxaceae > Torreya > Torreya grandis. The sequence continues at coordinate 1,309,494 of JARHVA010004346.1, read as the reverse complement.
GTGAGTAACCTGTAATCAACACACACTTAACAGATCTGAACCACCTGTTAGTCAAGCTCGCTCTGAGAACGTCCAACCTCGCTCTGATACCATTTGACAGGACCAAAGTTTCTCAAAGTTCTGACACAACTTGTCAGATTTAAGAGCACACATGATTACCAATGTATAAGCAACTTAAACATGCGGAAATACCAGAAGAACAAATAACTATCAATGAGAAATAACACAGAAACTGAGAGGCAACACACAATTGTATTCAACTCATTACAAAGGAAATTACAATAAAGAGATCACACTCTTCTCCACCTCTACAAGGCCTTCTACCTCAAAGGCTCCAAGTAATCTGCCCACCTGAGTAATCTTCTCTCATAGGTCTCAACTAACAACTTACACAAGCTGTTGTTCACCCCATTGTACTTCCAGTACAACTGAGTACCAACCGGTACTCCAAGTAGATCTAACCATGATCCTGCTCCTGATGTATTGCTGTCACCTTGGATCTAGCTCCCGCCGATCTCCTTTCTGACCCTCGCATTCACACATCTCCCTGCAGACCAACCTGATCTTACTTATCACATGTAGATCTCCTCCATGATCCTGCAATACCCTGCATATCAAACCTGATCTTACATACATGGGGAATCTTACTTGATTCCACCATGGGAAGAACTCTCCAAGCTCCACACTTGGGTTCTACGGGTTCAACACTTAACAATACAGCCCATGAGTCTATTATATAGATCTCATGCATACACTAAATTAGATGGGCGGCTCAAAGACTCGAACTGGTCTCTAACATGCAAACTCCGCGTTCACTTAACTGACTGTTCGTCAACAGCAGTTCTGACCGCTACAGGTGACCGACGTCGGTCCCTGCCTTCCTGGAGGTGACCGACGCCGGCCGATCTCCTGCCGATGCCGGTTTCCTCTGCGCTTCCCCGGACCGACGTCGGTTGTGGCCTGCCGACGCCGGCAACTGTCAAGCTGCGAAAAACCTCCTCCTTCTGTTTGGAACAAGGTGAAGCTTTTAGCTCCACACCCTAACAGCTTTGTCTTCAAAACAATGAAGACCAAGATGAAGATGAACTAATGCTTTGACGAGAAGAATGCCTTGGTCAAAGCATGGATAGACTTTGTGGAGGCTATTAAAGAAGATTACTACCCTATGAAGAATTATGATGACTGATACAAAAGGTTGCAACAATTGCGCTAAGGTTGAGAACAGGTGGTTCAATGTTATATGAAATCATTTCATGCCTTGTCACAAAAAAATGGTATTTGTGACAACGAGATGCACCTGCTTCTAAAATATTGCAATGGTTTGAGATTTTACATCTAAGACAAGCATGAAGTCTTAATGGCGAGGACACTGGAAGAAGCGTACCAATATCTGGGAAGTTTAAATGCAAAGTGGGGACAGAAACTAGTCCTGGAAATAGTGGCATCAATTTTGATAGTAAGCAGTATAGCCATCATAGTCATTTAAAGCTTCCTTCAAAGAAGCCTTTCTTGGATAAGAGTCCAGAAGTACACGTGAAAGTGGTGTGACATACACCAGTGCAAACGGAACTTGAATGAAGAATGTTGTGTCAAACAACCATTATTGGCAAAGGTGGAAACGTCAACAACTACTTAAACACGAACCCATGCACTAGTACTGACACTACCTCCAATGTTGGACAAGGGGAAGCAAATGATAGAGGCTAATCCCTACTCTATTATTGCTATAAAATGGGATTCTCTGTCAGAGCCAGAGGAGTCTGTCTTTTCCACTTGGAACTTTTCTGCTCTTCATTTTGCATAGTGGCAGTCATAAGAACCTTATTTTAGAGGACATTATTAGGAGGTTGAATCTGCCAATGACACCTCACCTTCAACCATATAAAGTCATTTGGGTGAATTATCATATAGATATATGTCTGACAGTGCTGCTTCCCCATACACGATCAAGCTATTATCAGATGAAGTGCTCAGCACGGCACAGCTCCCCTTGAAATATTTGACATTTTGTTTGGTCGAATTTCTATTTGGGAATGAAACAGTGTCTATCAATCCAAATCTTGTACTGTCATCATAACCTTGGGTGATCAGTTGAACAAGATACTAAAGGTGGCCTTTTCTAAGAATGTTTTTTTGATCGGTGTGAACAAGTATGTAATTTTTGATCAACTTCTAGATGGAGATTATATTTTCATGCTTACTATGTGCACCAGTTACTCCTGGACGACAATCGCCATCTAAGGGATGAGAATCAACTTGTAGGACAATGTCACTTTACTCTTATCATGGAGCAGATTGTAGAAATGGAGAAGAATTGTTCTCAGTTTGGGAGCCTTGTTGTCTAAGGAAAGCTTAGAGCCAGAGGAGGCAGATTGTCTCTTCTAATCACAATTATGAATGAAGGGAACTTTTTTGCACTTCATTGTGGACAATGGCATTTAGAAGAATGTAATTTTAGGGGACATTGTAAGGAGGTTGACGATAATGGCAATTAGAAGAAGGTAATTTTAGGGGACATCATTAGGAGGTTGTAGATGTTGATGGTATCTCACCGTCAACCATATATAGTTGATTGGGTGAATCAGCTAGCGATATGCGTCAAATGACAGTGCTGCCTCCCATATGCAATCAAGTCATTGTGAGATGAAGTGATATACATTGAGAAGAAGAAAGATGCAACCAAGCTATGCAGAAGCTCCATGAAGAATTGGCTGCTAAAGAAGAAATTTGGGTCAATTTGTAGATAGAATGCAAAGAGATGCAAACAAATCAAACTTGAGCAAAAAATTCTCAAACAGCCTCAAATTGGAAAGCCCTTTGAATTTCGAACACCCTAATTATCCATCAAATTCATTAGGCAGTTTTGAAAAACACGTTACAGAAGTTGGTTTCGAAGCTGTAGAAGAAAACGTGACACATTGGTCAAGGTCTTGGCAAAATGATCCAGGGAATTTGAAATACTCGAGGAAGAAATAAGGCCAAGAATATCTATATTGGATAATCTTTAATTATTCATCAAATTCATTTGGTAGTTTTGAAAAACACACTACTGGAGTTAGTTTCTAAGCTGTTGAAGAAAATGTGAGACATTGGTCAATGTCTTTCCAAAATGGTCAAGGAATTTGAAAACCTCTTGACACAAAAATGAGGTCAAGAATATATTTATTGGGTACTTGGAAAACTCTTGTCAACCCATCAATGGTACATGTTGGTTTGCTGACATTTCTTCGCAGAAATCTTCACAATTGGTAAAAATGAAATTCTAATGGATCGTCATAAGCAAATGAAAGAGAATAACTTATACATTGAGAAGTTCTTATGTTCGTAAAAACAAAACTAGAATCAATGGTGTCCCTTGCTTTTGAAGTAGGGACGACTAATCCAAGTGGTAGTTTGGGACAAAAGTTTGTAAAATATTGAAAAATGAATAGGTCACCTTGCCTGGTGCATAATTATCTTCACCATTGATTGGAATTTGAGATCCCTTATTGCATTAGCAAGCTTAGGTAAGGCTCAACAACCACCAAATTGTTGCCATATGCATACATTTTGGCTGGAGAAGTTTGACCCAAAAAAAAATGCTCTGAAGGGCCTTGAAATCGTAAAATACAAAAATTTAGAGAATTTTGGAAAACTGAATATTGTGTTTTGATAGTATCTTGCCCCAACAAATCCCCATAACTTTTTGGGGGAATAAGTGAATTAGTATTGATCTGGGCACATTTCTCTATGTATGTATGTATGTATGTGTGTGTGTGTGTGTGTGTATATATATATATATATGTATGTATATACATATATATGTGTGTGTGTAGTATAGTGGTCATAGAAGGGAAAATAGATCTCCTGCCCAAGTGCCAGCACTCTCAAGTGTCTATCTAGCCCAAAGTGGCCCAGAAGTGGGTGAGTCAGGTGCTAACTCCTCATCCTATGACTGACTAGAGGTGGATGCCTCTACATCACTATCCTTGTTGTCTAAACTTGAAGAAGAAGATGTCTCTAGCTCAAGAACCTATTGTGGTTGATCTAAATCTGATAAGGAATCATCATGAAGAAGTAGATCCAATGAGGGAGAAGAAGTGTCCAAGTGTTGAGTCTCTAAGACTCTCCTAAAAATGGACACTTCTCTCAATGAACAACTCATGAGTGACTGGATCTAGAAGGCAATACCCCTTAATACCATCTGGATATCCTACAAAGATGCAAGGCTTGGACTGACATTCCATAGCTTTGCATTTCTTTCTAAGTTCTAGATTAGTCTCTCTCCCTTTGCTTACAATTCAACAAACTTTTATTCACTAGTTTTTCCTACCCTACAAAACATAGGGTTAGTTTGAATTTTTTTTAATAATCTAGTGGTAGAATATGAAAGTTTGACTAAAAACCTATAAATTTGACTGAATAAACAATGAATTATAATATATAAAGTTGTAAATGTAATATAAAACCCATGAAATGTAATATAGAATGAAATAAATGTAATTTATAAAGTGAGCAATGTAATCTATAAAGAATGAAATGAAATCTATAAATACGAGATATGATATATTTTGTTTGGGCATGCAAGAGACATAAAGTGATAACAAGTGATGTTTTATCCTTCTTTTCTCTATCCTTTGAGAAAAGAAGGATAAAACACAAAAAAATAATGCAAGGAAATATCAGTGTGTTATATCATGAAAGCAGAACTAATCTTAAATCATATTTTCAAGACACTAGAATAATATAAGTGCTAGTAATACTCACATGTTAGGGTAAGTATTACTAAGGCAAAACATATAAGATACAACATTCACATCTCTTCTCAAATATTGCTACCTTCTTCTAAACTACTCTCATTCTTAATAAAACTTTCATTTACATTGCAGTATCACATGTTTTAAGTCATTGGGTTCATTTTCTTTGGTTCAGATGCTTTTATAACATATTAAGTTTCTGCAATTCAGTGCGTTGTCCATCAGTTTGAAAATTGGATCCGGATCAAGCCTCTTGTATTTGTTATGAATTTTTGAATATTACTTTAGGCCCTCTAATCCATTTTCTGTTTGGTCTCTCTAAAAGATCCTTTCTTTGAGAATCATTTAGATTTTATTCCTCTATATAGTCTCAATCTTTGCTTGCACGTACTCTTGTTTCACTTTTGTATGTTTTTTGTAGTTGATGTACCTTCCTTTATTATCGTTTCTTGATGAACTTCTGGAGGATCACCTACCATAGATGTTAGGAGAGTTTTCAGAAGGCATTTGTTGTGTCCTCTCAGGATGGCCCAACCACACCCCTTAGTCCGGACCATTCTTCTATGTGCTTCACCCTGTTTCCTTTCATGGTGGTTGAAGGATCTGTTTCTTCAAACTGTCATTTGGATACAGATTAGGGCCCGCTTTGGCCTCCATCCATCATTTTCATCAGCCTTACCTTTGGCAGCGGGCGTCTCTTTCAGATGGTTTTTGGGAATATATGATGGTGCCTTTTCTGATTTGGTTAAGGTTTTTTCTCATTTTGGATTAATTATAATCTTTTGCGGTTGTGCTTTTAGTGTTTAGCCTGTAGCCTGTTGTTTCTTTTACATGATGAAATTCACTTTTGACTCCCTCTTGCTATTGTCCAAGTCCTATTGACCTATGGTGGGATATTTGCAGACATTAATATAATTTCTTTCTTTCTTTTGTTCTCTTTTCTATTTTAGAGGTTCCTTTTTAATATGTTGGGTTTCCTGCCGTGGTTGAAGATTGTATGCTTCTGGTTTCCCATCCTCATCTGTGTTTGACCTCTGGTTTGCAGAGTCTATCAAGGCCAGAAATTGAGACTCTCTGTAGAAGTCTTTATAGTCCCAAACTAAATTCTGGAAATGTTTTGAAAATTTTAAAATGGCAGAGTTATAAATAACAATACACTCTAATTTCTACTCAAAAACAAACATGTAATGGTGAGAAGAACCATTTTGACCAGTCCCATAATTGGTGGTTACCATTCCTATTCTTCATTCATCTGTGAGCTTTCTTCCTCATTTTCTTCTCCTCTAATTTCCATCAGCACATCCAACTGATTCAAAACAGCTAGCGCCATAATCGGTGGTTACCATTCCTATTCTTCATTCATCTCTGAGCTTTCTTCGTCATTTTCTTCTGTACATCCAATTGATTCAAAAGAGCTAGAATATCCGCCGTCATATATGGATTATTTTGATTAAAATGATGTTGCAAATATGCTCACATCTTCAAGTTTCTTCAGTTTCCCAAGGCTGTCATTTCCCAGTTCCTCTTTTTCTGGCTGTCTGCAGTCTTCCTATACTATAAGCATCTTCCTTGCTTCCTGTCTCGATTCTATTATTTGGCCAATAAGCACAACTCATTGCGGTTTCCTTTTTCAACATAAGTTTCTGATCCAGGTGTATGTGTTTTAACCAACCAAACCCATTCATCTCTGTAACTTCATGTTATTGCCTGCCACACTGACCTTTTTTCCTTGATCCAGGCTTATTGCTGAACGTGCATATAGTTTGGGAGGTGTTAGCCTCTTAAGATGGTTCTCCATGATCATAGGTTCTCTTTTTCTCGAGTATTCTTGATATTATTTGATCTTGCTATTACAATATTTAGCAGTAACAGGAACTAAAATATCAAACCAGGCCTGAGCTTTGATTTTCAAGAATGATTGTCTTTTGCTTCGCAATAGTATTTTTCATTTAAGTGGAAATGTAATATCTTATGAAACTGTTATAATGCTTAAAATAGGATACATCTGAAAATATATGTCTGTAGCCATTGTAATATATTGTAAAAATTTGAAAACACAGAAATATATAGGGTTGAAGTTTATGCCATGTATGCTAATGATCAAGCATTAGCACCAGGAATTTATTTTGAGAGATTTGGAAATGGAATGAAAACATTATTGACGTTAAAAGTGATGAAAGAAACTCCTCTTTACAACCTTTCTAAAGGAAAGGAAAATTTTCATAGTCACAATCCATCGTCAAATGCCAAGGATCAGATTGTTAAAGTTGCTTTAGTGTTCGTAGTAGGTTTGAGTATATGATTCTGTATGCAAAACAAATTTAGATCTTACTCTTCCCCCTTGGAGTGTGTCTGCAAATATTGGTTTTAATTTTGCATATTATTGCCTGTGATTACTTTTTTGCTCCATGTTATGCAGCCTGATTCTGGAATCCCTATCCCAGGGAAAGGCATTGTCATCTGCAAATATCCTTCTGATCCAACGATTGCATTGGGCAGCTTGTCAATCATATTGTCATTCTTATCATCTGTGTTTGGGGTTGTAGCTGTATTTTATCCCTACAAAGGGAAGGCAGTTCCTGCACATGCTCTCCAGAGGACCACTTCTTTAGTGGTATTTTTTGCTATTGCCATGTAAGTACTCTGTAAACATATTGGCAGGTGCATGCAAAATTTAAATATTGCGTGTCTACAGTGTACCGTCAGCTACTTGTCCATGCTTAGGTGATTGAAGAATGGAAGAGGAAACTCTAGGATTGTGGAAATGTTTTTATTTCTTGTGACACGAACCACTGAAATTTAAGCTGAATATTTAGCCATTAAAGCTTTTAAATATGCGATGCATAAAAAGGTGTGCAAATGTTAGTGGCTTATCTAGATATGATTCCCCAATTCTAATCCTATATCATTTGTTCACCAGGGCTGTATCTTTCGTTGCAGAAGCCTTCATGATGTGGGCTACAATCACAGAGAGTCTGCATCGAACACGAAATATACATCATGATCTCGAAACACTTTGCCCAACTGCAAAGACTGGCTTATACGGTGGAGCGGCCTTCCTGGCTTTAGATGCTGCTTTATTTTGGTTGATATGTCAAATGCTTGCTCTTAATGCAAGGGCAGACTATGAAGAAGATGAGGAGGATGTGAAAGGTCAGTATGGGCAGGTAATGGCAACAGATTATAATCCAGTTGGAGCTGTTCATGTCCAGCCTGGGGTTTAAAAGCTACATGCATACTTTGATCGGACTACTTCCAATCTATTATGTTGTGTATAAAGCAGTCATAATAAACTTGAAGTATTTGCAGATAAGCTCTAAGGAGTTTGATATTAGCGAGGATCTTCTTAGAAATAATTTCTGTGACAGCTGCCTACCCGATAAAATAGCACATAAATTTGTATCCATGTAAACTAAAAATCTCAGGAAAGTTGACATGATGATTTTGCAGTTGTTTTGAATAAGATTTGTTACACATTAACAATGCACCTGCCTTCAAAATTTATGTTAAATTTGTATTACAACCTGAGCAACTAAGAAACTAATGAAGGTAGGATCTATAGCCCTCTGCCATTGTCTTTTTGCCTACAAGAGTCTTATGTCCTTGACACGCAAGGTTAGAGATAAGCATAGGATATATAAATTACTAACAAGTAATCTGCCTTAGTGTAATTTTACTATTTAACAAGTAATCTTCCGTAGCTAGGAAAACAGTATTTATTTGCACAAGTATATTAATATAACTTTTGCTTTCGTTACAGAAATATCAATTGGGATTATTTAATTTCATCTTAGAGACCTGAAGAGTTAAGGCACATTGAGATTGCACATTATTGTGTAGAGAGTCACAACAAAACATTAGAAGTGTGTTATGGCCCAATTTTTCTTCAGGCATATCTATCTATTAGTTAGTATGATATAATTGTGTTAGTTAAAATGTTGATGTCTTTTGGGTTCCCTTTTTGCGGCCTTAGAATTTTTAACCCCTTTTGTTATAAATTGAGGGAATGCGTTAATCTTTGTATATTGTTTGTCAAAGTTGACATTAGCCCTCTTTTGTATTTACAATCGTATTTGTAGGTGTAAATTGGATTTGTAAGGACGGGTCTCTAAACTTTTTTTTTTGATTGAATGGGGAAACACCCAGACTCTCCGGATTAATTTTTGAATCCCCGTTGGTATAGTGCACCAATAAATTGACCTTCATCAGCTTTGTATTCAAATCTATTAGGTTTTTTGCAAATTGTTTTCGTTTGTTCTTGGAAGGTGGTGTTAGAACACATTCAAATCTATTTTTTTTTTGTAAATTGGTTTTTTTTTGTTCTTGGAAGCTAGCAAGTGGTATCAGAACACATTCACATCTTTTTTTTTTTGTAAATTGGTTTTTTGGTTCTTGGAAGGTAGCAAATGTGTTAGAGCTTTAGTTGATTTGTCGATGCCATTCCCAAAATGTAAAGGGAAGTTTATCTAAGAAACAACTCAAAGTTCATGATGAAGGATGAGCTAAATGCTTTATATAATTTTTGATTGAACTATAAACACATTATCTTTTGGAGTTTTTTAGCATTCATTTGTATTAGTGCTTAGGATTGGTGGTTATTTATTCCTCCAATTCTCTTGGGGCTTGAACCCGATGTTATCCTTTTTTGGTATCTCTAGGGATTTGTATCTTGGTGGATAGTATGACAAAATATTGTACCATCGTTTGCACCAATTGGACTACAATCCTTTTGATAAATGTTTGATATATTGAGTTCACCAATGAGGTTCAAAGGGAGATTCAATCCTTGGGAAAATGATTGGAGGACCTAGATTTGAAGAATTCAAACCACTAGAGCATCAACGATGAGGTGGAGGAGAATATCAACCCTTGGGGTGTTTGTAATCTTATTTTATTGGAAGGGTGCCTTTTGTTTAATTTGCAAATAAGAATCTCGTAGTAGGACTTTGGAGGTGCAATGGAGATACACACATTACTAAGCCAACTTAGATTGGCCTTTACGGAGCAAAAGGATAAGTCGAACGTGACCTTGCAACATTTAGATGGTGTTGTTTACACATGGGTAAAGATTTTTTTTTTTTGACAAACTTCAACGTGTAACTTTGTCAATTTTGCTGATGCTTTAACTTATAGTGCAGATTGTAATTGGGCGAGCCATATGATACCAAACTTATGCAATTGTTTCAAAAAGGTGCTCATCGAGATCACCCAAGTTTCAAGTTTTGGAGTTCAAGCCTAGGGTTTCTTTGAAGTTATTTTTGGAAGATCTACAATTCCCATTTGTGGGTAGACATTTGAATGGAGGTAAGATTATTTGAGCTATGTTTCCAATTTGTGAGTGGATATTTGAATGGAGGTAAGATTATGTGAGCCAAACTCTTTAGAAAGAGCTAGAAGGGTAGAAAAGCATATTGATCCTCTTGGGAAAAGAGTTGTAGGAACTATTAAGAAGTCTTTTTCATCTGTTATCAAAAGAGTAGGGATGAATGAAATTTTGAGTCTTATTTTAAAAATGTTAGTCATCAATCAAACTCGGCTTTTAATGTATCTATATCAAACCCTTGTTGTAAGTGTTCCAAACCATTGGGTTAGGGTCATACTTGAAACCCAACAGATTTTTACTTTGTTGAAGTTGTGTATCCATTTGAGATTTTGAGCCCCGTATTTTGCAATCAACTAGGTCACATAGCACCCAATTGTTTATGTAAAGTAAGGCCATCAAAGTCGTATATTCTATAGTGCAACTGTGTGGTGGGATATTGTTGATGAAAGTGAAGACCTTTATCAACAAAAAGAAAACTTTGAGCTGATTATTGAAGAAGAAGATTATGATGAAGACAACAATCATAAACAAGATTATGAAGATGAAGAAGGTGAGCTATATAAATTAGTAGATGAATTACAAGAATCAGTAACCATGAGGTTAGTAGCAGTACAAAACCTCCTAGAGGAGGAAGAGGGGAAGACATCCTAGCTTCCACAAAATACCTCCAATTGTTAGGAAGCTAGATCCTCAACTTATTCACTTTGATCATTTATAGAGGCCAAGTGAAAACTGGACCAGAAATAAGTTTAATTCTTATTGCAAGAAGAGCAACCAGTTCAAGGAAGGCCACCAAACCTTGTATGGAAAACCGAGATATCAAGAAGGATGAAATAAATAATAGCTGGAAATGATTATTTCTTTAAACAAAAGAAGTATATATTGATGAAGACTACTTCAATGTTGATGAAAGATACAAAATAGATCCATGGCACAAAAGCCCAACAAATTTCGAAGAAGAAATCTATGAGGAACCATTGGTAGAAGAATCGAACTATAAAGAAGAAGAAAAAGAGATTGAAGATCCTCCCAAATGTAAGTTGGTATGTACTACTGTTGCAACACCATAAGAGTCAAAGACAATATACATTACAAAACTAATCCATGGAAGGTATGCTTAGTCTATATCTGTTGAAATAAATGGTAAACTATTAGATGCTTAGATAGATAATAGTGTTCCATTATCTTTTGCCAAGCGTCTTATAATAAGAAATTGGGAAAAACTTGATAGAAAAGGGCATATTAGTCTATGGATGTTTAGGGTAACACTTTTGTCTGTGATATGTATGAACATCAAGAACCCATGGTCATCCAAGGAAAGACATTTCATTATGACTTCTTTATGCACAATGATATACTTGTAGATGTACTTTTAGGAGGAGCTTTTATAGATTCATACTCCCTATATGGTAGCACTCCTAAGAATATTCTATTTAGAATTCGTATTATAGCACCTGGGCTAACATATGCCACAAAGCAATATCCTAAAACTATGAGCCAACAATGCTTAAAAACTGTCCTAGAAGAAATTGAAGATATAGGACAAAAAATCAGAAAAAAATATTTGTTTAGATGACCCACAAATTCTGGCAAAAGAAGATGCTAGAAATGAAAATCAAGATCCAAAAGGTAAGATACATGAAAATAAGAAAGATGATTCATATCCCTGCTTGTGATTACGAAGATATGAAAAATACAATAAAAGAACTATTAGAGGCAAAATTCATAGAATCATCCACCTCTCCTTTTTGTTGTTATTCTTTCATGGTTAACAAACATTTGGAGCATAAGAGAGGAAAGAAACGAATGGTTATAAATTATAGACCTCTCAATGCTATTACCTAGCCATATCCATTTCCAATACCAGATAAGTCTTGTTGCAAAAGGTAGCCATATTTAAGTATTTCTCTCAATTTATTACAAGTTTGTTTTTTATCAAATAAGGGTTAAAGAATCTGACATACCAATAAATTGCTTTTAGTTGTCCATTTGGCAATTTCCAATGCACTGTAATGCCATTTGGGTCGATGAATGCTCTCGATTATTTTCAGGGCCATATGGATGAGATATATAAAGGGAATATTCTAGTTTCCCTTTTGTATATATAGATGATTTCTTTATTTTTAGTGACATATTGGAAGATCATTTGTTATATTTGAAAAAATTCTATGATACAATAGAAAAGTCAAGAATTGTATTCTCACGTACTAAACTCCAACTTTGCTAGCAAAATTATAATTTCTTAAGAATAGAAGTTGAAAATAGTATATTGAAAATCTAGCCTCATATCAGGGAAAATCTTTGAATTCCCTGAAGAAATGGATAAACAAAAGTTAGAAGCATTAATAAGAATTTTGAATTATGTAAATAGCTTCTATATGGATTTTGACAATGATAGATCCGTGATACAAGATCTTCTCAAGAAAGGAAATAAATTTAGTGGACTATTGAACATAATAGGTGTGTCCATAAAATAAAAGGGAAGACTGCTTCTTTGTTTGTTTTGCATGTCCCATCTTCTATGTTGTGTTGATAACTCCAAAGAATACATTTGTGAGTTTGTAGGAGTTTTTACTGAAGAAGTGAGAAAATGGATCTCCTCTAACAATTAGATATATGTTGTGAAGAAGTGTCTAGAAATTTTTTCATTAAAATCAATGGATCTGAAACATTTAATTAAGAACCCATTGTACTAGGTTCTTAACTTTTAAATAAAAGGACCATGGGAGGAAAGATGGCAAAGGTAAGTACTACAGGTGGCAAGACTAAATTATATTGTTGAGCCCATTGCAGGAAAGAAAAATATTATTGCTAATTGGATTGGTTGTAACCCTACTACTTTGATGTTTTGGTTAGCATCTGGGTTTAATCTAACAAGGATTAAAAATAATAAGTTTCATGTGTTAAATATCTTGATCCAAGAACTAATACTTCGCGAAAGATTAATAGGAAGATACACAAGATTTTCAAGATCTCTGTCAATGGACCTCCAAGCCTCTAGAGCTGCACATGTTACAACCAGAGAAAATAAATGAGAAATCACTATCCAAAGAATGAACAATAAGCTCCAAATGTGTTAGTTTGCTGATCTCATTAGACAACCACATTGGACATGGAAAATAAAGATTATGATGGAAATGGGTGATTTTATTTATCAATTTGTAAAAGATTTTGGTCCACATGTTATTCATGAACACATCCAATTCCCCATTGATATAATTATCAACACTATCATTAGAAGAAGACACCAGTGGGAATCATTTTTCTATATCACGCCAAGGCATGAAATTGACTTTAGAGAAAGATATTGGAATACATGTCATGTATTTCAAATCAAATGCCTATACAATCCTAATGATGACAATAATATTGTAAGAGAAGAAAAAACACTAATGGACCCTACTCCAATGTCATCATCATCTTTAGATTCCAGTCAAGGATCAAATAATATCTCTTTATAAAAGAAAAATCCACTTTTGACTATGAACTAATGTTAGTGCGCTATAAAATTTAAAAAATGACCAACAAAGCATCTTTTATACAATTGTAAAGGATGACATAATAGACATCGCCAAAGATAAGAATCTTGGTAGGACCGCACATGTCCTATATATAGATAGGGTGAGGAATGCTTTAGGAATTCAATTCGCATTCACATTTTGCATTAGTATTTGGGTCTTAAGTCTAGAGTCTTAAGGTTGAGTCTAAAAACAATGATATGCTCTATCCCTGCACCTAGTGCGATCTCCGATATCATAAAGCTGATCTTAAAAGTTTGTAATAAAGATTTGTAATTCCTTTTTTAATAATAGTGAAGCCGTAGCTATTTAGCCTCATGCCTCCATCACAGATTTTACAAAAGAGCAGTGCTCCCTATTGACGTTCAAATATTGGTATTAGAGCCATAACAAAATTATCATGTCAATATTAGATTTCAAACTACCTTGCTACCTTGTTTAGTTTGTATCCCAAAATTGAGCACTTATATTCTTTAATTAATTTTATTTCAAAAAATTATTGTCTGCTCGTCTTAGGGAGGTCACAGATAAACTCACATTCATAGGTCTCTCAAATTGAAGAAATGGTAGAATTTCAGAAGGCTTCAGAATCAAACCCAGAATATAAAATTTTGAATCAAACAAAAGTTGAAGGAATTTATGAACTTCCTCAACAAGAAGCTGATTAGTTTATTTTTGATGAAGGGGAGTCTTCAAATAGTATGCCTGAGACCGAAGTGACTGAAGAATCACTTTCAGGGAATATTGTCAATTACAAACCTCCTGAATTGAAAGCAAGTAAAGTATATAAGAAGTTTGAGTTGAAAAGAGAGTGTCTTAGGAAAAATATTGCACAAATCTAATTTTTAGTCTTTTATCAAACCCATAATTAATGCTGTTGAATTGGATTTAGAATATGGGTTGAGGAAAACCTATTAGACAAACCTATTACGATTAATCCCTCAAACTGAGATTGACTATATCCATAGTAATCTAAATGTCCAACTTGTTCACTTTGGTCTAATTAGGATTTACATCAAGCCTATAATTCATGAAAACATAAAGTATGTATCTTATGTTTCCATATGCGATAAAAGACAGTCATATTTCAAACATGCATGTCAATATTCCTGTGTCTAGATTGTTAGGACCATGGATCAAGTACTAGTTGTAAAGCCTAAGATCTGATACCAAATGTTAGGAAAAATATCCAAACAGTGTAAGAAAATAATTATGGAATAAAACAAGCTACTAAAACAATGAACAAAAATGAATAGATAATACGAGATTACATGGAAACCCCTACAAATGCAGCAAAGGAAAAACCATGAGGCAATGGCAACTTCCAGACTTCAATTACTTCAACATCTCCTCTACAAACAACTTCTTCAAGAAACTCCTCTCCAGTGGTTACAAACAAAGCACTTAGGTGAGCCAAGCTTACATAACCTTCTAGGTTCTAACCTTCAAGCTACAACAAATAACTCCATCCCAATGCTTAAAACCAAAAAATTCAAGGTGAGATCCAAGCATCAACCTTCAAGCTACATCAAACAACTCTTCCACAATGCTTACAACCAAAGCATTCAAGGCGAGCTCCAAGCTTCAACCTCTAAACATGCAAGTCCCATCTTCCATGGATCCTCAAGGGGAATCCAAAAGAATTGCATGATCCTTAAAAGGATATGATTACAAATACAAAGGAGAAACCATTCTTTTATAACATTTTAAGAGAGAAGAGAAAGGGAGAGAGAAACTTCATGAAGGACCCAAAAATGCACCCCATTCCTAGTGGGTTCACAAGTGCTCCATAGTGGTGACTACCACTTATACAAAATCCATAAGGTAATGGATTTAATTTAGAGGAAGAAAAAACACCACCCCCATGTGACTTTTGTCTTTATCTTTCACTCAATCACTGAAGACAAATGATGCTAAATCATCCCTTGTCTCTAGCCAAACACTAAGATAATTGACCCTCCATAGGAATTGCGCTCCACAACCACTCATGAGTGCATATGATGAATGGAGATCTTTTTGTCCTTGTCTCCCGCAACAAATTTGACCCATCTGCTTTCACATCAACTTTATCACATGTAAAAGATCCTCCATGGGCCATACCATCCTCCATGGGCCATGCCACATCACCTATATGTCACTTCATTTGCGTGCCACATCACCTACATACCACATCACCTATATACAACATCCCCTGCATGCCACATCACCTACATCATTTTCATACCACATCACCTACATGCCACATCACCATGAATAGTGACTTCACACCAAACAATCTCCCATTTGAAGTCAGTATTCAGGATTTATCACCCCTGAGTATCCAACTGCCATCCATGCCCACTATTGCCTTTATCACATCTCTAACAAGCCCAAAGAAGTTTTGCTGCACTACTCAAACTTATCTGACCTGATCGACTTTGTCAATATCTACTCCTCCACAATAGATTGTAGCACTTGAAGTGAATCTCCACTTCACCAAAGACCAATCTTCCATTCTAGGATTCCACCATGAACCAACACACAACTCCCACTATTTGGGGAATATCTAGTCTAGTGCACACCATGGCATACATGAGGATTCCTACTCATGATGAATATAATACACTAGATAACCATGTCTTCTCATCCTATGACACTGCTCAAAAGACAACTTACAACTTGCAAGAAGTGGGGTACTAACTTGATTTGCATTCTACATATTGAACTATTGTAGAATATTCACAATAATTTTCTAAGACAACTAGACCTTCCATTCTTTCATGTACCTATGTATCTTCATCCTTGGTTTGATGATCCTACTACCTTCATCTAAAATATCCTAGCCAACTGAGACATCAAAACATTGATCTTCATCATGTTGGGGCCTGTAATCAACATGTCATCAACCCATATCAATACGATAACAAATCTCCCATCATTGAACCCAAAATGATCTATTTCACTTGTGATAAAAGCTTTTGTTCTCCATTAAGACAATGAAATTATTTTACTACATATATGATGTATGCATCAATCCGTACAATGATTTATTTAATATGTAAACTACAAATCTTTGCCTCATCCTCATAACCCTCAGGCTATTCCATCTCTTCTTGAGAGATCACCATCTAGGAATCAAGATGCTCCAATTCTTGAACAACAATAAGTGCAAGTAACACTCTTGATAGTAGTTAACATCAAGAAAGAAGATCTCATAGAAGTCAATACCTAACTTCTGCACATAGCCCTTTAGCTACCAACTGTGCTCAACATGGCACAAGTTTACTGCACCTATAAATAACTCCTATGAAGTTGTCATGATACTTAGTGCATCACTGCACCTACCAATTTTTTGAGCCTCCTACTCTACCAAATGTCTCCAAACCAAACTCATATGCCTATAGAGTTACTTCATGCACCAATCTACCTGGATACTCATTTTAGCTACACCACAACCCTCCTAGTTACTTATTTCTGCTACACCACAACCATTCACATGCACTTCACTCAAGCATCTTTGAGTTTTATGGTTTAACACCAGTCTTATCCTTTAAAAAGTAACCTCAAGTCTCACTTGATCTTCTTCATCATCCTATTTACTTCAACAGATACAATTTTTCAACATCTCGGCTACCAATAATCATGTGGTCAATAGATACCACAACTTATGCCCATTCACTGTTTCACCATAGTTGAGAAACACAATAAGGTGAATGCCTCATCATCATCCTCCATCTTCATACCAATGGATACCGTATTGGTCCTCAAGTTGTACAATTGCTTCTTTAGGAACACTTTGTCGATTGTTGAATTTATTTGGTAAAGCTAGTTAAGCTTCTCCCACAACTCTTCTATGGTCTTCTCTTTAGCAACATTGAAGAGAACAAAATTTTCACCAAGAGATCCTCCATCTTGCTCCATTGAGAGAACTTCCTACCATCAAAACTTTTTTTTTGTTTTCATCTTGAACTTGGTCACTCCTCCTGTCATTGTAGTAGCTCCCACTTGCACAAAATAGCCTTGAAATAGAAAACCCCTGAACAAGAGTTTTTCAAAGGCACCATGGCTTTGATACCACTTGTTAGGACCATAGCTCAGGTATCAATTGTTAAAGCCTAAGCTCTGATACTAGATGTTAGGAAATATATCCAAAAAGTGCAATAAAATAATTATGGAATAAAACAAGATACTAAAATAATGAACAAAAATACCCTGATAACACGAGATTATGTGGAAACCTCTATACATGCAACAAGGGAAAAATCATGGGGCAATGGCAACTTCCAGACTTCAATTAATTAAAAAACATCTCCTTATAAATAACTTACTCAAGTAACTCCTTTCTAGTGATTACAAACAAATCACTTAGTTGAACCAAGATTACATAGACTTCTAGGCTTCAAGCTCCAAGCTGCAACAAGCATCTCCATCCCAATGCTTACAACCAAATCATTCAAGGTGAGCTCCAAGCATCAACCTCCAAGCTGCAATAAACAACTCCTCCATAATGCTTACAACCAAAGCATTCAATACTTAACAAAAAAAAATCAACAAAGTAGAGCTAACAAGCCTCTATAATTCAACCTCTAAGGGATTACCATGCTTACAACCAAAGCATATAATGCTTACAACCAAAACATTCAAGATGAGCTCCAAGCTTTAATCTCCAAACATGCAAGCACAAGCTTTCATGGATCCTCAAGGGGAATCCAAAAGGATTACATGATCCTTAAAAGGACTGGATTACAAATTCAAATGATAAAGAATGATTTTATAGCATTACAAGAGAGAATAGAGAGAGAGAGAGAAACTTCATGAAGGACCCAAAAATGTGCCCCACTACTAGTGGGCTCACAAGTGATCCATAGTGATGACTACCACTTGTACAAAATCCAAAAGGTAGTAAATTTACTTTAGAGGAAGAGACAATACCACCCCCATGTGACATTCTATCTTTGTCTTCCACTCAATCACTAAAGACAGTGATGCTAAATCATCTCTTGTCTTTAGCCAAGCACTAAGATAATTGACCCTCTATAGGAATTGTGGTCCACACCCACTCATGACTGCATAGGATGAATGGAGACCTTTTTGTCCTTGTCTCCCAAATTTTTTTTAACCCATACACTTTTACATAAACTTTATCACATGTGAAAGATCCTCCATGGGCCATACCATCCTCCATGGCCCATGCCACATCACCTGCATGCCCCATCACCTGCATGCCACATCACCTTTATGACACATCACCTACATCACTTGCATACCACATGCCACTTCACCTACATGTCACATCACTTGTATGCCACATCACCATGAATAGTGACTATGAATATTGACTTCACACCCAACATAGATTAAATAAAGGACCAATTTCTTATGAGTTTTGTCCTAACTTGTTTGTAGGAGTAAGAGATAAAGTATGTAAGGAAGTAAATTTTGGTACACTTAATTTTTGAGGTATATTTTCCTTTGTGTATATTCTCAACATGTTTGGCCCTTTTAAATATGCATCTATCAAAATTGAAGTCTTGTAATCCATTATTAATACCAACAATCTAAAGATATTAGAAAATCTGCCTTATGTAAGAGGGCTTAGTGGGATAGCCCATCTCCAAAAAGAACTGGTAGAATCTATTGAAATACCCATAGAATGGAAATTAGATTATTTAAATAATGTTTCACCAAAGATGCATAGGAAAGAAAATCCTATCCATAAAATTGAGGTAAGAAAGTACACATACTTCATCTATTACTTTCTCATACTTCTAGTTTTGAATCTCCAAGTTATAGTTTTTCTGGTTACTCTGATTGATCAAATAGAAGCCACGTAAGGGGTAATATTTTTTTTAAATTATAATAAAAAGGGTAAATCAAGGCCTTGGAGTTTCTGTACAACAATAATGTCTACCTTGCCTAGAGATGAAACTATAGAGTTATATAAAGATAATGGAACCGATTTTTATAAAGGTGGGAGATGGATGCCATTTAAAGGTCACTATAAGCAAGAATAAAGGAAAATAACTTAGTTTTATTATGCCTTCCAGCCATAAAAAACTAATTAAAATGAACCCTCTTATGATTTCAAGCATATGAATTATGTGGCTAGATATAATGCATATTTCCATATAATTTTGATGATAAATGTAGGATGTCCAGATAGTTAGACAGTCTTTGGGACAATTGTCTATACTAAGTGATGATATTAGAAATATCAAGAAATACATTGATCATATCCCAAAAATGGTTGAGTTTGTCTGTCATTAGAGAAACCTTTACAAAAGATCGCTGTTATCTATGGATGCTAAAATATTGGTATCAAAGCCATAGCATAATTTTTGTCAGCATTAGATTTTAAATTATACTGCTGCCTTGTTTAGTTTGTATCTCAAAATTGAGCACTTATTTTATTTAATCAATTTTATTTGAATATATTATTGTCTACTCATCTTAGGGAGGTCACAAATAAACTTGCACTCATAGGTATTTCAAATTGAATAAATGATATAATTCCAAAATGCCTCAGAATCAAACCCAGGACATGAAATTTTAAATGAGGTAAACGCTGAAGGATTTTATGAACTTCCCAAACAAGAAATTGCTCAATCTTTTTTTATATATAAAAGAGGCTTCAAATAGTATGCCTAAGATTTAAGTGACTAAATAATCACTTATAGGTAATATTGTCAGTTACAAACCTCCTAAATTGAAAACAAGTATATAAGAAGTATGAGTTGAAAAAAGAGTCTATCTTAAGAAAAGTATTTTACAAATCTACTTTACAATCTTTTATCAAACATAGAATTAATACTGTTGAATTGTCTTTAGAATAAAAGCTAGCAAAATTCCATCAAACAAACCTATTGACATTAATACCTCAAACTGATATTGACAATATTCGTATTTATCCAAATGTCTAGTTTGTTCACTTTGGTTTGATAAGGATTTACATCAAGCCTCTAATTCATAAAAACATAAACCATGTATCATATGTGACAAAAGACAATTATATTTCATAAATGCATGTCAATTTTCCACTGTTTCTAGATTAAACGATGGTCCTACTTGTTATGAGTTTTATCCTAACTTGTTTATAGTAGAAAGATATTAAGGATTTAAGGAAGTAAATTTTGGTTCACTTGAATGTTGGGGTCTATTCTCTCATGTGTAAAATATCAACATGTTTGGAACCTTTCAGTATGCATCTATCAACATCTAAGTTTTACATTTCATGACCAATACCAACAATCCAAAGATATTAGAAAATATGCTTTATGCAAGAAGGCTTAGTGGGACAGTCCAACTCCAAAAGGACTAGTAAAATCTATTGAAATACCCATAGAATGGAAATTGGATTGGTTAAATAATTTTTCACCATAGATGTATAGGAAAGAAAATCCTATTTGTAAGATTGAGGGTTTGAAAATACATATACTTCCTTGATCTCTTTCTCATAATTCTATTTTTGAATCTCCAAGGTCTATTTTTTATAGTTACTCTAATAGATCAAATAGAAGCCATATAAGGGGTAATATTTTTGTTGAATTAGAAAAATAAAGGGTAAATGTCATAATTGGCTAATGTAGTCTACATAGGATTCTAAGACCTTAAGGAAGCACTCTTACACTAGAGATTGAACTTGAAGAATAAACGATATTCTTTCAGGAAATGTGAAACCATGTGAAACACAACTGCAATAATAAATTTATTCAACTGGAATCAAAGGGATTACATTCATTCATTCCACATTCCACCTTTACAATTCAAATGCACTAATAAAGTGCTTGATATATAAGAAAGAGAGAGTGGGGTAGACAACCCATAATGGGTATGTCAACACTATGTGCACATAAAAACACACTTCACAGTGGAGTGTACACCAACTCATAGTGAAAACCATGTGTAATACACTCATGGTGGAGAATGACTAGATTATGCACTAAACACATGCACATAATTAAACATCTAAGTGTGCACTAAACACATGTGCACACTATTAATCCATAAGTAAGCTTGAAGTAAATGAGTGTGAAATAAACCCAAAGGTAAAACTAGTTTGGGTGAGAACCTAATTCACACCAACACCCCCTTAAGAGCAACTTAAGAGGAAAGCAAATTGTAGACATGAAAAAATAATGGGTCCCAAAAAAAACCCTTATAAGGTACCCATGTAAAAAATTATCCCATCAAGTATAAGAGAGAAGGAGAAAACCCATATGAAAAAACTCCCTCCTATGAGAGGATGAAGGAAGAAGGTCACGTGACTCTCCCTGAAACACTGTTAAATCCAAGTGTCCCTATGGAAACCAATCCTTATTATTGGAATACATAGATGTCAAGTTACTGTAATCACCAGGTGAAATTAATAATTGGTATTAAATACAAGGATCACTCAAAATAAACATCGAAGGCTAAAGTGATAGGTATTAGAATGAACTCAAAAAAGCATTGCTTGAACACCCTCCCTCAATGTTGAACTGGGAGAGGATATCAATACATTTATTTACTATAGAAGCTGGTAGAATTAGTGACAAGTGAACACAAGGATAGTGTCCCTAAACACAGTTCACCAAGATGCAAGTAAATAATTGAAGAATAAATGGTTCCATAATGTGTTTGGAGAAATAATTCCACAAACTCAATCAGAAAACCATGAGTGCAAAGAAATCCATGAGTCCAAGAATGGTATGAGTAATGGAATCCACTACTCGAACATCACCCTAAAAATATTGGAACACACCATAATAGTTCTAAAACTATTGGATAATTTTAATAGGTGATCTTCATGCCAAAGATACAACCAAGGAGTAACTAGTTGAGAATAATGAAGAAGTGTGAAAATATGAGAACACACACACATAGACACATGCTATGGCACTATCTTGGTGTAGCTAAAATATACTCCAATGACAAATGAGACATGTAATAGTTCTCAAATGAGTTTTGACAAAAAAATTCCCCGATAAGATACCCATTTACAATGGAGGAATACTATTTTTGTGTGATAAAAAGTATGAAAAAACTCAAGGTGCTAAGAAAGGGGCCTTGAATAATGTCTCCAACGAAGAATGAAAGGTGATAAGCAAGGGGCCTTGAAGGAGACATGAAATATACTAAAGTGTGCCAAAGTAGACTTTGAAAAGATGCATTTAATGGAGGGTCCAATAGAATGTGAGCATGTTGGATGAAGTCTATACAATGCCAAATGGGCATCCAGACTAAGTAGGAGCATTGATGTGAAATAATTTTTTTCCATGGGGGGGAATGACCTCCTATCAGATTAGGCCCCACTTACTGGTATTCATCAAATGAAATGATGAGATGTAGAGTGTAGCGGTACTTGCTACCATAGATTAGCGAGACTGTCACCAAATGGAGAAAAATGGCCAAATGTAGGTCCACCAATGTTGGGAAGAATCTTGGACTAAGATAGATGATTTGTATTATTGTGTGAGCCCATCATTGACCAAATGATTAGGTCACATGTGAAATTTATTTTTTGTGTGATAAAAAATTATGTAAAAAAACTTAAGTTGCCCATTTTGGACCAAACACCTTGACCAACTGATTTGGCATGTGCAATGCAATTTTTTTTGTTATTGAGAAAAAATGATTAAAAAACTCAATGTGGACTTTGGTGTGTAAACCAAATTCAACCACATGTTCAATATTTTTTTTTTTGATAAAAATATTAAAAAAGTCATTTTGTTTTTGTTTTTTATGAGAAAAAAAGATTAAAAAACTCAAGGTTTGACTTGAACAAAGCATGTTGGTCAAGTTGTTATTTTTATTACATTCATAATAGTCAGTAAAACTATAATAATTTTTTCAAATCTTACTAAAATTTATAATTTCAAAATATTATGGAAATCTTTAATTGAGGTGCACAAAACCCAAAAATTATTCTGGGTGATTATTTATAGTTCGAAACTAGTTTGAAAAGGAAAAAATGTTTTTGATAGAAAAATGAATCTATAAAATAAAGAGCCTCTAACATCCAAATGGGATGAAAATGGAGGTGAATTTGTGTTTATTGGGAAATTAGGATGTGTTGATGAGATATGAATTACTCTTATAGTCTCCAGAATTGAACCTAAAAAAGAAAAACTCAAGGAGGAACCCCCCAAATCTGGATTTTTCCTTTTAAACCTTTCTGATTTACAAGACCACCCTTGAAAGGATGCAAGAGAAGAGCATAATTGGTGTGAAAGTAAATAAATAGAACTCAAACTCTTAAGATGATACCCAAGGTACCCAACCTACTCTAATACCAAGTCATATTTAGATAATATAGTCTACACAGGATTCTAAGACCCTAAGGAATTACTCTTACACTAAAGATTGAACTTGAAGAATAAACTATATTCTATTAAGGAATGTGAAACCATGTGAAACACAACTCAAAATATAAATTTATTCAAATATAATCAAAGGTATTATATTCATTCATTCATTCACTGCATATTCCACATTTTAAATGCACTACTAGAGTGCTCAATATATATGAAAGAGAAAGTGGGGTAGAGAACCCATAGTGGATATGTCAACACTATGTTCATAAACCAAAGTGGTAGAAAATTCATAGTGGAGTGTGGGCCACTCATAGTGGAGTGTACACCCAATCATAGTGCAAGCCATGTGTAAGCCACTCATGGTAGAGAATGACTATATTGTGCACTAAACACATGTGCACACTATCAATCCCTAAGTAATCTTAAAGTGAAGAAGTGTGAAAGGAACCCAAAGGTAAAACCAGTTTGGGTGAAAACCCATTTCACACAAATAGTAAATGAAGGCCATGAAGTTTTCCCTGCAATAATAATGTCTACCTTGCCTAGAGATGGAACTATAGAGTTCTATAAATAAAATGGAACCACTTTTTATAAAGGTGGGAGATGGACCACCATTTAAAGGTCACTATAAACATGAAGAATGGAAAATAAATTATTTTTATTATGATTTCAAACCATTAGTAGTTGATGAAAATTAACCCTCTTTTGATTTCAAGCATATAAATTATGTGGCTAGATATAATGCATATTTTTAAGAGAATTTTGATGATCTATGCAGGGATGTCCATATCGTTAGATAATATTTTGGATAGTTGTATATAGTAAGTGATTATACTAGAAATATCAATAAATCCATTGATCCTATTCCAATAATGGTTTAACATGTACAAAGTATTAGATAGGTTGGAAATGATGTACATACTATAGTGGATCACTCATTAAGTAATATCTAGAGCATTGGAGACAAGTAGTCAAATATGGATGATAAATTAGCATTGCTATAAAATATTATTTATTGGTTAGAAAATGTTTAGAAAGAAACCCAAATCAAAAGGGAAAAAAAAAACACAAGATTCAAGGCCAATAATCATTAGCTAGTTCCAGTCAAGAACTAATGTCCATAGATTTGGGTCAAGCTCCAAACCATGTACCACTAAAAAGAAGCCAAGTATAAAGAAAAGTTAGTTCCAACTTTAACCTTAATGATAAGATCCTAAGTGCCAATCAACCCATGATTTATAAATATAGATGAAATGCTTAATCCCTTTAGTGAAATAACAATATGACGTAACATCATGAAAAACTTGGGAATAACTGCCAACATAGATGATTGAAACAATTCTATGTTTGTAGTAAGATAATTTTAGGGGATTAATTTAAAATGGTGGAAATATGTGACTAAAAAATTACATGAGAAAATGGATTTTGTTCAGAATGACCCAATGCAAACTTTTTTTTAGATGCCAATAAATTAATTCTTTCCTCAAGGGAACAAAGAAATATAATCAAACAAATGGTTGGCTACGATGAGACTGTGTGACCTTTCAAAATTTGAGTCTTTTCCATTATGGTATTGAAAGATTACATATGATGGAAAGTCTCATACTTATGATGCCATAAAAATTCATTTTCTTGAAGCCCTTCCATATAATTTGTGTGACACAATAATTCAATACATTGAAATTAAAGGTTTTAAATTTTCTACAATGAAACTCATTAATGTCATAGAATTTGCTCGCTAGCAAAGTGATGCAATTTATCATTGAAACCAAAGTGATTAAAAAGATATCGAATGATAAAACATCCATAACTATCCAAAAATTCTTAGAATTGACACCTTTTGGTTATCATCCATTTATCTGTAGCCATAAAGGTCTCATAATCAACTTACTTTAAAGCGTCAATTTTTTCTAGTTCATCACACAACTGCACCACACCATCAATTTTTATGCCACCACAAATTTCATAGAAAACCTAATAATAAAGTTATTTTCTATATATACAATCAATTAGATCACATAACACCCAATTTTTCCAATAAAAACTATGAACTAGGAATTTAACATAGAGGGGAGGTTAGTCTTGTGTTAGTCTCATAAAACTAATGAAATGTGTGATCAAGGAATCCAAGAAGGGTAGCTAGATCATTTTTTAGAACAAGTAACAAAACTTGAATAAAAACACACTAACATGCATAACACTTACTTGTTTAGATCATAGGGGGAGCTTAGTGAACAAACAATAAATGAACAAGCTCAACTAAAATGCAAAGAACTACAAATTATTTACCTTCCTTGAATGCTCCAAATGATGTGTTCATTTGGATTTCTTGGCTTGTGCTCAAAGAGTCTTTGGCAAATGGAGTTGTGTGGCTCCTTCTCTCCTTGGCACCATTGGCTTGGATTGCTTGGTATGGCTTATATTTATGGCTTGGCTTGTGATTTTAGAATTATAACACTATAGATTTGAATCATGCTCCATATCCTACATTATAAATTTACTATGCTTAAGCTTTCCAAATGAAGAGGCAAATGCTTGTATTTATACGTTTAGAAACTAACCCCAACCAAAGGTGAGTTACGGTGTAGTTTAGCTTGAAATGCATTCAAACCTAACCTTAATGAGTTAATTAACCCTAGTAGAGTTAAAAGTGCCAAAACCTCATGATTAACAATGAATAGGTATGTTGATATATTTTAGGATATTTGACAACTCACAAAAAGGTAATTATGAATTCCTAAGATGTTTTTGATTTTTGAATTTCCTTTTTTAGAATTTCATTAATTTCTCATGGATAATTAAACTATGCATTTAATTAGGTTTAGCATTTTAATTAATTTTATTTAGGTATTTAACATTTTTAAGATTTGAATTAATTGTATGTGTGCATTTTCCCTATTTAATAGGTTTATAGGCCAAATTACATATTGTAATGCCGTGGAATAATTGGAGATGAATATGTGAGAGGTTTTTGTTGTTTATGGTAGGTTACCATAATTAGGGATGTCTCAATGAGATTATAAGCTTTGATGAATGTTGCACAAGTGAATTTGGGACATGTAGTGATTTCTAGGCTTAATTTGCAATGGTTGGTAGAAATAAGTCTAAAGTTCGGTATGAAGACATTGGTGGCCAATTTTAGGTGTCTATAGTTTGCCCTTGTTTGGGAAGATGTTGAAAATCATAGGCATAACAATGTCTTCTCAAATAATGAGAAAAGGCCTATATGCTTAAAATAAAATGATTTATTTGAAGAAAAAGGCCTATATGCCTATAATGATGCCCCCTTGAGGGAATGGCCATCATATGTTTGATGGATGGCCCTTTGAAAAAAAACAAGAATAAGGATGGAATTAACTGATGGGTGAGATTAATCCAAAGGAGAAAATGCTTGCATCCATTGATTTAAAAAGAAGTATTGATTTACGCAAAAGTAGTTATAATCAGTAACAAACGGTGCAACATTGATTTGCCTAAAGGTGGTTATAATCGATGGAAACAACATAGATTAGTGATAATGATTTGTCCACAAGTGGTCATAATAATTAAGATGATCAAGATTAAATAAAGATGTTTGATTGTGCCCTAGTAGGGAAAATTGGCAAGAAGAACCCAATGATATAACCTATTGTATATAATTAAAATGAGTGGGCACAAACATAGATGCAATGGTTTAATGACTGAAGAAACCACAAATAACTAGACACATAAAGATGCACAAATTAATGAAAGAGTTGAATAGAAGAATAATAATTGATCAATGTGAATGATTTGATTGTACCTACCAATGTGAATATACTCATCTTGATTAGCATTGATACAACCATAATGGTCAAAGGGTTGATTTGATCAAGATGGGTGGGAGGATTTGCTAAGGTTACCAAGGAAAATTCTTTGTGACTCCATGCTTGTAAGACTTCTTGAGCTAATTTTTGTTGTAGCACATGATGGTATGCCTCATGATAGAACACCATGAGAACTTAGCCAAAATATGCATAAAGACTGACTCTCGATCCAATAAATAATTGAAAACAATGCACCAATGATAAAAAAATATGATGATAATGTTGATGTATGAATATGGATAAACTCAAGAATAATACACAAGGAATTACCCCATGAACACATATAGATTGAGTCAAGGGATAATACTAAAATAAAATAAACAGGCAAGTGAACAAACAAATAAACAATACATAGAAAGAAAGCAAACAAAAAAATAGACAAAAAACAAACCCATAGAAAGTAAAAGTAATAGAAAGAATCCTAATAATGGATTTTCCCCACTAGGGTGGATTGAGGATGACTAACTAGGCTTAGACAGGCCAAATTTTTTTAGATTTTGAATTTTTAAAATGTTTTTGGAATTTTGAGATATCTTAACTTATTAGATATTGAAAAGATACCACTCGTAAAATGGTGAGAGCATTGGCTTAGGTTGCTCACAAAATAATGAGAGCATATGGTGAAGGTGATCAGAGTTGACCTCAATGTGAATTGAGCATGACCTACATAGTCCCAAAATGACCTCAAGTATCTGTAGTTCATCCCACACAAAATATGGGGAGAAACCTAACCAGGTAATAACAAGCTCTCAAATTTGGCAAATGGTTAGGAAAATGAGAATAGTAATGACAAGGTGATGTGACAATGCATGGCAAAGGTGTTGTTCATAATTTTAGCATAGGTAGTTATAATTATCAAATAATAACATAGGTTTATGGTACTAATTTACCCATAGGTGGTTATTATTAGAAACACAAGGTGGACTACTAATTTGCCCATAGGCAGTTATAATCAATAACACTAGTTAAATGTGAATGAAAGATAACTTGCCAGATCCACTATCAAACTAATTTCATAAACTATCATTTAAGCAAAAAATTCATAAACTACTAAAACTAGATCAAAATACCCTCACAAAAAGTATAGGAAGAACCAAAGGAACCAAGATCAATATGGGCTCAAGTAGGATGACATATGGTATGACATTTTTTAGGATGATGCTAGTAATTGGATATAATGGTATGAGGGTTGCCCCCAAGTGGTAGGGTAAATGGTATGGTATGAAATAATGGAAAAGGGAAATGGCATAATGAAAATGAAATGTATATGGAAAATGGCAATGGCATGGTACATGTTTTTGGCTCGAGTAGGGTAAATGATTATGTTGTTCCTACTGATGTGGAGATGCACATCTTGATCAATAAATAACACAACTAGAAAAGTCAATCATGTAAATTGCTAGCCCAAAACTCATCTGAATAATTTCTCTATCAAAAATAGGCTGTAGATTTAGATGCCAAAAATGTTGTTGTGGTATTTATTGGTTGTTGATTCTATTTCTTTCAAACGTCAAGACAAAGTATCTTTGTAGCCTCTATAAAGGAAAGTGTGGCCAGGGGTGGTAAATATGGATAAATATTGGCTGATGGGTTTGATTTGGAAATCTATAGGTGGATGATAATGGAATGTGTAATGGTTGGGTGAAAAATTAAGATTGATATTTTTAGGCACACATAATGTTGTTGATTTTAGACTTGACACAACTTTGGATATGGTGGGGCCAAAGACTTTTGAATGTGCTCTCGATAGGACCACCATATTTTTTTATTATTTGGGCCTAAGAGTAGACACCATCTGATTATGTTGTAGATTATAGGCTATATTAATTTGATCTTTGATAATGTCTTCATCAAGCAGTGAAGGAATATTATGCTAAGCTATTGGTACCTCAATGAGGTTTTCACCAATGAAGCTGTCTTGATTGTCCCATAACACCTTTGAGAAGTTTTCACTAAGGAATATTTAATTTTTAATTTGATTATCTTTTAATGCCTTCGAAAAGGTTTCACTAGAAGATGCTGAGTTTGAACTTTGATTTTACCCTAGTGCCTTAGAAAAAGTTTCACTAAGATATTATTCTTCTTTTGCATGAATTTGGTCTTGGCCTCCTTGATGTTATTCAACTGATATGTCACCATAGATGTATTTCAATAAGGTATGATTTTGTCAGTCTCAATCGACACTTGTGGGAGATGGAATGTTAATAAAATGGTTAGGTTAGTTGGTGGTAATGGCATGTGAAAAGGTAATAGAATGCAAGAAGGCAACACAATCCTCATAGAATATACTAGGAGAACTTGTGTTGATGCTAAAATACTCATCTTAAAAAACCATAAAAAGATCAAAAATGTATTTAAATTGATCTAAAAGGCATGCATAACCAATATTGTAATAGCCACAATCATATTCTGATTCTGAATCTGATTCCAACTTAAGGGACTCTATATCCAATTTTGAGAGTGCCATCGATTTTGCTTCTAATGTTGGTTCAAGAATAGACCCTGACTCTAATTTTGATTCTTCATCTGGTATAGAAGCTGATATAATGATATCTCATTGAATTTTTGGTATGGGACAAGTAATGGCCTATGATGGCATAATGGGCTCCACAAAGATTGGTTTGTCAAAGTGAGACTCCTCAATGGTGGGAAAAATGTCAAGAGACAACTCCTCAGAGACTAACTTATCAGATGGAGGCCCTTAAAAAATAAGCATATGGTCAAGGTAATGATTTTCCCAAAGGTGGTTATAATCATTAATAAGTGAATCAACAAAGACTAGCTTGTTAGAGTGAGACTCTTCGACAACAAGTATAGGATCAAAAGGTGATTATTCATAAGTTAACTTTTCAAAAATGGTTGGTTCAAAAAAAAAATCTTGAATTGGTTGGATTTATTGCCCTTGGTTTATGATCAGTTGTAAAATACCCATTTTGAACATTTTTTGGTTTCTAAATGATTAGCTTGATTAGAGAGGTATTGATTGGCTTGGTCGAGGCTAGATGAGTGGTAGGGGTTTTCTAAAGTGGGGAATGATTAGAATCAAATGAATAATGGCTGGTAATTGGATAATGAAAGGGTGTCATGGAGCTTGGTTTCTCACACAAGCCAAAGGATGAGGTCCAGATATAGAAATGGTAGGGCACCATAGAGCTTGGTTGATTGCATAAGCCAAAGGATGAGGTCTTAGAATGGTAATGGTATGACATCATGGAGCTTGGTTACTTGCATAAGCCAAAGGTTGAGGTTGGATAACAAAAGGGCATCATGGAGCTTAGTTGATCACATAAGCCAAAGGATGAGGTCCTAGAATATAAATGGTAGTCTTTGGACATTGTGGATCTTGGTGGTTTGCACAATTTGAAGGAGAGTTAAGGATGGATGATGAGATAATGAAAGGATGTCATGGAGCTTGGTTACTCACACAAGCCAAAGGATGAGGTCCTATAATATAAATGGTAGGGTATTTTGGAACTTGGTTGCTTGCATATGCCAGGTCTTGGTATAGAAATGGTATTTCTTAGATGTTGTGGAGCTTAGTAGCTTATACAATATGAAGGAGAGTTAATGGTATAGGTGGGGGAATGGGTAGTCATGAAGGGTGAGTCTAATACATCAATCGACTGGAAAAATGGATCACTAATTTGAAGCTTGAGGATCTTGGATTTATTCTCCATGTTAAGTATTGCAAGGAGGGTATGGATCCATCTCACAAACAATATCATCCCAGTAGGGGTCTTGAACAAAGTCATTTTTTCCCCAGATTGAGTATTGCAAGGAGGGTATGGATCCATCTCAAAAATAATATTATCCTATTAGGGTCTCAAACAAAGTCATTTTAAGGGTATGGATCCATCTCACAAATAATATTATCCCATTAGGGGTATTGAATAAATTCATTTTGTGCATCTTAACTTTGTTACCCATATTGAGTATTGTAGGGGGGATAAGAATCCATCTCACAAACCACTTCTTCACCATAAAATGAATGATTATGGTTATTTTTCATGACTATTATATCATAAATTGTATGATAAGGAGGATCTTGGCTTTGTTCCCTAGATTGAGGGTTGTAAGGAGGATATGGATCTATCTCATAAATAACATTATCCCAGTAGGGGTCTTGAACAAAGCCATTTCATGCGGCCATTCTATCATAACTTGGATTGTATTTAGCTCCATCATAAGTGTATCTAGACATATCCATGTCAATAATGAAAGATCCACAAAATGCCTAGATTTCTATAAAATCTAAAAAATAATGTCCAAAGGACAAATGGTTCAAACTTGGTCTAGGGGAGCTGTATCTCCAAAATGGTTTGTGCTAAAAACTTGGTATAAAATAATCTAACATCAAATGTCTCAGACATAAAAGGTCAAGTGGATAAATAAAAATGACATACCAAACTTAGGTACAAAGTGCTCCAAACAAGTATAATCTAGAAAAATAAAAAGTTTCTAGGTCTTTTGGCCAAATGTTACGGCAAAAGTTAGGCTCAAACAAGGCATGTGTTAGAACTTTTAGCCAAATGTGACATCAAAATCTAGACTTTAAACAAAGGTATCTGCTAGGACTTTTGGCCAAATGCAATGTCAAAAACTAGACTTTAAATAAGGCAAGATTTTAATCTAACAAATTTGGAACACTTTGGCATAGACTAGGCATATGGAATTCAAACATGAACTTGGTCAATTAGAATAAGGCACAAGGCAAAAGGCAATGAAAAAAGACTATTTTTCCCAAATAAAAGGCACACACAATGATGAAAACTAGGTTATTTTAAACAAATAAGCTAGACAAAATAGAATGGCATAACGACATAAGACAAAGATGCAAATGACATATGTGGCATTAGTTCTAAAAAATAGCATTAGGCACAAAGGAAAACAAGTTTATGAAACAAATTAAGTAGTGTAACTGCATTATCATGCTTTAAAGTTGTAACAATGGTTTGTTTCAAATACTCAAAAGGCACAAAATATTGAAATGATTTGGGAAACATAACATTACCCATTTCAATCAAGACACACACACAAATAAGTTTGGCAAAAGTTTTTAAGGCAAAGGTGTGTAACAAAATGGCCAATAGAACACCTCCTCAAATAAAGAAGTGGCATATAAACAAAACTCAATATGACATGACACAAACAAACAAATTTTTAGTTTCAAGAAACCAAGTAATAAAGGAAAAGGACTAAATACAACTAAGTAAATCATCCTATGCCATAAACTGATAAGGTATGGCAAGTGGGGTTGATTAAAACTATAGTTTTAGAACGTCTAGATTGATCTCAAGTGTGGCTAACACAAGATAAGCATCATGTCAATTGAGTTCATACCAATCAACTTACTATGCAAAGGTTTATTCCTTTGCATAGATATTCCATCTATGGATTGCTTAGTGGAATCTCCTAATTGACTAGACGTGACTTGGGCCTTCATTACAAAAGGATAGGTTAGCCACTCAACCCCCTAGATCTCACAATATGCATACCTTAATTTGTATACCCCACCATGGAGTGGGGTTGAAACACTATCGAAAGATGAAGCCCCAGGTCAATGCTTCCATAAAGAACTCATGAAGAGGTGATGAACTCCTCTCCATAATCCAAATTATATGAAAATAAAACTAAGTGGAAAGACTTTAGGGTTGCTTTTAGATCACCCAAACCATATAGGTTTTGGGGAGATCCTAGACAACTTTCTTTCCATGCTTTGGACTAGGCACAAATGCAAGTGAAAAGGCACTTTTGGTCACCCAAGTTCCCTATAGGGGATGGGGGGAGAACATACACATACTCTTTGTTTTGTTTAAACAAACAAACAAGTCCAAACAAACATGGAATAAAATGATCATTTTCAAAAGCATGTAGCTAGGTGATTTAAAGTTCATTTTAATGTACCAAAAATATGAAATGTCTTGTGAAATTTTATGGCCCCCTTGGCATTAGTTGAAACTTTCAAAAACATCTAAAGCATAAAAAATTAACTATGATCTTTTTAAACACCAAAATATGAAGTGAAAAAGCTTAAAACATATTCAAATAAAGTTCCTTGGCCCCTTAGCTTAAGTGCAAAACATGCAACAAATTTCAAAAAATAACTTCAACACAAATCATCTAGGTTCATTTTAAGCACTAAAAACAAAATGTGTGAGACTTAGCCAAATTTGTTTTAAACATCAAAATGAAGTGTTAAAAACCATTTAAACTTATAAATTTGTGTTCCAATTCCACCTTGGACCTGCAAGGGTTAGGGAGTCTCCTTCTGCTTAGAATCGCTTTCAAAAATGAACAAACAAACATTCAAAAGATAGCTCTCATGTTTCCTATTTTAAAAACATAGTGACTGACATCGATCAGAACTGACTGATGCTGATTATAATGACTGATGCCTGTTGGTCTCACAAAGAATTGATAATAGCTATAAAGAACTGATGCTGGCCGATTAAGACTGATGTCAATTGCTTGTGAACTTGAAGGAAAAACTAACATGAGATAAAAAATTTAGGTTAGCTCAAAGTTAGGTAAAAACTCTTCAAAACCTATAACACATTGGTTAGGCAGAGAGTATAAATACCAATGAAAATAAGAAATAATGATTATAAATACCAAAAATGTTCAAAATGCAAGTTTTGAAACCATGTTTTCACCCTACATATTGATCAATGATAGTCACATAAAACTGAAATCAATTAGGTAGAACTGATGATGGTTTGGTAGAACTGATGCTGGTTATGCCTGATCGATGTCAGTCTTGAATTAATTGAATTAATTGTATGTGTGAATTTTCACCATTTAATATGTCTATAGGCAAAATTACATGTTTTAATGCTATGGAATAATTGGAGATGAACCCATGAGAGGTTTTTATTGTTTATGATAGGTTACCCAAATTAGGGATGTCTCAACAAAATCTTGAGATTTGATGAATGTTGCACAAGTGAATTTGGGATGTTTGGTGATTTCTAGGGTTAATTTGTAATGATTGGTAAAAATCAATATAAATTTTAGTATGAAGCCATTAGTGGCCAGTTTTAGGTGTCTACAAAATGAACACACTAAAATCCTAACACCTCTAGCCTAGACACTAGGGAGAACTTAGGTAATAAAAACTAAATGAAAGCACAATAAAAACATAAAATACATATCTATTTTACCTTCCTTGGGATCTCCAAATGGTTTTATTGAATGGCTTGCTCGGCTTATGCATCAAGAAGTCTTTGACAATGGAGGTTGCTTGGCTCCTTCTCTCCTTGGCACCTTGGATTAGTGATTGCTTAGATTAAGAATTTGTCATGGTAAACTTACTTGCAAAGATTATCTCTCTCCAAATTAGCATTATAACTTTAGATTATGAGAGCTTGGAAATGAATAAGCATGGCCTTGTATTTATATCCTTGAGAATTATCTCTCACCCAAGGTGAGTTAAGGTTGAGTTTAGGCTTAGAATGGACTCAAACTAAACCCAGGTGAGTTAAATATAACTCTAGTTGAGTTAATAGTTGTCAAGTAGTTATGATTTGTAATTACTAGGCATGGCTCTCAAATTATATATTTTAAAAGAGGTTGACAACTCATAAAGGCAATGATGAAAGGCTTAGATATTTTGATTTTTAAAATTTCCATTTTTAGTTATTCATTAATTATAAATGGATAATTTAACTAGGAATTTAATCTTGTTTAGTTTGTTAATTGATTTAGATTAAAATTTTATCTCTTTCAAGAATTAATCAAGTGTGAAAGTGCCCCACTTAATAAGTCCATAGGCCAAATTGATAGTTGTGATGTCGCAAGGTGATTAGGGATGGATTCATGAGAGGTTAATATTGCATATGGTAGAACACCCAAGTTAGGGATGTCTCAACATGATTCTAAGATTTGATGAATGATGCATAAGAAAATTTTAGATGTTCAATGGTTCGTAGGCTTAATTTGCAATGATTGGTAGGAATTGGTCTGAAGTTTGCTTAGAAGCTAGTTGTGGCCAATTTTAAGGTCTAAAAATTGCCCTTGTTTGGGAAATCATTACAATCTATAGGCACAATAATGTCTTCTCAAATAATGAAAAGGTCCTGTATGCCTACAAATTTAATGGCAATGGATGACTTTTGGATTCCCCCTTCAGGGAGTGGTTGATAAAAATGGTTGGTGATCAGTCCCTTGAAAGAAGGAAATGATGGGACCAAAAAGATAAAAGGGGATGGAAAAGATTAATTTGCCCATAGGTGGTTATAATTAGTGGAATATAGAGCTACCCCAGTGGGTAGACAAACTTGATGAGTTGCCCACATACAGTTATAATCATAGACATAGGTGGGAAAAAAAAGTAATGATTTTCCCAAAGGTCATTATAATCATTGAAAAAAGGATTAGGGTAACAAGAGAATTATTTGCCCAAAGGTAGTTATAATCATTAAAAATGGAAAACAATGATTTACCCACATACAGTTATAATCATTGGTAGGATAAAAACATGCCCTAGTTGGGAAGATAGAGATAATGGTTTTCCCAAAGGTACTTATAAGCATTATCATAATGAAAATGTTCCCTAATTGGGCAAAAGAAAGATAATGATTTACCCAAAGGTAGTTAAAGTCATTAAGATCTAGATAGATTTGAACACAATGATTTACCCATAGGTGGTTATAATCATTGGATCCATGGGTGGGATGACAAAAAATGATTTACACAAAGGAGATTATAATCATTGGCATCAAAAGTGGGATGAGATACAATGGTTTGACCAGCGGTGGTTATAACCATTGGTACCATGATGGGAATATGATGACAAATTGGTACAGAGGAGAAAGATGAATATGATGGCAAATTGGTACAAAGGAGAAAGATGAATTTGGGCCACCTGCTAGTATGGAGATGCACATCCTAACTAGCAAAGATTAAAATTATTTCATGATTTAATTACTTTATATGTGATATGATTCAGATAGATCAAGAATTTTTTAGGTACCAAAGAGTATCATAGCCTCTTTGATTGTAAGATTTTCCAAGCTGATTTTTGTTGTAGCACATGATGGTATGCATCGTGATAGAATACCATGATAGCTTAGCTAAAATATGCATAAGGACTGACATGTGATCTAATAAACAAGTGAAAATAATGCACCAATGATAAAAACCATGATGATAATGTTGACATATGAATATGGATGGATTCAAGAATAATGCACAAGGAATCACCCAATGAATACACCTAGACTGAATTAAGGCACAACAAAAGAATAAACAAATATGAAAACAAGAAAACAAACAAACAAAACACCAATAAAAGAAAGAAAAAAACAAAATAAAGAGAAATAAAATGAAACAAAAACAAAGAATGGTTAAGTATAATGTTAGCACAAATAAAGGACAAAAAAGATGATGGTCATTTTCCCTAGGTGAGAGAAGATAATGAAACAAACAAACTAAATGGGGGAATAAAAGAAAAGGAAGGGGGTAGCCAAGATGACTTGAGATGCACTAGGCAAGTGGATACTACCTACATAGTTTGATGGATGTAATGTCTAACATAAACTTTAGGCCCAATGTAGTTTTCCCAAGATATGGGTTAGAAGAAGAAATGATGACAATAAAACATGATTATGGTGTAGAGTAAATGTGGGAAAGGTCTCAAAAAATTATGAGTTCATGGGATGTTAATCTAGTAAGGGTGGGGAAACTAAATGACAAGTGGTTTCATGTGAAATAGCTAGGGATCCCAGAATCATTAAGGCAAAGAAGTGGTCGATGTTTAGGATTTTTAATATTTTTGAATATCTCATTACAAATGGTTTTGGAATTTTCTATGTATCTCAAATCAATCAAAGAATGATGAGATACTAAATGGTTTGGCTTGCAAAAGGGTGAGAGTGTTCAAACTTGAAATTTCTTACAAAATGGTAAGAGTGTTCAAACTAAAGATTGCTCTCAAAATGGAAAGAGCATGGCACAGGGTGATTGAGCTGACCTCTATGGGAATCAATAAATACCTAAATAGTCCTAGGATGGGACCTCAAGTCACTATAATTCTACCTTAAAATGGAGGAATCTAACTAGGTAGTAGCAAATTCATAAATTAGGCAAAGTAGGCAAATGGCATAATATGACATAGGAATGGCAAGGTGGTACTTAAAGGCATGATAAAGGTGTTGTGCTTAATTTTACTATAGGTTTTTATAATTAGAAAACAATGACATAGGTCAATGATACTAATTTTCTCAAAGGTGGTTATAGTTACTAGCATGATAGTGGCACTTTGATTTTCCCAAAGGCATTATAATCAGTAGTAATTGAATGGAACAAAAAAAGGAATGAAGGATGAAAATACCAAACCACTATCATACTGATCTAAAAATGATCACTATCTATAATGTTGAATCAACTAAAAAAATTTGATCTAAATCTTGTTGCTGAAAGTGCCCAAAGAACCAATGGAATGAAACCAAGGTCAAAGGGGTTGGGAAGGGAGGGTTAAAATAACTTTGGTTGATAGGAAAGGTATGTTAGAATGGTATATGGTATGGTACAAATAAAATCATGATATGGTATAATGTAAATGGGTCTTATAGACAATACTTCATGTTTCTCAAGTGAAGTAATGCTTGAGGTGTATTATGTTCATCGGCTCATCAAGTTCATCCCCATCTAGTGTATCAAGCCTGTATGCTCTAGAGCCATAGTTTTTAATAATGATGTAGGGCCTATCAAATTAGGTTTGAACTTTCCCTTCTGTTTATTCTTGTCTATGGTATTCTATTGGTTTTTTTTGAAAACAAGATCACTAAACTTGAATTATCGATATTTAACACACTGGTTATAATGATCACGAAGTCTATTTTAGTATGCTTGTAGGCTATTGATTATGGCCATGCATTTTTCATCAAATAACTCCAAGTCTTGTAGGAGATTTACTTGATAAGCTTCATCATATCGAACATGTTTCAAAAAAATGTGTAAACAAGGTAAATTGACCTCAATGAGAAGAATGGCTTTAGTGTCATAAACTAGGGAATATGGTGTGGCTCTTGTTGGGGTATGATAATTAGTGCATTATGAGGGCATAGAATATTTAGAGGTGCCAATCATGGCCAATGTCATTGATAATATTTTTAAGGATGTTGATAATGGTTTTTTTGGATGCTTAAGCTTAGCTATTACCTTATGGGTAATATGCGGTAGAAAAATGTTGAGTGATGTTGTACTCA
The DNA here is from genome assembly GCA_037957365.1 of Torreya grandis. NCBI lineage: Eukaryota > Viridiplantae > Streptophyta > Pinopsida > Cupressales > Taxaceae > Torreya > Torreya grandis. The sequence continues at coordinate 1,270,594 of JARHVA010004346.1, read as the reverse complement.
ACACATAGTGATTTAACATCCTTATTCTTAACCGATATGACAAATTATCAGATATAATTTTAGATGAGATATCATAGTGGTAGATGATATGGTTAAATATGAATTTGGAAATTAATTTCTAATCATGTAAGTGAGGATTATAACTTTAACCCAGTTAGTGAAATATTTGGTAGTGGTGAGGATGTCTTTATGGTTGTTAGATGAGGTTGGGTTAATTTTTCCAATGAGATCAAGGCCCCATGTTGTAAATTACCATGGTGTAAGCATTAGTTTTAATATTTTGGTTGGGCATGAATAATATTAACATGCCATTGACATTTATCACACCTTTTGACATAATCAACTACATCCATAGTTGGCCAATAATACATGGTACGTAGGAGCTTTTTAGATAGGACGGGTCCACTGGTGTGGTATCCACATAATCCTTCATGAACTTTCCATAACTCTAATGTTTATTCTACCAAATCTAAATAACAAAGCATAGTTCCATCAAATTTGCAATGGTAAAGGGTTATCCAAATAAGGTATATCATGAGGCTTGGTGGGTAAAGGCATTTTGTTATTTGTGTGATAGGTTTGGTGGCATAATGTGGTCATGAAGGTAGGTGTAAAGGTATGAATACCATATAGATATGGGACCAAAAATATCATAGATCATTCTGCTGGTTGAGGGTTCATGAGTTAGCACTTGAATATTTTCAATGAGGAATTGACATTCTTTTAGCTTGTCTATGTGACAAATCAAAGAATCAATGGTGGCCATGGCATCTATTGTTCTGTTATTGACCCTTGGTATGTGCTCAAATTAGACATTGATAATATATTGTTTGAGAGTGTTAATCATGGCCTTGTATGGCACCAACTTGTCATCCTTGGTCTAAAATTAATCTATAACCTGAGTGATAATTAACTGAGAATCACCATAAACTTTGAGATGCTAAATATTCTATTGTATTGTCTATCAAAGCCCTAAAATGAGTGATTCATATTCAAACATGTTGTTAGTATAGGTAAAGTTGATACAAAATGATTTAGGGATAATATCCCCCTATGGCGTAATAAACAATAGGACTACCCCCGATCTATGTTATTTGAATGATCTATCAAATTATAGTTTCTAATGTTGCTTTAGAAGAGAGGTTTTAATGATGGTCATAATGGACTCATCCAGGAACTAAAAGGTTAGAGGTTCTATATCTACAAAGGGAGCTTCAACGAGTTGATCTACAAGTACTTATCCCTTGATGGCCTTTTGGTTGACATATTCTATCTCAAACTCACTTAGAATCATGATCCATTCAGCCATGTGGCATTGTAAATCTATCTTGGATAGTAGATACTTGAGCAAATCTACTTTTGAAATAAGTATGGTCTTGTTATTTAACATATAGTGCCTCAGTTTCTAAGCTACAAAGATCATAGTTAAATAATATTTTTCAATGGGCATATATTTTGCTCATGTACAACCAGTGTATGGATTAGCTAATACACAACATGTTCTTTTCCATTATCATGATGTTGATCTAGAAGTACCCCCAGCGCTTTGTCTATGGCTGACATGTACTATAGGAATAAATTTCTTGGCATAGGTGGAAAAATAGGCAAATTTACAAGATAGTCCTTTAAATGTTGAAAAGCTTTTTGGCTTTCATCATCCCAATATTTATTCAAAAAGTGTGTAAATGGATGGCAATTATCATCCAATTAAGAAATGAAGCATCTGATAGATTGAATCTTACCCTACAAACTATGGATTTGATTCAAATTGGAAGGTGGTAGCATCTCGATAATGGCTTGTTCTTTGGCTGATTGACTTCAATGCCTCTATAAGACATAATGAAGCCCATAAATTTCCATGAAGTAACTCTTTTAAAACACACTCATTTGGATTGAATTTTATCTTGTATTCATGAAGCCTTTCAAATATTCTCCTTAGTGCAACTAAATGATCAACCCTGGTTTTTGATTTACCCAATAGGTCATCAATGTAGTGTTCAACAATGTCATATGTCATATCATGAAATTTAATAATGGTCATGGCTATTTGGTATGTGGCCCCAACATTTTTGAGACCAAATTTCATAACTTGATAACAAAATGTTCCCCATGGAGTAATGAACACTATTTTATGTTGGTCTTCTAGCACAATCCTAATCTGGTTGTATCCTAAAAATCCATCCATCAATGAAAGCATTTTATACCTAGCTGTAGAGTCAACTATCATGTCAATATTTGGTAGAAGAAAGTCAGCTTTAGGGTAGGCCTTGTTTATATCTCTAAAATCAATATAGATTTTGATTCCTTCTAGCTTCTTACTGATGGATGTAATATTTGAGATCCACTTTGAATAGTTGATTGATCAAATACATCTTGATTCTAAGAGTTTTCCAACTCTTTACTAATAATTAATGCAAGGATGTATTTTGTTCAATTTTTGCTTCATAGGTTTGGCATCATGATGTAAAACAAGGTGGTGTACAACTAAGGCAAGGTCCAAACCTAGCATGTTTGAGTAGGCCCAAGCAAATATGTCAAAAAATTGCCTCAAAAGGGATATAAAGATGTCACATTCTTCCTCAATGAAAGACAAACCTAATTTGATCCATTTTGGGTCACTTGGAGTCTCGATGTTGACTTTTGTATTTTCCTCCACAAGAAGAGTCAAACTATCTTCCAAAATTATTGACAATGATTAGAATTGGCCTACAATGGCAAATTCCTCTATTTTGACTGGCTCTTCAAGTTCCCCTAGGTAAGACAAATCAGAATCTCCCAATGGTAAGTATGGCTATGTGACAAACATTGTTGGAAATTTTGAATGATTCAGTCAAAGGCATGTTATTATTTAGAATTAAACTCAAACCCATAAGCAAGTTCATCATTGGTGGTCTCTTGATCTATGTTTGAGGAAAGGTGAACTCCACCATCTAATGGCACATGAAACAGGTTTTCACTAGAAGACTAGCCTTTCTCTTTACTTTTACCCTAGTCAAAAAATGCCTCAAAGAGGTTTTCACTTTGGGACCTCAATGTTTTATTTATTTGTTTGTGGATAAGGGTGTTTACCTACTCTCCAAAATAGGATGCAATATCTATTTTGATTGAGAACCCTTGTTTATGGTATCCCAATGGAACATTGTCTCTTAGGTCTAGAAAATTTCAAAAGGCCTCATCATTCTCAAACTCGTCTATAAGCACTATGGATTCTTGTTGGTCCTAGCCTATAAGTTGAGGGTGATATAGAAGAAGTGGATTGTGTCAGTTAATTGGGCATAAGGATATAAATTTCATGGGTGTCAAATGGATTGGCATTGGTTAGGTCTTCATAAAGGCTATAATTGGACTCTATTTTGCTATTGACATCTTCATTACTAGTTGTTGGTGTTGGAACATGAATAAGATACATGGGGTCACCCCCAGGTGGTTTAAATATAAGACCATAGGTTCCTTTGTACTGAGTGATGGGATTGGCTCAAGTGTACCCTAATGATTTGGCTTGAGGCCTCGTCTTTGATAGGTATGATTATCTATAATCCTATTAGGAATGGGGCATTTGGATTTTTTTAATAATTGATCTATTTGTCATTGTATAACCATGATTCATAATTTGTAAGTGGGTCCTATTCTTGGCTAGTGGATGGTGTGAAAATGATAGGAGTTGGACTATACATTTTACCTTTTCATTTTCATAGCCATTCCATGCAAGGTGGTTTGGATTTAGGTCTTCCATAATACTTGGGGTTATGTGGAAGATTGGAAATGTGGAATGTATCATGGGTCAAATATTCTCTTAAGACATTAGTTGTGATCTTAAAGTGATTGGAAATTTTAGGAGGTGGCACATGGGAAGATGAATCAGGGCTATCCAGGTCAATGCCATTGGCCTCTAGTAAATAATCAAGAATTTATTTCCCCTTGTACTTTTTGGGATCTAGATCCAAGTCAAAAAAGTAGTTTTAGATTTTCTACTTGGCTTCCAAATGCTTGCAATGTTCTTAGGGCTACAAATCTTTGTGAATGGTGACCTTCATGATAGAGTGAGATAACTTGAGATATTGATGTAATGTTGAAGGGACTACATGCATTTCATGTATCCAAGGTCTACCCAAGAGAAAATTGTTTGAAAAACATAAGTCTAACACATGGCATAATGTATCATGGGTCAAAGGCCTAATGATAACTAATAAACTAATGGTGCCTTGTGATTCTCTCTCTTCATTATCATAGGCCTTGATGGTGATCATTTTTAGTTGGAGATCAACTGTTGTGTATTTGAGATGCTTGATGAGATTCAAGAAACACAATATTTAGGCTTGATCTATTGTCTATGAGGACACACTTTACTTTATGCCACATAATGATAACTTTGATGTAAAATGAATTATTATGGAGAGGGCCGAGGGATGACATATCACTTTCATCAAAGGTTAACTATTGGCCTAGGGATATATGTTTAAACAAAAATTGGAATTTGTCTGAGCTTATGTAATTTAACACTTGGGATTGGCCAAGGAATTTTGTTAAGATGTTCTTACGAATGGTAGATGTACGCAACAAATCCAAAATGGAAATTTGTGTGGGTGTCTTTTGAAGTTGCTTTGAAATATCAAATGTCTTTTTTTTTATAGTGATATATGGCTTGTTCCTAGCTAGAATGGTGGGTTGGATGGGTTTGGTGGTAGATGGTTATGGACCTAGTATGGTAATATTTAACCATTGAGTTGTGATTGCACAATCAGTATTAGATACATGACTATTGTTTCTAGTAAATGATGGTGGTGAGGGGCTATATAGGATAAGTCTCAGTTGCTGATGTAATTGTATATGGTCATGGGGAATGGCAAGTTATTGGTATAAGGTCCAAAAGTAGTAATCCTTGCTTGCTAGTATGCTTGTATGCAGTCTTAGGTCAAGGAAAGATCACCGACATAGGTTGATTGATTGGAATTGGTTAGCAACAGTCCTATCTAGTTAGAACTTGGTCTTGGATTGATGGTAATAGTGTAAATGCAACCTCCTACAAGATGACCTATAACATTTTTGTAGTCATGTGCAACTACATGGTAAATCTATTGGGTATTGACATCATTATGGCCTTGGTTCCATCCATTTGGTTGACGTTGTTGTTATTATTGTTGGTATTGATGTTGTTATCTTAGATATTGATATTATTGTTACTATTGTTATAGCCTTTGTTTTTATTATTTTTATGTTATGTAAAAGAGTTTTTATAAATACCCAAAATTTGATTAGATTTAGATTCTCTATTATCCAATGTTATCTCCCAATTTTCTAACATATTTTAAATACAGTACTTAATATGCATATAATGGAGTAAATTATGCCCAATAACCTGATGGTAGTCACATAATTCATTTTATCTATACCAATTTGGATAAGGAATGCCATTAGAATAGTGTTTTGGAATTGGCCAACTAACCAGATTAGTAGTGGATAAATTGAGAAACATGGCTTCAATGGGATCTTCAAGGTCACTAAAGACATGATGAGTATGCACATTTCTCCTTGGAGGAGAGGTTTACAAAGGTAGATGTTACTACATTTTTTTAGCTGCTCTAGGCTACTATGAAGGCTACACTTGCTGAATAGGTTGTTGGTGAGGAGTAATTTGCATTTGTGATGTTGGCTAAGTAGACAATGTTTGCACCATTTTGACATGTCACGACTCAGTTACTCCATTTTTAATAACATTTTTGTTGAGGTTAAAATATTTGTATTTTCCATAATTAATAGCTTGGGCTATAGGATATTAATGTTTTACATAGTATAAAAGAGCCTCTAAACTCATCATACAGTCAAAATCCTGAATTACTATGCATACACCTATACTAAGCTCTTGGCATCACTAGATAGGGCCATCAAAAAGGAGTATAAAAATCCAAAGCAAGGTCATGAGGTCACTTCAAGTTACCATGAAAATCATCATCAGGTCCTAATAGAGATGTATGCCAAGTTTGAGCCACATGAAAAACATAAAAGTGATCATATTAGCCAAGGAACACCAGACACTACCTAGAAAGCCTATTTTTCCACTCTAAGAGGTGACTTCACATGCTCACCATGATACACACCTTTTTCATGGGAATTTTATTAATTTAAGAGAGTTATAAGGCCTATTACACTAATGTTTTATGGCTTTATGAATAATCATTAAGAACCTAAAGGACTATAAAACCCTTGCAAAACCCTACTACAAACTTATTTGTGAAGAATTTAATAAATATGCATTCAAAATGATTTAAACCTCATAAATACCACCTATATTATCAATTAAACTCTAATATATCCTATATTATCAAGTAAACTCTAAGATATTCATTTCCATGGCCATTGGTTGTATAGATATTGTACAGACATGTTAGAAAATAGGTTTTTTAGAGAAAAAATCACACAAGGAGAGGTACAAGGTAGTTTAAAGAAATTAAAAGTATGTGAGATAAAATATTGACACTTTTTATTCCTCCTTAAATCATTAGATGATCATAAATATACTTTAAAGTGCCCTTGAGAGCTCATCCAAAATAGCCAGTCTGTAGGAAATGAAAGAAAAGCTAACCTAGTCAACATGTTTGACTAATTTATAGGTGTTGCTTGCCAAGGAGGACTCATTTCATGATATAATTAATTGTTTAATGTATTTAATTCATAATTTTTTTAGGTTTTCAAGGTTCTATTTAGGTTTTAATGGCCACTAAGCATAGGGAGTTAGGCTACTAGGCCTAATTTGGCCTGGTAGACCTATTTACTCAATCAAATAAAGATAATATGGCATAGAAAATTGTATATGAGAGATAATGTGGATTTATAATTCCATAAAGATGATACATATCATGAAAAATTGATCCTTGATGTCAACTACATGCTTAACTGATCCTTGTGATGAGTTAATTGGCCTTAAACTACTTCAAACACATGCATAACTCATCTTGAGTATCAATGCATGAGTTAACTCACTTAAAATGGAGTTGTCAATAAAGATATGGTGTAGCATGATATAATAAAATCTTGGATAAGACAAAGATGGACCACTACCTTATTTTAAATTCCAAAGGGATCATGTAATCAACATGCATGACACTAGACACAAAGAGAAGTCTTAAAGACTATTGTTTGCAAATTGTAACTAAAATTTAACTTGAAGTTAATGATTAGTTGAATTTTTATTCTCTCCTCTATGCCACATTGGATATAGGTTCTTCTCTTTTTCTATATATTCAGGCCTTTATTCCATTTTTTAGAATCCCCAACGTTGGTATATAGAAACTATATACAAATTAGAACTTGCACCAGAAGTCAATAAATAAAGTTTATTCTAGATTCATTCATGGTTATAGTATGTAATTTTTATTGTTAATTTGAATATAAGTGTTATAATTATATATTTTTATAGGTAATTTCCTCACCTAATAATGTGATTTCATCCTCTACAGGTCACTTGAAGTGTTAAAGAACAGAAGTTGTGTTGAAGAATGTTATTATGCAATGTCTTTAAAAACATTCATTTCTACACCTCTAATTTTCATAACTTAAATCAAACCTTAATTTAAAACACTAATGTTTTTGATAATTATAAGAAAGTATTCTTTACAAATTGTTCCATTTTGATTTATAGGTGTGTCCAAGTTTTAAAGTTTATAAAGGATCATTCATCATTCAGGTGCATCACCGTAATAAAATAGATTTACCTTTCAATAATCTTCCTTATTATTTTCATCCAAAAATCAAATAGGTTTAGTAATTGATCCAAAATTCATATATTCAAAGGATCTAGCCACACAAACTAGAGATCTAGTGTAGCTATAGGTATCCCATATCCTTATACCATTCGAATGTTAGTCTAGGTATGAAGTAGATCTAATCAATCTACCTTTAACATAGTGATATCTAGGTTGCTAATAGTTTTGGCATGCCCGATAGGACTACTTATTCATAGGATTTGAAGAATATATATACATATTTTATTATAGTATCAAGATTCAAAGGTGTTAGATTCAGATTTACATACATTTCATTCCAAAAGTGGTTATAATATCTTCCTCAAAAGGGAAAGAGATAGAATTTTTTGAGTTGTCTTTCCAATCAAAAAAGAAAAAAAAGGATTCTCAATAAAATCCAAATCTTACACCACCAATTTATCCTATTCTTGTCTAAATAACTCCTCCTATTCAAAGAAATATTATTCAACCAAACATTATTGTAAACCCCATACCCAAAATGTCTATTCCCAAAAGACAAGATTTTGTGCCTTTCAATGGTGGTAGTCCCCTAAACATTAATCACTTTAATGATATTCTAGATGCTACCCTAAAGAGTATTCACTATTTTATAGGATAAAATCTAGTTACTCCTATTGAGCATATTTTAGATATAGCTAATCTTTATTTAGTGCACAATGTGACTCAAAAAATGTGGATATGAGGTTGTTGGCAACTTCTTTCAAAGGCAAGACACTCTAATGGTACAAAGATTTGACACTTTTATCCATTAACACCAAGGATGAGTTTGGAGAAGTCATGTGCAAGCACTTTTAGGAAAAAAGTGAGCATCTTTCCTTTGTGGATCATCTTACTAAAATCCAAAGGTTCCCTCATGAGTTCATGGTGGATTTCAACTACAAGTTTTAGAAAACTTGGATTAGGATTCCTGCAATTATCAAACCCACTCCTAGCTATGAATTTTTATACTATCTAAAATATCTTAATTTAGATGTGGTAGTTATGATCCAATCCATGGGAGGGAAGACTTTAATAGAGGCTTATGAAGTAGTCATAAGGGCTGAAAATTGCCTAATACAAGTAGGTAAATTGTCTCCTAGACCACCTATGCCTTTGTTTCCATAGATTCATCCTCCTCTTCCTACCATTGCTTCAATACTAGATTCAACTAGTCTTTATCAAATAAAGGGTAATTAGGTAGATATATTGAGGAAGATAGAGAGTGAACTCAAGGCTCAAAATAATAAGTTAATTACTTTGGAGAGGTATTAATTTCCACCTTACAGACCTTACCAAGCACCAAATCAATCTTACTAGTATAACAGGGATCCCTATCAGTCCAATCAATAAGGACAAGGGTAGAATTCACAATCAAGACCATATAATGCTTACAATCCCAATGATACAAGTAAATATAGATATTTAATGCCAACTCAAAGAAACTATTCTTAAGAAGACCAATGGAATAATAAGTGGGATCAATCAAACAACATGGCCATGTCTCCAACTAGTGAGAGTTCTCAACAATACTTTTTGCAACAAGGTTCCTCTCTCCCACCACATGATAATGAACCACCTTCTCAACACAAGAAAGCTTCTCTACCACATGGAGACATTCCTTCTTTCACTCAAGATAAGGTACCTAATCAATAAGGATAAGGTATTAGTAAAACACTTACTAAAACTACATTTGTTAACTTCTAGGAAAGTGAGAATACTTTTGATCAAATGGCAAAAAATCAAGGCCAAAACATGTCGAATTTGGAAAATTCAGTTGCAGCCTATATGAGGTCTAAGAGAAGGTTAATTAGTGAAGTTTTAGGTACTAAAAAGGCAACTCCTCTTCCTTATCAGCCATCCCAAAATACCACCACTAAAGACGTACGTCAAAAGTCAACAACTCAACAAGTATAAGATGTAAGGGGTATAATTTGAAAGGCCCTTTCATTCCACAATCCACACAATATTTAGGTAGAAAATTTTATCATAAATTATAGCCTAAGATAGCCATTAATATTATTATTATTTTGGATCAAATGAATAAGGGTTATGTGTCTATTTATATGTGGGATACACTACTAATTCTAGGTCAAAAAGACCTCCTACAAGAAGAGCTTTTAAAGCTACATGTTTCTGATAAACAACCAGAAAGAGAAAGTGTTTTTATAAAAAATTCTAATCATTTATTGAGCCTCAAGATCCAAAGGTGATTAATCCACCTCCTTTATATATTGTAGTTGTCATAAGAGAATTTTTAGTTCATAATTGTATGATTGATAATGGGGCCAGTACCTTTATCATGCCTAAATTTATAGATAAAAAACTAGGACTTCAGTATGAGCCTCATGAGAAAGGAGTTTTGAAATTGGATGGGCCTCCTACTAATAATTTGGGTTTTCTTAGATATTTTAAGGTCATTCTTTTTTCTTATCCTAATTTTACCATTTCACAAGATGTAGTAGTTGTTGATCTACCTCCCTACTTTGACTTATGCTTATCCATAGATTTCACTACTAAAATAGGGGGATATATTTCTTCTAATTGGTCCTACATGGTTTTTAGAACTAGGTATGGAAAAAAATTCACTATAGTGTCTGAGCCTCTATATAGATTCCATCTATAGCCTTATATGCCAAACTTGTCAAATGTGAATTACACAATTTCAGAAGAAGATGAACATATTAGTGATCAAGAACCTTCTAAGTCACTTGAAGGCATACCAAATATACTCCTTGATGAGTGGGTAGATGATAATCATGGCTATAATCCCTATAAAATTATTTAATAATCAATTTTTGGTGTCTACTGCATGCATAAAGAAGGTGACATAATGGCTAGTCTTACTAGCTCAATGTAGGATCAAGGAGTGTGGAATTTGTACTTTGATGGATCCAGATCAAAGAATGGGAGTGGGGATGGTGTTATGATTTTTTTTACTCAAATTCAAAGTTATTATTCTTCTATAATATTTTAATTTAGTTGCACATCTAATACGACAAAGTATGAGGCTCTTATTCATGGTCTATAGTGGGCAATAAAGGGGGGTATTAAGCTTCTACAAGTTAAATGTGACATTGAATTGGTAGTGAAGCAAGTAAGATATCTGAGTGAAGCCAATAATACCCTTATAAATGGATAATAATTTAGAGTTTGGGACATTATATAAGACTTCTAGGCATTTAACATTCGCTCCATTCCTAGAGGATCCAATCAACATGCAGACATACTAGATGCCATTGGAGGACAATATGATATTGTTGATCAAATAAAACACACTAAATAATAGTATAAAACAAAGTTTTTATGAAGGCCTTAAATTCCAAATAATAATATAAGTTTTCAAGTTTTTGATAGTGATAAATAGATTTCTTGTTTCTTACAAAATGAGGCAGAATTTTGCCCAAAGAATCATGATAAATTGCAATGCCAATATGAGGATCAAATTGTTCAATTAAGATAAAATAAGATACCTAAAGTTTTTGTGACTTTATAAATCATATTTAATGAGTATTATGAACTAATAAAAGACAAGGTAAGCATCTCTACCAGAAAAGAACATTATGAGCAAATTGCCATAACTGAAGGTAAGTTACTCAAGTTGGGAAAAGTGAACACTAATAATGAGAGAGAAGATTTCAAGAATTTTTCAAGGAGTTTATAGATGTTTTTGAATTATAATATCATGTTTTTAAAGGTTTTAATCCCAAGTTATCACAACATACTATTGATCTTGAATAAGATGCCAAACCGGTGAGACAAAATCAAAAGCCAATCAACTCCAAGGTTGAGATCTTTATGAGGAAATAAATTACAAATATGATTGAATCCAATATAATATTTCCCATAAATAATTACACATGGGTTAAAATTATTTTACCTATGAGGAAAAATAATGGAGAGATAAGGTTATGTTTAGATTTTAGAGATCTAAACAGAGTGTCATTGAGAGATCACTACCCTCTTCCCTCCATGGATCAGGTTTTTCAAAGAGTTTTAGGTTCATAAAGGTTTTCTACACTAGATGGATACTTAGGTTATAATTATATATTTGTGAAGGAATAAGATCAATATAAAAATTCCTCCACAACTAAGTTGGGTACCTATGCATATAAGAAGATGCTCTTTGGACTCTCTAATGTTGGAACTAATTTCCAAAGGGAAATGGGTGTTGATTTTTACAGGATTTTAAGTGAAATTGATCTTGTTTATCTTGATGATATTAATATGTTTTATAAATAGCCTCAATATCATCTAACACATTTGAGATTGGTATTTGATAGGTGTAGACAATTTGGGTTCTCGTTGAATCCCAAAAAATATATCTTTATAGTGCTTGAGGGAAGACTTATTAGACATGTTGTATCCAAGGTTAGAATTTCCATTGATCCTAAAAGAATATAGGAAATACTTTATCTATCATGTCTAAACACAAGAATGGATTTTAAATATTCTTGGGAAAGATCAATTTCATTAGGAGGTTCATTCATGGATTTATAGAATTGGTAAGGCCACTCACTCATATGCTTAGGAAACATCAAGAGTTCACATGGATCAAATAAGGTAAAATAAGTTTTAAGGCCATAAAAAAATCCATTATCCAAGATCTTACATTTATCAATACTAAATTTACTAAGGATTTATTTATGTATGCTTTCTCCACATGTAGTATAATTTTGACCATGCTTATGCAACAAAATAGTGAAGGATTAGAGCAAACCATTACTTTTTTCAGTCAAGCATTAGAAAGATATGAAGAGAGGTATTATTTTTTTGAAAATAATGTGGTTGATTTTATAAAAGGATTGAAAAATTTTAGACATTTGGTCTCCAATAACAAGATCTTTTTGATGGTAGCTCACCCTAGTGTGAAGGATTTTATCCTTAGCAAAGACTTAAGTGAAAAAGGGGTTGGTTGGGTGACTAAGTGCATGGAATTTGAAATTGAATTGAAGTTTAAAAATATGGTCAGAGGTAGAGGAATTTTTTAACATCTTTAAACATATGTTAAAGAGGAAAAAAAGTGATTTTGATAGTTTAAGACACTCAACATGCAGCTACAACTATCTCTCCTTCTAGTTAGACATAGGACATAGCTAGATTCCTCCTAATAGGAGAGTGTCCTATGGGATTAAATGGATAAAAGAGGAAAAAATTTATGCTATAATATATACCTTACATCTTGATTAATTTATTTCTTTTCAATAAGGAAATTGGAGGTATGTTTTTAATGTGTTGAAACTAGTCACATAGACAAATCGTTCAATTTCATGATAGTCCTTAAGGAGGCCACTTTGTAGCCATGAATATAATATAAAATATCATAAGATATGGCTATTTTTTGCCTAAATTATTAAAATATTCATGTACATGGGTTATAAAATGTTCTAAGTGTGTAATGTTTACTTGAAAACAAAGACTAGATGCCATGCCTTTGAATCCTATTTAAGTTGAGCAGCCCTTTATACAATGGGGTTTAGAATTCATTAGCATGATTCATACTCCATCAAGTTCTAGTAATAAGTGGGTTTTGATATCCATAGATTATTTTACCAAGTGGGTGGAGGTAGTTCCACTCAAGGAGGCAAAAGAGAACTCAGTTTTGGATATCTATGACAACCTAGTGATTCATTTTGGAGTTCCTTCAACCATCATATTAGATAATGATTTGGAATTTAAAAATGAAAAGGTATGTGAATGGGTTATTGATCATGGTATTTATCTTAAATATTTATCAAATTACTATCCATAGGGTAATGGACTAGTAGAGTCCACCAATAAGAATCTGAATAGGATCATTAAGAGAACAAAGGAAGACAATTAAAGAGGATGGCATACAAAGTTGAAGACTAACTTATGGGTAGATAAAATAACTCCAAAGAAGGACATTGGTCACTCTCCTTATCTTATAGTTTATGGTAGATAAGTAAGGCTACCCATTTCATTAGAACTTCCAGCCTTGGAGCTTATGGAAAATGATGTAATGGAGGGAAGAATGAATGAATTAAGAGAGTTAGAGGAAATAAGAGATAATGTTATGCATACCATTTGGTCCAACAAAAAACAAGTCAAGAAATCCTTTGAAAAAATATCTTCATCCAAGGCCTTTCAGCAAGGTGACATTATACTCAAGTAGGATGAACACCATGTTAAACTAGGTAAACATTCCAAATTTGATAGCCTTTGGAGTTGTCCATATGTTATTACTGATTGTAAGGAAAGTAGTTATTTCCAATTATCCAAACTAAGTGGCGAGTACATTCCTATCCATATCAATGGGATGTTCCTCAAGTATTTATATTAGGAGAGTCATCCTTTTGTACATAGTAGTAGTTTAATTCTTTTAAGTGCACATGGTGCACATGCTTTGTTAGTTGTTGTTTTGCTTCAATTGTCAATTGTTGTTTCTTGTTTGTGTATTATTTTTTTTTGTGTCAAGTTTGTAAGTTTTGTCAATTTCAAAGTGTAATCCAAGGTCTAATATAGCAAAGAGATTCTGAATTTTCTTAACTAGTAGGCTAGTCAACCCCTATGGGTCACCAAAAATGTTGGCAATTTGGATTGTTAAGGCCAAATACCAACCCCTGTAGTTGTAAAATTATCTTGACCATCACAATTTCCTTAACTATCTAGTGAAAAGAGATTTGTTTCAGTGTAATGTTCATAGTGTCAAGTGTCACTCTGAGTCTTTAACAGAGATTCAAGAGGTTTTATGATCTGAAAGTGCTTTGATGGTGATATACAAAAGGTGGTACCTGATGACTCTCAGGTATACTTAGTATGTTCAATCATAATGATTTATAAACCTTAAAAATGGGTAATGAACATACATTAAAGTTTTATGGAGAGATAAATTGAAGGTGATAAGGTACTTTTCTATGTTATTCATTAACATCTTCTTATGAAGTCATGTGTATGAGGTCAAAAGTGAAGGTTTTGGATTAAAAATGATTAAGTTATACCTTGAAATACCATTAAATCATTCAAAATTATTTTAAATACCTTTGAATACATGTAATTACCTTAATTATAAAGTCTTATGCTTTGAAATATCTTTTTATGCAAGTTAAAGCATGGAAAAGGTCCTTTTTGAGCTCACATGGGCCAATTTTGGCCCCAAAATCATGTTAAAGGAATTAACACTTGTTATAACATGTTGTTTGACTATTATTATTCTCATTCTCACCTTATATTGGTAGTTTCAAGTCTTTAGTTGTGAATAAAAGGCAAAAGCAAGGCTATTTCATGTATTTTCCATGCAAGGTACATAATTGTACAAATTTTTTGGATAGCCAAGGCCAATAAGTTGAATAAGAGGGAATGATAGATATTCTAAAAGAGATTTAAGGCAAAAGGATTTAAAATAGGTCCAAAACTAGTTCACATACTTCACCTTGCTTCTTTGCACAGAGTGAGAGCCCTTTAGGTTTTACAGGTGGTATGAGCATGAGAAAGAAAACCAAGGTCTAAAATTTGGCCAAAGAAATTAGTTTTAGAGGGATTATATCTATGGCAATTGGTTTTCAATTTGGTTCTCTCACCTTCATGAACCATACCTTTGAAGTCAAGACAATCACTATATCTCTTTCATCCAAGTAGATAGTTAGTTTTCTCTTCATTAGGGCATCATGGCAAAAAAATTCAAGATTATGGAGATTTTCAAGAACATAATTCACATTTCCATGGTAGTAATTAGTTTTTTTTCACACAGGTGAGGGTCATACAAAGCTCATAAAGGCATAACAGTGCAAATCTATAGTCTACAAGCATGTAAAAGAGAGTTGTATGGTCTAGGAGAGAGAAAGGGTGTTGTTTTTGTGGAGCCTATTTCTAAATTATAATGTATTTTCAAATACTATACATTTTAAATGTACTATACACTCTATATGTACACTCTATGTGTTGTGTTGTGTTTTGGGTTGATTCTGCCCATGGTTTGGGTACCCATTATTTTGTGATACCATTTTGTTGATGTATTATGTATTGATGGATATTTTATAGGTAATACATCATGAGAACTAGGTTTTGAGATGGAAGATCAGAGTGTGTGAATTTTGGTGCAAATTCAAAAGGGTTTGTTAATCATAACTCCAAACATTATTTTGTGCATTGTAATTATGAGAAGACTAATCTGAGAGTGGTTTTTACTCTTGTATCTTGTAATAAAATTTGAGCAAGTGTTTCTTGGTGGATGTAACCCACATTGGGTAAAACACATTAAATCTAGTCTTCTTATTTTGCATGTTTATTTTATGTTCTTTCTACATCTCTATTTATATCTATTATTATTGCAATTTTGTGAAATTGTTTTACATCAATTTCTATATTTATTCCTAACAAATGGTTTCAAAGTTTTATTGGAATTTTGTTTGAGAAGGTCTCATTCATGTTCATATGTTTATTATGTAGGTTTCTCAAGAGTTTTTCCCAAAGGTTCTTAATAAGATACCATTAATGGATCTGAAGAGTTCTCAAGGAGTCACTATTTAGAAAACTTTAAGGTTTCTCAGCATTGGTTAAGGATCTTAGTAGACTCCTAGGTTTCAATTTTAGCATCTTATGCTCCTTCAAAGGCCTCCAAATTGATATTTTTAGTAAAATATATTCTCATGATTTCTTAAGACCCTCAAAATGGTCTTGGCATACACTTTTATGCTCTTAATCACCTTCATTTTCTTTCATCCATCTTCATTGTCTTGTGACTATCATTCCTCACTGTTATGAATCTTGTATTTCATTCCATCCTCAGTTTCATAAGTTCCCATATTCCATTCACATCACCACCTTCCATCTCACCTTCATCTCATGAAAAAATATAAAAAAAGAGTTAAGGGTGTTTAATAAGCTTCATGATTATGGAAGTGTGGTCTATAGACCTTAAAAACATTGCTAGATAGTCAAGAAAGGTAACCTACAACTAATACACCAAAAATTAAGACTTTCTCATGGGAAATACATAAGAAGAAGGGTGTGAAGGAGATATCCTATCAATTTTTTTTATCAAACTATCTCTTCAAGATGTAATTATTGAAGGACATGTTCACCTAGACTATTTTTGAACCTTCTCAAGGCCAAATTCACAAACAATCCATACAACAGTCACCTATAGTTGTACTACATAGTCATTTTGAAGGATAGGTTATGGCATAAATGTATGAGTGTTAGTTAGCAATCAGTGAAGGGTCAAATGTTATAAACCTATGTTATGACTTAAATCATGACTCAACCCAAGGAGGTATCCATAAGAAAACAATCAAGTTCCTTATAAGACACCTACAAACATGTATTCAAGTCAAAACCTATAGAAAACAAGTGTATTGGTAGTCTTAAGGCCTATCTAGTTTTTTGGAGGCTAATTGGATCAGCCAAGTGCATAATTAGTATGAGATGGATAACCTAAATGAAATGGCTCAATTAAAATTCAAGTTCAAGGTCTTGAATGGATCAAGTAACACAAGAAGGTCACCTACAATCACATATTCAAGAACAAGCTACAACCAAGGAGTGAATAAGTTATGAAAGAGACCTCTAAGAAATTTGATATTTTAGAAAGGTTTTGGAACTCATATGATTATCATTATAATAATTAATTTTATATTCATATAATATATCTTATACCATCTCTCCTTCAGCCTGAAACTCTACACATTCGGTACAAGAGTTAGAAAAGGTCAAACATAGTCAATAAGAGTGAGAGAGAAGCATGTTTTCAAGAAAGAGGAATGGTGGTATGAAGAAGATAATGTTTAAAGGAATTATATTTAATATTTGTATAAAAATCATACTATAAATGATAACCAAACTCAGATTTGGTCATTTCCATGAAATTAACACCTACAAATGGGTAAAAGACTCTTCAAACATGTTGATAGTCAAACTACGACAAAAGTATCTTGTCATGTTCTTTGGTTTCATAAGTTTCCTTCCATATTTATGGAATATATTGGAATGATCTAATAATATATATTTAATTATTAATTTAAAATTACATATAGACTCATTCAATATCTCATGAAATGACTACCTACAACTATGAAGACATAGCCATATCTCCAAGCTTAAAGGGGATGAGGGCAAAATAGTCCATGATGGAGTTTCATGATCAAATGGTGGAGAATAATGATAATGGAAGGTACATAAGGTAATAATTATGGAATGAGGTCATAGGATGAAGATGGGGACTCCAAACAATGACACAATCAAGGTCAACTATAACATGCATACTTATAACCATACTAGAAGTCATTTCCACTCATACATGCATATATTCTCAAAGTGATATTTAAGAAAATTTCATTCAAGGAGTGAAAATATGAAGTGAATTATTAAATTAAAGTGTAAAATTGGCATATAAAATACTTATTAAAACTACTAAAACATTACCAAGGGCATGAAGATGAAGGTACACGGGCCTGCACAGACTAGGTTTTTGAAACCTAAGAACATTGCTAAGAAGAGTCAATATGCTAGAGAAGAGATTGTTGAGTAATTTTAAAACCACTTAGGGGTTATTAAAATCACAAATTCATGGTGTAATGATTAATAAACACCTATACACCTCATAAACACCACCTATAATAGTGATAACATACAATCATAATTAGGATTCTCGAGGAGATAAGGTCTAATATAGGTTGCATAAGGTTGAAAGTTGAAAAATGAGGGATAAGTTTTATTCAAAATAGGTTGTCATAAATTACCAAAATATTTTTTAACACTTTTAGGATCCAAGACGAAGGTGATACAAGAGCTCAATCCTATAAAGCATAAAAAACACATAGGTAGCTCAAGCTAATTTTGAGGAAAAAACATATACATGCCATTATATGTAGAATTCAAGCATGAAAATTGGTGGAGTTGGTCATCATGAAATATTATAAATATTAATGGTATTTTTGAGTTAAATTTTGATTGTAACTAATCATTTTTTTGACACATTCAACCCTATGTTTGTTGATAGTCCTAATATAAGCAGACAAACTTCTTGAAGTGTTTACATGTATGGCAGAGGGTTTCAACTTAATTTAAAGTGTTTAATGAGAGTAAGAGGGTGATGTTTAATCTTAAAAACAAATTTTAAGATAAATAAAACTCCAAATTATATGCAAATCATTCCCTTGAGGGATATAATAGGCAAGTAAACACCAAACCCTTGAGAGACAGTCACATTTTGAGCTCTTTCATGGACTAGTTATTCATTTGGTGGGTATTAAGATAGTGTTTAGGGTCATTTAAACCTTTGATGAGGTATTGGATTGAATAAATATGAATAAAAATTGTTTTTAAAGACCTCTCAAGCTTCTTATTTACACACACAGTCCATGACTGCCTCTCAAATCACATTTTCACAAGGTAGAGATCTTGATGCACTTTTTACATGGGAGATCATGATTTTAATGGTTGATTAGGGGGTCAATATACTCAATTTTAATGGTAAGTTGTTTCAAATCATAGGTTTTTATGTTATTAATAATCATTAAGAAGCTATATACCTCTTAAACCCTTGTAAAATCCTCATCACCACCCGATGGAGAAAAGAAGCAAAATTATGCATCCAAATGGTATGTTTGAGATATGAAATGAATTTTATAGTATTTTAAACTCCCATAAGAACATATATGACATATTAATTGGAATTTGTTTGAAATAAAAATTCATCATGTCTATAAATCAATATTAGCTCAAAGAAGATAGAGCATACCTACACTTTCAATTGGGAATCCATTTGTTAAGTAGGAGCATGACCAATATGGGGATCCACTAAAACCAATTATGGGATCACTTGTCAAAATAAACCATGTGAGGTAGGGTTCCAAAGAATAAAATATAACACAAATCATGTAACAACCCTAAAAGAATCCTAAGGTTTAATATTTCACCTATGCTAATATATAAGAATGTAAATCTAATCTAGTGCACACCAAAGCTTTTGGCATAATAAAATGGGTTAGTAAAGAAATAAAAACATGTAAAAGAGAATATAAATTAAGATAAGTATGAGTAAGAACCTAATACATGAAATTTTAATATTAATATTATTCAAGCCAACACTTGTGCTAATTTTATCTACTAAAGAGAGAACAAAGTTAGAATATACTTACCTGAATGTGAACTCATCGAGACTCAATATTTACCTTGGACAAAGGGGATTTGTAAGAGGTTATTATGGTTTTTAAGGATAACTATGAAATGATAAAGCATCTAATAATTATCCACAAGACTATATTTTCCAAGTAGAAACCCTAAGCTAAGACTCCTCAAGTAGAATGGTGAAAGAGCATATTATGAAGAAACATGAGTGAATAATAACTCTTGATTGCATATATGAAAGAATGATGAAATTATTTTGTATTTATAAGTGGATATTACCCTAAATCCTCTTAGAAACATTGATTATATAGGGTCATCCATGGTCAACCCTACTAGGTCTGAGCTAGGTCACCTGAAAGGCTAACAAACCCAAAAAGTGAAAAATACCCTAAACTGTATAGGATTGGACATGGTTGAACTAGTACAACTGGCAGTCCAAAAGGGAATTAAGGAAAAAAATAAGATAATAAGAGGAAAAATATTGGAGGAGTGTGCAAGGGAGGAGACATAGCTTAGGAAATAGTTTTAAGAGCTAGTTGGATTGGTAATAATGTGGTAATAAGGGACAACAATCCTATGAAGTACCAAAGGTCTACCCACCCCTTTTTTTATTCACCCCTTAGGGTGTGGACTCAAAGATATTGAGTCTCTATGGGTTCTTACAAGATGTAAAGCATTAGTATTTGATAAAAGTTTAAAATATTATTTGTATACCTATTCCCCACTCGAAGCTCATCATGTGTCACTAAGATGTAATAGGGGATGGTGATTTGAGAAAGAACATAGTAACTCACAATGTTGATGCTAAAAAAAAGTTGTAGTATTTTAAATAAAAAATAACTAAAAGTAAATGAATAAAAATTAAATGTAATGCATACCTTGACTTACCTTTATTTCAAGATGGTTGTCTATTGTGTTGTTAGTTTTGATTATGTAGGGTGCAGAGACTACTTTCAATAAACCCAAGAATATAAAACTAAAGAGAAAAAGCAAACAAAAACAAAAAAATCTAAGATAGTTGGTACCATGAGGATGGGATGTACTTGGGAAATTTGACAAGCTAAGGTGATACGTGCTATGTTAGGCTAAATTAACAAGTAAAAAAAAGAGTAAATTGGGTTATCGAAGAGCCAAGGTTACTAAAGACCAAAAAACTCAAACAATCTATCCTTAAGTAAGAAATGAAAACTCACCAAGTTAAACCAAGGATACATGTCAAATAGGATGGTAAAACAAAACAAATAAATGGTAAAAAAAAAAAAAAAAAGGTAAAATAACATTGATGAGTGAGAAATAACAACCCACATCTCAATCGTCAATGGAAAAAGGATGCTTAAAAGGAAAAACAACATTGTCAAGTGATAAGTAACAAGCCAACCTCACTCAATAATGAAAAAAGGGTATGAACTCAGGTGTCTATGACTATAGGATAGTAAAATAATGACAAATGATAAAAGGAAAATAAAGTAAGTGTAGAAATGTAAATCATGGTATAAAGAAATAAATAATCCATAGTTACTCAAACATGTTATTTTTATCTAAGGATAGATAAAAATTAAATAAAGTAGTACTATCATGTTTTTAAGAGATGAAGAAGAAGGAATTAAAGAAGAAGGGAAAATAGATTTGGAATCACAATTTGTCTATCAAGGGGGGAAATGAAATGGGTGGAGGGGAGAATGAAGGAAAAACCAAGGTAGAGGAACTCTTTACCGAAGTCAAGACACTCAAATTAGGTTTGTCAAAACAAGAGGACTTTTAACCTTAAAGACTCTGAAGAAATTCTCTTAGCCACACAAGTATTAGGTCAACAAATGGAGTGTATAGATCATCCCATGAAGGATATATGAATGAAAATTAAAATGGACCTACCTTCCCACAATGTGTTCCCCATTTTTCAGGACCCCTTATAGAGTCATTAGTCTATTGTGAAGATTAGGTACTTACATGAGAAAGTAGGTATCACCATATTACCTATTCTAGTCTACTAGTCTAAAATACCCCAAATGACCTCAACTCTATGTGAGGCCAACTGTGGAGTTTGAGCTTCGATTGAAGATAGGATATGTGCTTGTAATCATGTCTTTTGATTTTAATTTGACTTTTGAGTTTTATATGTTGAATTTTAAATATTATTACCTTTTGTTTTCAAATGATTTGGATTTTAACTTTCTTGATGGATTTTTCTATTCCTCCTCCATATGGATTTGGAAAACCAAACATGGGTTCTAAATATTACTTTCATTTGAAAACTTAGGACTTAGTTTCTAAGAGAGATAACTTCAAAGAGTATGGAGTATAAGAGTCTCATAAATATAGGAGAAATAAAAGTGTTATCTTGACTTTGACCTTGTTTTATCCAATAAGGAGTGAAAGAAAGGGGAAATCAAGAGGATTGACAAATGGAACAATTTGAATTACTTCAAATCATGAAAAATGTGACAAATGATGAAAAGGGTTACAATGATAATAAAGTGTGATTCCTTATCATAATAATGAGGTAAATGGAGGAAAACATGCTAACATAAATTATTTGTATAGATTTCATCTAATAAGAGAAGAAAAAACTAAAGTTGAGATCAAGGATTAAGAACATGAAAATGTGGTAATTTTATGAGGAGGGTTGGGTTCTATCCATGATCTTATGCTAAAACTACATCAAATAAAGAAAATAAAAATCAAAGAGGTGGTAATTTTATGAGGAATGTTGGGACCTATCCACGATCTTACAAAACAACCCACAAAATAAAAACCCAAGGGATGCCAAAGCAAAATTGGTAAGCAAAAAGTGTGTGAAAAAAATAAGTAAAAGATGGTGGTTTTGTGAGGAATGTCGGGTCCTATCCATAGTATTAAAAATCAACTCATAAAATAAAAACTCAAGGGGTGAAAAAAACAAGAAAAAATGTAAGAAGATAAAGAAGACTATGGTACATCAAGAAATCAAAAGACCAAAAGGGAGGACTAAAGGTTTGTGAAAGGAACTTTAAGTAGAGGGAGAGACCCATGTAAGTAACTTACAAAAAGTGTTAGATAGATGTAGATAGAAAGAATTAAAAGAAGAAAATGTTTAGGCAAAGTACTTTTTAAAGAATTTTGAATTGGTGGGCTCTTTAAAAATATGGCCTTAGTTAGTTTGAAGATGATAGGTACTTGGACCAAGAATGTCTTTAACTAAATATGGGCCCCATTATTTTTGGGTGTATTTACCTTATTTATCATGTGTGTATTCTAATTTAAGGATAAGACCACCAACATTAAATGTATAGATGTTAACACATTTGTTATGTTATCTAGAAATGTGAGCCTTGTATTGGTGATTATGTTGTAAGGCAAAAAGATGATGTTCATCAAGAAGATCAAGGGAATGAAGATGAGATTCACATAATTCTTCATCAAGAATAATACCATGAAGAGATATACTAAGATAGGGAAGCTCAAATTCTAAAGGAAGGACCAACTAAAAACCTTAGACTAGATAAAATGGTGTTACCCTAGTGGCAATACATATGCTAGTCCAATAGGCCAAAAGTGTAGGGTAAAGATGAAGATACCAATCCATGCAAGTTTCAAGAATTATCTTTTGGAAAATTTTGTTGATAATTTTATTAGTGGCCTCATCTTGACCATTACATTTAAAATGATAAGGCATGGAAAATTTGTGATTGATCTTGAATTTGGTGTAAATTTGTTTAACATGTTTGTTTTTGAAGTTACCACCATTGTTTGAGGGAAATGGTACGACCAGTGACATTGACAAGGGGCATGAATTCAACCCACTTGGTAAAATATTTGGTAGTGGTGATGATAAAGACATGTCCATCATGGGAGTGAAGAATTTTACCAATGAGATCAAATCCCCATGTGGAAAAATGCCAAGGATGTTTGATAGTTTAAAGTTTGGTTGGAGTTGAATGGATTAGATCATCATGAAGCTGACAAGTATTACACTTTTTAGCATATTTAATACCATCATTTTAAAGAGTAGGCCAAAATTAACCCATAGATATGGATTTACATGCTATAACATGTCTGTTATAGTGACCACTGCAAATGCCCCCATGTGATTATTCAAGAAGAGGAGGGACCTTATTTTGTATAACACAATGGAACAAGTTACCTTTAGCATTGTGATAATAAAGGATGTTGTGTCAAAATACATACTTGAAAGCTTGTTTATGAATGCATGTCTTTTCATGAGAGTCTAAATTAGGATGATAAGTTTGATGTTTCAATAACTGAATGATATATTTATACCATGGGCTTTATCAAATGGTAATAGCCTCAATATGATATATAAATTAATTAGGTGCTTGAGTGGAAGATATGGATTTTCTTATTTGTATAAGAAAATAAGGATAAAAAATAACTTGATATGCATGAAAGAGGGATGCTGATGAGGCAAGAGAATCAACAATGAAGTTTTGATCTCTAAGAATAGGCTCAATAGTGAAAGAGATAAAATCCTTAGAAAGAATGGTTATAATTTGATGATATGTAATGAGGTTCTCACTTTTACATTAATACTCACCACTAACTTGATGGAAAATAAGTTGAGAATCACTTAAATCATGAAGGTATTGAATGTCTAAATCAAGAGCAACTCTGATGCCTAAGATAAGAGCTTCATATTCATCATTATTATTTGTGACATCAAAGGTGAATTGAAAAGATAAAGGAATGATCTTGCCAAGAGGACTCATGAGGATGCAACCTTTCCTAACTCTTTAAAGGCATTTAACACCATCAAAGTTAAGGGTCCAAGTATCCTCATGCAATTCAACATCAATTTTAGGGAGCTCCTTGATAACTACTTTTGGTTTAGTAGTATCAGAGGGAGGGGAAGATTCATCAAGTTGATTGGCTTCAAGATCAATGGTAAAGCTATGAAAGTAATCTTTGAGAGAAATAAATTGATTAAGACCTTTAATGTAAAGGATATTGTCATCTAGAAGATCATCTTGAAGGGAAGAAGTGGCTAGAATGGGAGCTGTGAAAAGTTGATCAGCTATGACTTGCCCTTTAATAACTTTTTGAGTGATGATGCAGAGATCAAATTTCATAAGTAAGACCATACATTTACCAATTATATCTCTAGGAAGAAAGGCTTTGGAGAAGAAATGATGAAGGGGGTAAAAATGACCAATGACATAAGTAGTTTGGTAAAGCATATAGTGATGAATATTTTTAGATGTGAAATAGATAGTGAGTCAATCATGCTCAACTTTGGTATAACATGTCTCATAGTCAATGAGGCCTCAACTAATATAGTGGATAACATACTCTCTTCCCGTATCATCTTGTTGGGAAAACATTGACCCAAATGAAATAGGTGTGAAAGAAGTATATAGAATCAAGGGTTTATCATTGGAAGGAGGATGAAGTGTGGGTTGATGAAGCAAAGACTATTTCATGTTATCAAAAGCTTTTTGACATGGATCCATCCATTCTAAATAAATACCTTTCTTGAGAATGGAATTGATGAAGTGAATTCAATATGCCATTTCTGGGATGAATAATCTAATTAACCCAAGTTTTCCCAAATATATATGAATGCCAAGAATATAATGAGGAATAGGCATGTTAATGATAATACTAATTTTGCTGAGATCAACATCGATGCTATAGAGAGAGACTAAAAATCCTAATAATTTTCTAGATGTGACTCCAAAGACACATTTGTAAGGATTAAGTCTAACTTTATATTTAAGGAGATGGTCAAAGATGATAGCAAGATTAGAAAGATGATTCTTACGATGTTTGGATTTATCAATAAGATCATCTACATAGGTTTCAATAATTTTTTAAATGAGATCATGAAAAATGTGAGTCATTACTCATTGATAAGTGGCTATGACATTTTTTAGGTTGAATGGCATTTTGACATAGCAATAGGTGCCCCATTCCATGGTGAAAGTAGTCTTATGTTGGTATTCAAGAGCGATATGAATCTAATTGTATCCCAAGAAGCCATCCATAGGAGATACCATTTCATAACCAATCATGGAATCTACAATTGCATCTATTGAAGGTAAAGGGAAGTTATCCTTGGGACAATTAACATTAATATTGTGGAAATCAATATAAATTTAAATGACCATAGTGAATTTCTTTCAAATGGGGATAATGTTGGAAACCCATTCAGAATAATCCATTGGTTTGGTAAATTTAACATCAAGTAATTTGATGTTTTTGTATGACACAAAGTTGAAACTTTAGGATTTTTTTTTTTTTTTTTGTCACATAGGCTTGGCATCAGGATAAGTAATGATATTATGCACCACAATGCTAGATCAATGCCAGACATGTCTTCATAGGACCAAGCAAAAGCCTCACAATCTTTGTCAAAAAATAAGCTAGAATTATCATGTTTAGAAGGTGAGAGTTCTTGAGAAACTATGATAGGTCAAGGACAAGACGGAGTACCATATTTTATATGATTGGTTTCTTCAATAATCATGGTATTACCATCTTGAAATTGGTATGGTGCATTGGGTATAGTTGAAATTGGATTTGTTTTAGGATCAATGCTAGCAACAAAGTTGTTAAAGCAAGGAGTTTTAGTCTTAAAATTTCTAAGTTTATGATGCTATTGAGGAATTTGAGGTTCTCAGGCATAAAATAACTCAAGGATAGCTTCATCACTAGGCAAGGTAAGAAGAGAACCATAATATTAAACATCTACTTCAAGATCTAAAATTTGACTGCCATGGTGATTAGACTCAGAATGTATCTAATGAACATCGGTTGCCTTAGCATCAAGTGTAATTTTGGGAGTAGAAGAAGTAGATGTAGTAGAAGAGATTGGTGTGTTAGTGGATGTGGTGATGGGAGAAGGATCAGATATAATGATTGGATCCAAAGGTGGTAAATGAGGTGTAGGAACTTCTAGATATTTGAAGGGCATAATTTATTCTACCACCCAAGGAGTATCGATAAGATAAAGATTGGTAGGAGGCACATGAACCTCAAGATATAAGGTATGATTGACATAAATAGTATGAACATCTTGATTAAAATCATGAATTTGGGCTAAGGTTTTATGATAATTCTAGACATCCAAGTCTCTAGATTGAACTTGGGCCATAATATAGTTATTGTCATATGTTGGAGAAATTATACATGCTTGAGAATCTAGGGGAGTTTCAGAGGATGAAATATCAATATTATTGAATGTGCAAGGAGGCATGATTAGAAGATCTTGAAATAATTTATCCACTTCAAAATCATTGAAAGTGAAGGCATCTTCTAGTAAAGAAGGATCCTAAGCATTGCATAGAGGGGGAAAATTGGTAATCTCATTCATGAGAGGAATAATATGGTCTCTTGGCAAGAGAGAAGGAGGAAGACATTATGGAATGTAGGGAGGTAACTTGGTGGTGTTATAAGTATATTATAAATAATTGGTCTCATCATCATCAGAATCTGTAAGAGTAACTTGTAAATTAGGATTTATGTTGATGAACTTGGGTAAAGGAGCACTATTGATCTTAAGAATTGTAGGAACATGATATTATGATTTAGGATTAGGTAGTTGGATACTCCATGGGTTAGGATAGGCTTCATGCTTATATCATTTTACATTATTTAAGAATTTAATACATTGACTATCAAAAGAAGTAATGGCCCTCATTCAATGAGTCTATGGATGACCAAAGAGTATGTTATAATATAAAGGAAGATCAAGGGCCATAAGTTTAGTTTGAACAGTCTTAGGTCCAATGGTTAATGGAAGAAAAATGCAACCAAGTGGATTTTAATTAGTCTTATCAAAACCATAATAGGTAAGATGAGTTTGTTTAAGATAATCCTTGCTATAACCAAGTTGTTGGATGAGCCATTAAAATGTCACATTAATACCAAAACCTTTGTCAGCTAGAAATTTTTGGATAAGAGTGGTATTAATGGCTAATTTTATAAAGAGTGGTGGATAATCGGCACAAAAAATAATTTCATCATTGATCATGTCCTCTTTAAGGAATTCAATAGAGGGCTTGGAAGAAGGACACATACTTTCAATGGTATTGATGTTGGTAGGTTGAGATTCGATAAAATGTGGTTCTTCATCTAAGGAATATGGGTGGTTAATATCTTGAAGTTGTTACATAATGAATTTAAGATAATAGGGTGAAGTGTGAACCAACTCCATACGTGGAATATTACAAGGCATAAAGTTGAGTTATTCAAGAAAATTATAATGAGATTTAGAAGAACTACCACGAGGTTTAAAAGGTAAATTAGACTTTGGAAGAATAAACATGGTTGGAGGATCAGAAGGAGGAAGTTGTTCCTCAAGTGCTTTTGAATCAAGATTTGTAGTGTAGTGTCTTTAAGAAGTTAATCCTCTAAAGATCACTTTTTAGGCTTGGTAACGAGATCTTTATGAGCTAGTTTATGATGATAATTGATTTTTAAAGTATTGGTCATAATTAGTGTCAATGGCACAAACATCCTTATAAGTTGATTGATTATTTGAAGAGAATTTTTGGTTATTTGAAGTAGAAGCTTTGAAAGTTTGTCATTTTTGAAAAGCAACAGTGTATTCTTGATGATGAAGATTGATCATCACTTCATGATTGAATAAATCACCAAGCATATAAGAGACAAAAAATTTAGTGAGACCTCTACAAGTTTTAAGATAATGCCCAATGTCATCATGGAACCAAAAAAATATATTTGGGTCATACCACTTAGGAGGAACATTGGGATATATGAAAGGTTTCAAGAGAAATAAAAATTATTTCATTTTTTGAATTGAAAAAGGTGTATGAGAAGGTAAAGGGACATCGGTTTTGACAACTCCTTATTTGGTTTGTAGAGTATTACTAGTGATAACATTATATGTTTAGAAATATCCTTTAATAAGTTTAGGATTAGGTTTGAATTGCTTCATGAGAAAGTCTTAATGTTTAGCTTGATCACGAGCTTCATTAAGTGTTTAGGGAGTAAATGTTCAAACCTTATATTGGAGAGTGGGAGTAAAAGTAGTGATAAAGAGTTTGAATAAGTTATCATCAATCATGTTATGATCAGATAAATTTTCATCTTTTGATAAAGTCATGAGCTGATTTAGTGGGAGATTGCTTAGCATTGATGAAGTGGCTAAGACAATTTTTGGGAAGATCATTGTGTTGAAAATATTTAACTAAAGGATTAACCAAATCTTCAAGTTTCCAAATAGAATGTTGGGGAAGTTTATTATACCATTCTAATACATCATTGGTAAATTTTTTCACTTAGAATTTAATTTCGGCAAAGGTATTGGTTTGGATCCATTCTTTGTAAAGGTTGCCAAAGGTTTTGAGAAATGAAGCAGGGTCTTTAGTCCCATCATATTTGATAGTTGGA
This sequence comes from Torreya grandis, assembly GCA_037957365.1. Lineage (NCBI taxonomy): Eukaryota > Viridiplantae > Streptophyta > Pinopsida > Cupressales > Taxaceae > Torreya > Torreya grandis. Next base: position 1,241,420 of record JARHVA010004346.1, on the reverse strand, counting down.
GATATGTTACCAATATCAATGGATACAATAAAGGGGGATAAAGGCTCATTTTGAATTGTTTGAATCATCTTGTTATTCATTATGGGTTGAGGAATGAAATTGGGATTACCTTGAGGATGCATAATTGGAGGTTGATTAGCCACATTGATTAGATGTTGTTGAAGTTGCATCATGTAATCGGTGTTAGAATTTTTTATAATGTTCATTTTTTGGATAAATTGGGATAAAAGTTAGGTCATATCAAGAGGTGGGTTGGTGTTTCTAGGAGCACTCCCCAAATTGGTGTTAGGGGGAGGATTATTAGAAGAATGATTACTAGTGGGATTGTTAAGTAAACTTGTATCAATCAATCCCATATTATTGTGAAGGTTTTGAAGATGAGAAGTATCTTGATAAGTAAGGAAAGGATAGGATCCATCAACTTCATATTGAGGTGTTATTTACACCATGTTGCAGGTCATGGATGAAGGAGGAGAAGAGGTGCCCCAAGAGTGATGGTGCTCTTCTTAGGAAAAGAATAGGGGAAATGAACATCCCATATAGTATCTAAATGGATTCAAGATATCCAAGAATATTATGATAGGATACTTCATTATAACTGAAGAGAGATAAATAAAATGAAAAATTAGAGCAATCGGGAACTAGATTGATGAATAGGGAAAGTAGAAAATAGTATAAGGTTGACTGGGTCAACCTAGCACAAAGACAAGGCCTAAAAATAGTATAGGGTCAACTGGGTAGATCCAATACAATAAATAGAGGTAGGAAAAAGAGGTAACAAGATTTTAAAATTGTATAAGGTTGATTGGATCAATCCATTATAGTGGAAAGGGGATGAAAAAGGTACAGGTTCGATTGGGTTGATCTAGTACATTAGAGAGGGAAAAATAAAAGGTCGATAACAAGTTATGAATTGAAACAAATTTTTTTTAGCTAATATAGGAAAGTGAGAGCTAAAGGGAAACAAATAGTCAATTGGATCAATGTTGGCCAATCCAATTAAAGTACTCAATATAAAACTTTGTACTAACACTAGCTAATACAAGTTTTTACACACAATTGAGCAAAGAAAAAGCAATCAATTTGAAAATTAAAGAGATAACTAATTATTTAACCTAAGATGTTTTATTATATTATTAATAATTAATTTTAAATGTGATGGGAAGTTGGCTATAAAGTAAGGAACTAGATAGCAATCTAAGGATGTTTTCAGGTAGTTTGGGTTGAAAGGGATTATAGTGGCAATGATACATGCTTGGTATTAGGTCCTACCCCTTCACACACCGTAGTGATAAGGGTGTCAAGTGCTTAGCCAAAATATAAAATTAATCATGCTTTATACTTGACCAGAGTATCAATTTGACTCTCCCCCTGGTGATGAAATCCAACTAGGTTGGCTTTGGGTAAACAAATGTTAAAGTGCTTGTTTAGATTATGTGATTTGGCCATGTGTGCATAAAATATAAATAGTGAACTAAATGGTTAATTTAAACCCCCCTAAGTAGACTATGTAAACTACTCTAAGCATGCAAGCAACAAGAAAAGAAAGATGTGAACTAATTACTAGCATATAGAGATTAATTCCAAATTGAAATAAGGTATAATGTTGACACTATATGCATAAAATACATAATAGGGTCAATAGGGTTGAATGTGTATTATAGAAGCAAGGTATAAAAATGAATAGGGTCAGCCAGGGTCAACCTAGTTATTTTAGATAGCACATAAAACATAGAAATGGGTCGATAGGGTCGATCTAGTTGACTGTGCAAGGGTAGTTTTGAAGACTACAAATTGTGAAAGGAAAAATAGTAAAATAAAGAGAAAGAGAGATAAAAAATAACCTTGGTAGATCAGAGATAAAAAGAATGAATATTTTTTATCAAGAACCTTGAGGAATGATAGAAAAACCTACTAATTGGGTCGACTAGATTGATCAAGCTATGCAGGGACCTATTACAGAAGCCTAAAAATGTACAGGGTTGATCAAGGTTGACCTAGTATGTTTTCTAGATGCCTAAAAGTGTAAAGGGTAAATTGGAGTGACCTAGTAGTCTAAACTGGAAGTCTAGAAGTTTGGAAACATGTACTAGGTCATCTGAGTCGATCTAGTTACTTGTTTCTAAAAACCTACATACATAGATTAGAACAGGGTCAATAAAGTTGATCCAGTATGATAGATATATGATAAAAATAATGTTAAAAATAATGAAAGAAATATTCAAAAGGTTAGTTTCATGTTAGGTTCACTAGAATATATGCAATCAAAAATGCATCATGTCTATAAATCAATCCTAGCTTGGAGAAGATAGAACATACCTACACTTCTGATTGGGAATACATTTGTTAAGCAAGAGCATAAATAATATGGGGATCCATTAGACCCAATTAGGGTATCACTTGTCACAATACACTATGTGAGGTAGGGTTCCAAATCCTACAGTCTAACACAATCATGTAACAATTCTAAAAGAATCCTAAGGTGTGATATTTCACCTATGCTAATAAACAAGAAAGTAAATCTAATATAGTGCACACCAAAGCTTGTGTCACAATAAAAGGGGTTAGTAAATCAATAAAAAAACATGTATAAATGAATCTATATTATGCTAGGTATGAGTAAGACCCTAATACATGGAATATGAAGAGTAATATTATTCGAGCCAACACTTTTGCTACTTCTATCTACTAAAGAGAGGAGAAAAAAGTTAGAATATACTTACTTGAATGTGAAATAATTGAGACTCAATCTCTCCTTTAGACCAAGGGGATTTGTAAGATGTTATTTTGGTTTTAAAGGATAATTAATAAATACCAAAGAATCCAAGACTTATCCACAAGACTAGATTCTCCAAGTAGAAACCCTAAGCTAAGACTCCTCAATTAGAATGGTGGAAGAGCATATTGTGAAGAAGTGAAATCGAATAATAAATATTGATTGCATATATGAAATAATGATGAAATTATCTTGTATTTATAGGTGGATATTTCCCTAAATCCTCCTAAAAATATCAGTTGTATAGGGTTTGACATGGTCAACCCTTTATGTTTTTGGGAAGAATTCACTAGGTCTAAGTTAGGTTGGTTGAAAGGCTAACAAACCTAAAAAGTGAAAAATACCCTAAACTATATAGGGTTAACCATGGTTGACCTAGTATAGCCAATAGTCCAAAAGGGAATTAAGGCAAGAAAAGGAGGATGGAAAGAGGAAAAATACTAGAGGAGTGTGTAAGGGAGGAGAAATAGGTTAGAGAATGGTTTTAAGAGCTGGTTAAGTTGATAATAATGTGGAAATAAGGGACAATAATCTTATAAAGCATAAAAGGTCTACCCACCCATTTATTGGTGCACCCTTTAGGGAATGCACTCATAGAGATTGAGTCTCAACAGGTTCCTACAAGATGTAAAGTGTTAGTATTTGATAAAATTTGAAAATATAATGTGTATACAACATGTGCAATACCTTTACTATATGGACTAGGCCAAATAAAGTAATTTTGAAATTGAAAGCAAGATAAAAAAGGGTAATTTCACATTAAAATCATTTTAAAAGTAATATGGGGTCCTAAAATACCTCAAGAACATTGATACAATCATATATAGGGGTCATTTGGATGATTTACATAGGCAGATAGATCTATAAGTCAAGATAAGGAACTGTTTACATGCAGGGTGAAGAAGAATAAATTCCATACCATGACTCAAAATAATAATATATAGGTTTTTCATGTTTTACATAGTATAAAATAACCTCTAAACTCATCATAAAGTCAAAATGTTGAACTACTGTGCTACACTTATACTCAACTCTTGACATCACTAGATAAGGCTATGAAAAAAGAGTAGGAGATAAATAAAGGTCATGAGGGCACTTAAAGTCAAAATTAACGTCATAATTATGTAATAAGAGAGAATTATGCCAATTTTGAGCCACATAAAAATCATAAAATTGGTATCTTGGACAAGGAACACCATACACTACCTAAAAAGCATGTTTTCCACTCTGAGAAGTGACTTCACATTCTCACCATGGTACACACATTTTGCATGGGAATATAACTAATTTTAGGGAGTTATATATCCTATTAAAATAATTTTATATGGTATTGGTTTAGGTATTCAAGGCCCAAGATTTATGAAAAATCATTAAGAACCTAAAACACTTTAAAACCCTTACAAAACCCTACTACAGACTTGTTTGTGAAGAATTGAAGAAATATGCATTCAAAATAATTTAAAAATATTAAATAAAACTTTTATTATCAATTAAAATATAAGATATTCATGTCCATGACCATTGGTTATACAAATGTTATATGAACATGGCATAAAATAGGTTTTTGAGAGAAAAAAACACACAAGGAGACGTACAAGGTAGTTTAAAGAAATTAAAATCATGTCAAAGAAAATATTGAAACTTATTATTACTATTAAAATCATCTTATTATCATAAATATTCCTAAAATCTCCCTTGAGAGATCATCCAAAATAGCCAGTCTATAGAAAATGAAGGAAAAGCTAACCTAGTCACCCTGTTTGACTAATTTGCAGGTATTGCTTGCCAAGGTGGAATAATTTCATGATATAAGGAATTTTTTCATGTATTTAATTCATCATTTTTTAAGGTTTTCAAGGTTATATATATGTTATAATGGCCACCAAGCACAAGACATTAGGCAACTAGGCCTAATATGGCCTAATAGACCTATTTACTCAATCAAATAAAGATAATATGGCATATAAAATTGTATATGAGAGATAATATGGAGTTAAAAATACATAAATCTGATCCATATAATTAAAAATTCATCCTTTATGTCAACTACATGTTTAATTTATCCTTGTGATGAGTTAACTGGCCTTCAACCGCTTCAAACAAATGCACCACTCATCTTGAGTATCAATGCATGAGTTAACTCACTTCAAGTGGAGTTGCAAATAAAGATATGACATATAATTATATAATAATATCTTGGATAAGAAAAAGAGGGCCCAATACCTTATTTTAAATGCTAAAGAGATCATGCAATCAACATGTAAGACACTAGACACAAAGAGAAGTCTTAAGGACTATTGTTTGTAAATTATTATTGAAATTTGACTTGAAGTTAATGATTAGTTGACTTATTATTCTCTCCTATATTCCAAATTGGATATATATTCTTCTATTTTTATATATATTAATGAATTTAGGCCATTTTTCAATATCCCTTAAGCTGGTATACAAAAATAATACTAAAATTATAACTTGCATTAGAAGTCAATAAAAAAAGTTTATAGTAGATTCATTCAAGGTTGTAGTGTGTAATTTTGATTGTTTATTTGCCTATAAGTGAGATAATTATATCCTTTTTTTGTTTCTTTCCTCACTTACTACTATTATTCCATCTTCTACAGGTCACTTGAAGTGTTAAAGAATAGAAGTTGTGTTGAAGAATGTTAGTATGCAGTGTCTTTAAAGACCTTCATTTCTACACCTCTAATTTTTAGACCTTATATCAAAAATTCATTTGAAACACTTATTTTTAGGATAATTATAATAAAATATTTCTAAAAAATTGTTCCATTTTTATTTATAAGTTTTCCCAAGTTTCAAAGTTTATAGAGGATCATTCATCATTCAAGTGCATCACCATTAATAACATAGATTTACCTTTCAATAATATTCCTTACTCTTTTCATCCCAAAATAAAATAGGTTTATTAATTTATCCAAAATTCATATATTCAAAGGATCTAGCCTCATAAGCTAGAGGTGTGGTCTAGCTACAAGTATCCCATAACCTTAGACCATTCTAATGTTAGTCTAGGTATGAAGTAGATCTGAGCAATCTACCTTCAACAAGGTGTTATCTGGATTGCTAATAGTGATGTTATAGATGAATTTATTGATTTTATGCATGATTATAACAATTAAAAAAATTATAAAAAGTGTTGTGGTATGATAAACCTGAATTAGTCAAGGATATATCCTTTCAAAATGAGCAAATAGGCTTTGAAATGACTCACCATGAGAAGGTGGAGTGTCATGAAAAGGAAACCAAATATGATATAGATGAGAGTATGACAATTGAATTAATAAAAAATTTATGATCAGACATTAGAGCATGATAATTAAGGAGAAATCATGATTGAGAAGGAAGACCAAAAAAGAGTACATAAACCAAGCATGACAAGTGTATAAGGAAGCTATGGAGTAGAGATAGGAGTGAATAATGAGGATCAACCTTGGGAGGTATAACATGATAGAGATAATTCATATATGGAAGAGATATAATATGAGGTAGGCAAGGAGTTGTAATAGGTCATACACCTCATGGATATAGAAGATGAGTGTGCAAAGAGATTAGACAAGGCAAAAAGCCAAAGATGCAAGAACCAGTTGAGAAAAAAAGAGAAAGACAAGAGGAGTAAAAACAAGATGATATTATAAAATCATAATATGAATAATTTTAAATCAAGGAAGAATGTGGACAAGATACATTTGAACAATATATCAAATTTTCCCCACTTGGGGAGTATGATGCATAGCATCACAAGGTAGTTTAAGAAGTTAGTATGTTTTCTAGTGTCATAATGATCATATTTTATCTTTAATGGGATGTCATATGAATTATAGGGTCTTAATGGTGGTTTTATAGTCATTATATAAAATTTGAGTTGTGTTTTTGAATCCTTTTAGAGTTTCTTGCCAAAATGGCTAATTTCAAAATTTGAATTTATAGACGAGCTTTGTGGGGTATTTTTGAGCCTTGTGTGAAATTCAATGTTAATTAATGTTTTTAATGGGTATAAATAGGTCCTATAAGGTGTGTAATTGGTTTATTCACGTGTATAACATGAAATAAGAATGCAAAATAAAGAAACATCAACTTGTAATTGCCCCCCTATGTGGGTTGGACAAGAAATGAGAGAGTCTTACATGTTGAGCATGTTAAGAAGGTAGATATACATGTAGAGAGTGGGTGTGTGTGGTAGTAAGGTATTATGATAATATAAGTTTGAGGAAAAAATTTGGATCTTTAGGAAAGACAATAATTGATCAAGAATGAAGAGAACTCTACCTTGGTAAACTTTTGTGTTTGAATATTATAAGAACTATGTGTTCAAGGAATAAAAGAATGTTTTTGAGAGAATTTTAGAACTTTAAGATGTGTTTTGGTATGTCTTCAATATATTATTTTATTTCCTTTGGTTTTTATTCAATATTGGCACTTACCTTCAGTACATAGGTTGTTTATGTAAGCTACAAGAATTATGTTTTAGCATAGTCTTGAATGAATAACATAGAGGAGGTTGTGAGATCCATTCAATGGTCTTAAGGTGTTAAGAGTTTCCTTGAATATATATATATATATATATATATATATATATATATATATATATATATATATATATATATATAATTATCCTTTTTATGTTCAAATAACCCACTTTCTATAGTATTCTATATCAATTCACACAATCACATTGAAGCATCATGTTTTAATACAATCAAGGAAGAAGCTATTTGAGTGTTCCTTGAGGTATATTCAAAAGGTTTGAGATGTTGATAAGGTATTATTGGAATTTTCCTATTGTTTATGATTATTTAAAATGATAATAATTCCCTTTGGAGGCTCAAAATTCAATCTATATTGCATCTTGTGAATACACAGTCCACTTTCACAGTCAAAATTCTATATATTAGAATATTAGAGACTTTTGGTGATTGATCAAGCAGAACCAACTATTGGATAAGGATATTTAATGTGTTTTATACCCTTAACCACCATTATATTCATTTAAAATTGTGTGAAACTCAAAATAACTAATTTTATATGCTTTCGACCTTGTATAGGCCTGTGTTCATCAAGCTAGGGTTTCTACTCTTGAAACTCTAATGACTTCTATTTCCACACTTATAAAATCATGAAAATTTGTAATAATATGTTATTTATCATGATATAAAGGATTAATTAGGTTATATACCCATACAATGATGTACAATATGATCTCTATGATTATGGGGTTGTTTTAGGCCTCAAGAGACCTAATTAAGAGAAAGGGGTGTTGAGTTATGTAGTCTACATTGTGAGTTGGGACTTGAAAGTTATTTTGAAGCTATAAAGGATTAATGGGAATATAAAATTATTTTTATTTTGTTTTTAACTTCAATATTTTTTTCAAACTTAGGAGCTTTGTACTAAAATAGGGTTACAAGTAATTTAGGCCTTAGGAAAGCTAGAATGGTAAGTTGAGTGTTCTAATCATTGAAGTTGGGTTATTTGTTTAGATGTATAAAGGATATTCAAAATAATATGTGTATGAAAATATGATTCATATTGATAAGGTAAGAACCATGACACCTTACATGTAGCTTATAGGCTTATGAAGCCACATGAGAGTGTTGTAATGAAACTTGTGAGTGAAAGGATGGTGAGGTACATGCAAGGAGGTGAGAGTGAAAGAGTGAAAAGCCACATGAAAGATAACATGTCTTCAATATAAATTAGGACTATATGCATGAAAAGAGGCCTAGGTACCTAGTGAAGATAAGCATGTTCAAGTGAGAGAAACTTACAAGCAAGTATCTGCATGATAAATCAAACCATAGGTCAGAATAAGAATGAGAGATAGATATAAAAGTTATGAAATGGATAATGAGGTTTTAGGCATCACATCATTACATCACTTAGGATTTTACACTTGTAAAACTTATAAATTGGTTATTCCTCTTAGTTCTAGACCTTTCTTGCTTCTACAAGTCTCCCATCTACTCTCTCTTGTGCCCCTTGTCCCATATCTTAGCCTAACCAGTCATATGTTGATTACCTAGGCATAATATATTTCCTATAATACTTAAAACTTTCATATATATGCCTCTCAAAAATTTTATCTTGTACCTATTTTCTTACTCCCTGGATACTTGCATCCCAAACAAACACCTACATTAATGCATGTGTCCTATCCTAATGCAAGTGTCTAGTGCCCTAAAGTCATCTAATTTGAAATTTAAATGTATCCTAATGGTCATATTAAGTATTATTATGTGAGATATTATCCTGATAGGAGTGGTATATATTCACAATCACTCCTCATTAAAAACTCACATAACACAGACCTAACATTCATACCAAAGAGCATTAAATTAAACACTCAAGTGAACAAAACTTATCTATTTTCTCCTATTTCCATATAAATCATAATTATAACACATATACATGTTTTAATTATTAAAGGAGTATCCCAAGAGATATATTTTTCTAAGTTACAAGTTAGGCGACTATTATACTTACTTATCACACATTATCTAGTTCACATACAAGCTAACACATAGGGGAGAACTATATATGTTTTAGGCCCTCTTTAAAGTATTGAATATGTAGGTAACACTAACTGATAGAGTTTTTTTGGAGTATCTCTACTTTATGTGCCCACTAACCCATTTTTCCCACAACCAATATGAAGATGAAGAACTAGAGTTTGATCATTTTCCAAGGAGTGGCATTCTATGACATAGATCTAAATACACTAGAACAAAGGTAATGGTAAACCTAGAAACATCCAAGAGGTCATACTTAATTTCAATAGGTATTTTATACTTGACACTTGCATGTAATCCAAAAACTAGCATCAATTTAACCATCCCAAACTGATGCAAGTGTTTGTGGTTATAGAGTAACTTAATCCATAATTTTGAAACTATTTCAAAATATTCTTCCAGTCTATTTCCTACCTATTATAGATCTAGATCTATATTAGCAACAAAACCAACTATCTTATTTATTTGTAATTTCAATATCTATCATAGTTGTACTTTCCATTTTTAACACATCTCAAAATAATAAATTCAATATATGTTCTATTTGAGTTTCACAAATAATTAGCTGACTATAGATATGTTTATTACCCTTATGCTTATTTATATCTATATTTTTAACCCTATCTAACCCATTATTAGGATCCACATCCAATTTAGGATTAAACAACTAGTGATAAAATTACGTTAAAGGTATGAGAATATAAAATTCATATTTATCTCAACCAATCCCCTTTGGTCAAGTAGGATCACTTGCCCTATATCTCTATATGGGATGGCTCCCTAACCACATACCCTATATATATTATTTCTAGCCCATATAATTGACTTAACATTTCCACAATCCCTCTAGTAGTAAAGAGATAAAGATCCAATACCATTTTATTTATTGAAATGGGAAAATGAAACCAAACTAACTATATTATCCCCATTTATTACATATTACCTAAAGCTTAAGTCTAAAAAATATTGAAATCACTATGTGGCCTATTCAAACTCAGGTCTATGAAATTTTACAATTTAACACTTAGAATAGGCTTCCACCCACTCTAAATGTGAACCAATTTTCTTAATGTAGGTGGCCACTCACTATAAGTGTGAAACATTTCATGCATATTGAAAACAAGCATCAATTTTAGGTTGGATTCATTTTTATATGAATCTTAAGTGTAACAATAAGTGCACCCACTATGAAAATAATTAACACTAAGGTATATGAACTTTAATAGGTTCACATTTAGAGTGGGTGATTAATTAATACTTAGGTATATGTAATTTCAATGGTTCATATTTAGAGTGCACACTTGATTGATACTTAGGTCTATGTACTTTCACTAGTTCACATTTTGAGAGGTCATCCTATGAAGTTTTTCTAGTTATATTTACTATGAATATGAAGCTTAGGTCTAACAATAAATAAAATCAACAATAAAAATGAACTATAATAAAAATAGGATGATTGGCACTTGTATGCACTATGTTTTCACTATGAAACCAATTGAATATGAAGCTTATGTATAAAAAAAAATAAGATATTAGATAAATGTGAACCATATTGCAAGTACACTACCATATATGAGTACCAAGTCTATATTTTTGAGGCCCCATTTTTCACAGTGCTAATTTTGTTAAATGTTTATTATTATAACCATGTTTTGTTGTGACATCCTTATATTATTGAGACATGATAAACATGAATTTATGTTTATTATATGATTATTAAAACACTAATTATAAGCGTGTTATTCACTCAATGTTGTTTAATTTTGCTTACTTGAGTGAGATTCATATGTTGGGACAATGATTTTATTTATGTATAGAAATGTAGATTATATTACCATAATAGTAGAGCTAGTATTTATTTAACATGTAATTGACTATATATATACATAGATTATGTAAATGAGTATCCTACCTCTTTATGACTAAATGCTTCTATGTATGTAAGGTGTGCTTGTACATGTTACTTAAGATTTTTTCAAGTGCAATTGCTTCAACTATCCTAGGATAGAGAAATTTTATGTGTGCAATGACGTGAAAGTTTATAGGTAGCCAAGCAAGATACTTTGGACTATTTTTATCATGTACTCTACCATTCATTAGATTTGTTACAACCATATTCATACCTAGATATTTATTTATTTTTAATGTGTTTTAGTCACTTGTAATAATTTTAAAAAAATTTATAGACTATATAACACTATTATTGCCCTCTTTACCCATACCTTAGATATTTTATGAATTATCTAAAAGTTCATAAGTTTGAAAATTGATCCAAATTGTTGTAACCACTTTAAAAACTTGAGTGTAATTGAAAATCCAACTTTGGAGGGTGACATAAAGTGATTTTTTGATATTCTATGTTGAATTTAGACACTTTTATCCAATAGGGATGTATGGGAGTCTTTATAGGATCCAAATATTATTTTTAGGAAAACCCATGTTCCCATTTATATCATAGGGAATTGAAATCATTAATATATGTGTGAAATTATTGTTTTCCCACATGTTTATGTAGATAAATTTAATGCATAGAAGGCTTTTGTGAGAGACAAAGTCATGAGAAGGGGAAAGTATCACATTCCCATTGGAAAAGTATTGAGGGATTCTTCTGTAATTATGTGGGAATAATTTATTATGATCAACTTTTGGATAATTATTTTCATTTTGGAGAGAGTATTTTGAGCTTGAGGAGGAAAAATAAGCTTGGAGAAGAGAAGGATTACTTGTAGCAAGGCAATCTTAGGAGTAATTTTTGCTTAGGAAAGAGATTGACTAACCAAGGTAGGCTTACTCACAAGAGTAATTTGATATTTGTTTATAAAATTTATCATTTAATGCCTATTTTGGAGTTTGTAAAGGGTTTCATGGCCATTTGGCTTGCCATTTTTGTTGTTTGTTTTCCATAATTGGGCTTATGGTCTCCATGTTTGTTTTAAACCAATTTTAGGAATGACTATGACCAACCCTTCCTATTATACTTGTTTTTTTAATAACCATATTATTGAATTAAAACTATAAGGTTATGCTGCATAAATAGGCTTAATTTATGGGTTTGATATTTTCCTTAATTTGGTAGGGTTTGGACATGGGAAGTATGTCCCAAAGTCATCCTACATGACTATATTGTATGGAGTTTGGGAAATAGGAAAAATAATATTTTCCAAAGTCCTCCCATTACAAGGTATAAGGGTTTGAGAAAGGGAAGGTATTATAAATTCCTCCTTGTCCCACCCCATTTAGTGGGAAGAATCAATACTCATCCTCAATGAGTGATTCATGATACTTATTTAATATTTTAAACTCTTGTGGCTACTATGTGTTATAAAAAGCTTGAGATTTGTATTTTGAAATAAAACTTCTATTTTTGATTGGGCGCTAGTGTGAGCATTACATGTAGATAAGAATGATAGGTAAATACTTATAACTATGCTTTCCAATTTTACCTTACCCATACATATCCTTACCTTACAATTGAATGGTAAACTACATGATCAAAGTTGGTTGTCTTTGGCTCAGGGGTGTCTAGGTAAATTTACTGATGATGGAAATAGGATGGGATGTGATCACTTCTTGCCTTGTAATTTTATATAAATTTGGTGCTTGCATGAATTTAATTTGTCTTTTATGTATTGAAAATTTAAATTATGAGAAATGATTTATTGGATGGTTTATAAGCCACTTGTTGTAATATTCTATTATTATCCATGTGAATAGAAAGAAATAAATAAGATGTAATGAGTAGGATCTCTCATGCTATTTTTATCATTAAGTGTTGGTGAATGAAATAAGAAAATAAATGAAATCATTATATTTATGCTTGAAATAATGTTGTAAAAATTACAAGGACCAGCTATTTAATAGTTATTAAAAATAAAATGATGATCTCATTCCAAATTTTTTGTATTAAACTAATTTCATTAAGCCTAAGAAGGGATATAAGTACTTAGGTAATTTTATGTTATTTAATATGTCCCAATTTATCTTAATTTTAATTTTACTATAAAGATTAATTAACTCAATTTACAATTTAATTTTAGGACACATGGATTAATCTTTATGAATATTCAAAGTTAAATTGTTGATAATCCCTAGTTTCCCTTTGTAAATTACTCGATCTTCCTACAATTTTTGTGAATGAAAAATAATATAAAATTAATCCTTAAACAAAAATTCTAATAATAAACATAATTTTTTTATCCAAGGAAACTCATTTTATAGTTTTTGGATCTACATTTTGATCATGGTGAAATTTGGAAGTTCATGTGCTCAGAGGTATTTCCTATACAACACATGTCCTTTAGAAGGGAATTGCATCCTTTGTGTAGGGTATTTTCATTAATTAGTTAGTGGTATCCCATGTGACTACACATAATATTGTTTTAGGTCTTAAAGGATTATGATTTTTTTGGGGTTTAGTGCTAGGTTGTGCATGTGAGCATGCCATTTAACATTGGGTGGTTTTGGGGAAAACTATGTGGCTTGAAAATCACATTGCATTATTTTGGCTATGGGTAGTCAATGATGGATAAAAAACACACATCCTATCCTTTGAAGATTAGTTTTAATAAAATAAACTTAATTGTGTGTGTGTGTGTGTGTGTGTGTGTATATATGTATATGTATATGTATATCTATATATATATATATATATATATATATATATATATATATATATATATATATGTATGTATATGTATATGTATATGTGTGTGTGTGTGTATATACATACATATATATATATATATATATATATATATATATATATATATATGTATGTATGTATGTATGTATGTATATGTTTATGTATATGTATGTATGTATATATATATATATATATATATATATATATATATATTGAAACAATGCATTCTTAAAGTTTATACTTGAAAATTTTCAAACTTGAAACCAAAACTATTGAATTAAGACATGACTTCTTTTGTGTGGATGATTACAGTGGCCTAGAGACCTAGAGGTAGGTAAAACACACCCCCCTCAAATTTTCATCCTCTTCTACATGAAAGTGACCTAAGGACCTGAAACATCATGATTTTCAAGTTATATCCCTTTTGTCCAAGGGAGATCCTTTTTTGACCCAACTTATGATTATGGGCTCTTGGAAGCCCCAGGATGGGTCGAACCAAAATGGGTGACCCAATATTTTTATATACTCTACCACTTGAACCAAAAATATATGCCTAAATTTTAAAATATAAAGTGATTTATTCATTAACCTTGTTAGCATCCATTAATGGTTATGGTGGATCTTGTAGCTACCAAGTACCTTTTTGAGAAATTTGAGAGTCTAAGATCTCCTGGAATATTTATAACCTACAAAACCAACCCAAATACACATGTATTAAAATATAATTAAAAAATGAAATAAAATAGAATTAGATAAAAATATTGGAGACTTCGTTAATGGTTATCATACAAGGTTGAGGAAGGAGAAGAGGGATGGATATGGACAAGTCATCCCAAAAACCTCCTTCCTCTTTTATAACATATAAGTTTGAGGATAATTATTTATTTGAAACCTTTATTGACCTCCCTAAGGATTTGTAGGGTTTCTTCACCTTTGACAAAATTTGATAGTTGAGGCTAAAAAATATCTAATGACTAAGATGAAATGTTCCATCCTTTAGGAGTTAAGAAATGAAAATTTTGACCCCTTTAAGTTCATATTAAGAGTATACATCCTCTTTGTTAATTAATTTAATTTAAATTTAATCTAATTTATTTATAAATTAGATTCAAGTTGTGACTTCAAGTGTATTTTGAGCCATGTGATTCCCCGAAATCACTCGGGGGCTCTTTGAACCTTGTTGAGAGTTTTGACATATCGTTTAAGCATGTGGATTCTTGAATCCACCTAGTTTTAGTTGATTAAATTTTGTATAGCTTATGGCTATGAGTCCCACTAGATTTAATTAGATAATTTTAGGATTATTTGAGATCATATAGGTTGATGAGAGAAAGTGGGTCAACATGGTTATATAACAATCGTACAACCACTTTACATTTCCATCCATTCCATTTAGGCATGCGAGTTTTTGTATATTATTGTTCATATTATTCCACAATGATGGATAGATAATGGGCAATGTAATTATGTATAATATGTATTCTAAAAAAATTGGCATGTTTTTGTGTGGTTTCAATCATGCAAATTTTTGGGAATGAAAATATTCTACGCTATGCTTCATCATATATATAGCCAAGTTATATATATAGAATTTATTGTCAACTTCCTTAAATTTATGAGAATATAATATTTATAGTTATCTCATACAATCCCCTTTTATCCAATAAGGATCACTTGCCCTTTATCTTTATATGGGAGGGATTCATAGTCACTTTACTTATATATCCATTATACCCAACCCATATGACTAACTTAACATTTTAAAAATCCATCTAGTAAAGAAGAGAGAAATCTCCAATATTATTCTCTTTCTTGAAATGGGAAATCAAAACTTAGATAGCTATATTCTCCCTATCTATTACCTATTACCTAGAGCTTATATATAGCAATGAGTGCAAACATTATGTGTCCAATTTGAACTTAGTTCTATAAAATGTTACATGTTCCCATTTAAAGTTCATGGTCACCCACTCTATATATGAACCAATGTTATTTGAGTAGGTGACCACCTACTCTAAATATGAACCATTGTAGGCATAATTAAAATAAGTGTCTATTGTAGGTTGGATTCATTTTGAATATGAAGCTTAGGTATAACAACATGTGTAACCACTTTGTATTTGATTGAAATTAAGGTCTATGAACTTACATAGGTTCACATTTAAAGTGGGTGGATAATTGATAATCAGGTCTATGAAATTTAACAAGTTCACATTTAGAATGGGTGTCTAATTGACACTTGATTCTATGAACTTTGATAGGTTCACATTTAGAGTGGATGACAACCCATTATAAATGTGAACCATTGTATGAATAGTGAAAATAAGTGTCCAATCATCTTATTTGTGTTATGCTTAAATTGAATCACATTTACTTTAATTAGTTTTTTAAGTGGGATTCATTTTTAATATGAATATTATGTCTAAAAATAATGAAATTAAACAACACATGTGAACCATTGCAGTTGTGGATAAGAATTTATTTGTTTAGAGTGGGTGGATGCCCATTATAAATGTTAACCATTGAAGGAATATTGTAAATAAGTGTCAAATTGTAAAAAGTGGGGTGCTACCCAATTTAAATGTAAACCATTCATAGTGAAAATAATTTTCAATTATAGTGGATGATGGATCTAAATTATTAACTAAGATGATTGACACTTATTTTCATTATGCTTACATTGGATCACATTTAGAGTGGGAAAAAACCCACTCTAAGAACTTGTTGTTTCTTTCTCAATAGGCCCTAATTATTCCTTAATTAGGGAACCTTTTTATTTTATTTTTTTAACCACTCTCGCTTATGCTCATTACTCACTAGTCTCAACACCCTCAATTTCCCTTAGTATCCTATATTAGTTTACATGATGAATCATGGCCTACAACCATTGTTTTTGGTAAGACCAAATATGTACATGATAAGTCTATATAAATCACTTTGAGCCAAAGCAGAGTTTCAACCTCCTACTTTACATTTGAAACTTGGCTTAATTAGTCTTCTTAGCCTATTCAATGAGGTCATTTTGGTTTCCATGCCATTCAAGCTCCTAAAAATTATTCCATTGTGATAATAAAGTTAAAAAAAAAAATGTATATCACACTTGCCCCCAAAGTAGAGTCTTGTTACACTTATCCATGCTTGTAGAATCCCACTCTCTAGATTTTCTCAACTCCCTTCAACTTCTTTGGGGAGTCACTTTGATTTTTTATCCATCTCATCCCATGAAACTTGTAACAACCCCATTGGGTTTTACTATAATAGAGTAAAAAACATTAAAAAAAATAATTACACATATTCATCTAACATATTTCACCACGAGAAATCTAAGTGATCTTTAACTAAATGTATTATTTTAGTTAACCTAACAGGGTTTATAGCTAATCCATTTAGCTAATGATCATGAATATAATGATATAAAAAATCATTAACAATGTTGAATAAATAATAAAGACTACATTTATTTCATTAGAGTAATAATATAATTTCAACCATGACTGATACAATATTACAACCACTATTGTAGATGTATAAATGAATAAATATAATGATTTTAGAAATAAATAATGTCTCAAAAAAAATAATACAATGATACACATCTATATGAATAATGAGTCTCCATGACTCAAGAGTCTCTAAGACTCAAGTATCAATTTATAATCTCAAGTGTAGTCTCTAGTGTAGTACTCCTGCAGGGAGGGAGAACATCATCTAAGTGCTTTTTCACACCAACCATAGACCATAAATCCCATACACTATCTCCCAACAAGGAAATGGCCCTCCTTTCATGGTTGGTAGATAATGATGGTGTGGGAATACATAGTGACAAACTAGAACCCGTGTGCAGTAAGATCTCTAATATATGATGTGTACCGTAAATAAATTTATTCTAACATGATATCGTACAAGCATAAAAATTATATCACCACATGAAATGATAATGTTTAACTTTAAACATTAATTTGGGTAAAGTTTTCAATAGTTAATGATCTCAAGGATTATTCAATTTCATACACACCACTCAATAGAATTACACCTCTTCTTGCATTGATGGCACTAATTAAACAAGTGAAATCCATCCACTACTTATTTAGTATCATAAATACAAGATTTGGTTAAAATATATAATAATATAAAATCAATATATTCAACCATAATATTCCCTATTAGTAGATATAAATATTATAAGTATAAAAATATTAAATAAATACATTTAGTCCATCAAATGTAATGAAATGAATCTAGTATCATCTAGTTTATTACAAAATAATAAACATAATTATAAATAATCCTCAATATAAATGTACCATCTAGGTAAGAATTATATCTACACTATATACTCAATATCACAAGTAACTTGAAATGTCATTTCATCCATGAAATAAAACATCAATCACAACTTATATATTTGTTCATATTCTACACATATAACAAAATCCAACCATAAAACAACTTATTAAGATTTGTATTTAACAATTAAATACCTTATTTTAATGCTTCATCTAAACATTAAATATATAACAAGTATCCATTTTACCCTGTTATAATAATAGTGTTTACAAGCATATCAAAGTTCCATACATATATATATATATATATATATATATATATATATATATATATATATATATATATATATATATATATATACGATATAATCATTCTCAGATTTATAACACTATCAACAATCATATGTTTAATACCATGTACATATATATACTATTTTTAAAGTCTCACATAAATTTCTATATAGTCAAAAATATGATAAAGTATATGTTATACTCTAAGTAGACATCAACTGTCTATAATCTTAGAGTATCTCATATATTCTCGATATACATTCATGCTACAATAAAATTGTCTCAATACCTTTAATATTACATATAATTATTAATTTATTCATTTGACTAAAATGTATAGAATTTATGTGATTAACAATTTGAACACAACCAAATAATGATATACCAATTTCTATTATTTCAAAATACATAAATCACTCAATTTATAATACCATTTGAATTACTTGCATATAAAAATGATCAAAGATATAAACTCAACCAAGTATGTCCAAAACTTGAGAATTATGTGATAATAAACTCAATCCTTGACCACCTAATACGCCTTAAAAAAAATACTATTTAAATCAATTACCCAAACCTTTTATAATCAATGAGAGGGTCTTATTCATAATCTTAAAGACCAATTTGAATATATAAAATACATAATCAGAACAAAATACTGAATATGAATGTTTATAATACACATACATAACTACATAATCATTCCATCAATAAATTCAGCCTTAATGTTTACACAATCTACATATAATAGGTTCAATTGAGAATCATATAACTCATCCAAATCAATATACTGTCCAATAAAATAATTATCTATTATTGGCATCCTTACTAGGTTCAAGGTTTTATATGTTTATGTAGTCATATAAAATTTCAAAATTGGTAGCTTGAGTGTGGCTTGTGACACCCAACCCAAAGGTCTTCCTTGCATGCTCTCATGACCCTTCTAGATACCTTTTTGCTTATTCCCAATCATCTCAAGCTCTCCAAATTTCCATTCCACCTCAGCCAGGTAACATTTTCCAAGCCAATCCTATCCCCTTACGTCTTGCACCTATAGGATAAGAGTGCCCAACTTGAACTATAGCATCAAACCCTAGGGTGTCCTATTTTGGCACTCTTGTCCAATTACATTTTGAGCTCCAACAATTATTTCCTTCTGGTTCCTATCCTTTATCTTGTCGACCTAGCATGCTTACATTTAACCCATGACCAATAGATCTCTATAAAATCCCATTAAAAGTTCATTTAGAAGGAGGTTGGAAAATATTACAAAGCAAGTAAGAATACAAGAAAAACCACTAAGGTAAATTTCTCTATTCTCTACATACAACCATCCAATATAGCTAAAAGCATATCCAAATCCTCACACCAATCCCTAGCCACCTCAAACACACCTAGTTTAGCATTTTTTATCTGCATTATACTATTTCAAAAAACACATTAAGTGGGAGAACTACATATGTCTTGATCCCTCTTTGGAGTATTGGTATGTAGGCAACATGCTAACACAAGGGGTGTGGATACATGTTTAGTACGTCTTACACACACTAACCCCCCTTCTTTCTCAAAGTTTATCAAAACAAAATGAAGTTTAGGGTTTAAATATTAAATTAGATCTACAAGGAGTTTTGTAGACTTTCAACAATTGATATTTTAGAGGTAGACTCACACAAGGACAACAAACAAAACCCAAAAAAATTAGGTCTCTATGAGTAGGTTGGACAATAGTGGTGGAAGAAGACAATAGCATTGGACCCTAAGGTATCTTATTTTGGTGTTCCCATCCTTTCAAAAAATGAAGGCTAGATCCTAATTCGTGACACTGTCTTAGTCATGCATAACTAATATTAGACCCTACAACAGTTGTTTTAATTTATTTTAAGCTAAGTCTCATTTTCTCCATATTTATTTCTATTTATAGAAAGGTTAAAAATAAAAATAAATTATACAAATTAATGGTTAAATTATTTCAATATTATTTACTAATTTAGTCAACCTAGACCCTTAACTAAATTAAGAATAAGACTCCAATATTCCCAAAATTGTTAAATCATTTGGTAAACCTAACTTCATTTGTGCATGAAAACCCTAGAGAAAATTCCTTCCTGATTTTTCCAATATTTTTTTGATTTTTTACCTGCATATTTAAATCAAATATTCACATTAATTTTTAAAATTTCATAGTAATTTGAAAAAAATCATTTTCTTACAAACCCTAGTTGCATACATTAGGTCCTTTTAAATCAAGATTTTTTAAATTTTTTTTTGATTTTTTACACACACACATATATATGCCATTTATTTCAAAACCCTAGCTACATCTACTAGGACCTATTGCTTTTGAGGTATCACCTTAGACATAAATCAAAATTTCCCATTTAATTTTTAAAATTTACCATCATAATTTTAAAAATTATTTTCTTTCAAATCCTAGTTGCACTATACTAGGTCCTATTGCTTTTGAGGTATCACCTTACATGTTTGTGAACTTCATATATTTTTTTATGCATTTTCCAATTTGCTATTTTTAGGACTTTATATTTCCTATATTCAGTACTTTCCTTCCGTAGCACTTGCTTATTAAAAATTATTACAAAAAATTCAATCAATTTTAAAATTATTTTCCTACTTTAACAATGGCCCAATACATCAATTTTGATGAAACTAATAAATGAGAACTTTAAATTTTAACTAAACACCCTGACATGCAAGACGATATACTTAAAATACTACAAGAAGAAAAACAAAAATGAAATAATTGTCAATCTTCTCAAACCATAGAGAAAATAGTTGCAAATGACACTATGGGGGAAACTTTGTCTCAACAACCCCTATAATAGCTCAACCTTCCTCTATGCCACCACCAGCTACAACCAGTATATATTTATCTCTTGATGTGGCTACCCATATGCAAGAGATAAAATCTCTTCAATCCAAGGTGCTACATCTTGAGCAAGGTGCTTCTAGACCAATGCAAGCTTTGGATTCTTTTGCTCTACTACATACACCATTGACACATCATATTGTTTCAACACCCTTGCCACAAGGTTTTGTTCAACCCAAACTCACTCTATATGATGGCAAGGGAGATCTAGAGACACATTTTAAAGATTTTCATGTAGCATGCTTGGACTATGTGCCAAATGACTGGCTACTAACCAAGCTATTTCCATGGAGTCTAAAGGATTATGCTTTAAAATGGTTCTATAGTCTACCGAATCAATGGTAAATACATTCAATCCTTTAGCCAACATGTTCCTAGCTCATTTTAGCATTAAAATTAGTGATAAGGTTTCCTATGCCCAAATTGCACAAAAACAATAAAGGTCAAATGAGCATCTCATAGATTATGTTTTTTGATATAAGACTATCTTGGTTAAGATGACTAGCCCCATGGCTGATCAAAAGTTACAAGATATCTTCAAACAGAGTCTTCTACTAGCTTTTTATGAGTCAATAATATTTAAAAGATTCTTTTCCTTCACTGAGTTATGTCATACACTAAAGG
Source organism: Torreya grandis (assembly GCA_037957365.1). Taxonomy (NCBI): domain Eukaryota; kingdom Viridiplantae; phylum Streptophyta; class Pinopsida; order Cupressales; family Taxaceae; genus Torreya; species Torreya grandis. The sequence continues at coordinate 1,219,390 of JARHVA010004346.1, read as the reverse complement.
AAAGGGAAGTCAAACTAATTTCAATGGGCAAACTCAAGTACACAAGTATATTATAAATAACAAACAATAGTAACAACAAAGTCCCATACAAAGTCAAGGTCAATGATAACAAAAGTCAGAATCAACCTACAATTAATGCAGCTTTAGAGTTCCTTCAGCGAGTGGTTTTATCATCACCTCCTTGATGAACCTTTATCAATATACCAGTTTCTCTAGTTAGAGTTTTACATCAGCTTTTGGAATGTAATATCATATCTCTCCCTCCTATTTGGGAAGTTGATCCAACAAAGCCTCTTCCATGGGGATATGATTAGAATGTATTTTGTGACTATCATAGGGCACCAGGCCACAAAAAAAAAAGATGCACTAGTTTGAAACACAAGATATAGGACTTGATAGATGATAATCTTATTGATCTTGACATTCTAATTAAGCCTCCATAGGTAAAGAAAACACAAGACAAGGCTCTAAAAATTTTCTTAGATCCTTTTTCATAGCATTCTAAATAGGAGACATGGGACACATCAGGTGTTCACTGTGTATATCATGCACATTCACTACCAGCTACATATAAGACACCTTTAGTTAAGTCACATCCTTTGAGTAACATGATTGGTGTGTATAATTATAGAATTCCAATTAGACCTTTGATCTTATTCTTAGAGCATGAGATAGTTAAGGATGATTTAGATTATCATGCACTCTTTATCAAAGCTTACATTTATAATCATCCTATTCATAGTGTTCTCATAGATAATAGATCTAGTGTGAACATGTGCAGTATGATATTAGTGAAGCATTTGGGACATTCAAAATAGGATATTACCTTGAGAGACATAGTTATCAATAGATTTAGAGGGCACATACATAGTTCATTAGGTGAGATTGTACCTCCTTTATAGGTTGTTCCAACACATATGGATACACTATTTACCATAGTTCCCAGTGTAGGAGTTTTAGATATTTTACTTGGCCGATCATGGATTTAAAAACTTCATGCAATACCTTTTATAGTTTATTGATACATGAAATTCATTCATGATAATTAGGTTATTATAATTGGTGGAGTTCCATATGAGTTACCACTCCCCTCTTCAGAGCCATCTTCTACTTTATAGTTACCAATTTTAGCTTCTCCACCAATTAAAATTCTTCTCTTAGTTTAGATTCAAACATAATCAAGGCCTCCATCACCATCACAGAGAGTTAATACACTTCCATAGAGGCCTCTTTTAGAGCATCCATAATTTTAGGACTCTATATAGTTTTTAGCTACATTTTTCACACCCAAGGTAGTCTCACTGAAGTCTCATACCTCTACACATAGCGTACATGTGTAGAGAGCTTTTCCTACTACCAAATGCATCCCTAATAGACCTACAATTGTATCCACTTCTTAGAGTTATAGGGGGACCCCACAGTCAGTTTCCACTATAGATATTTTAGAGTATTTACAACATACACAACTTTCAAAGCCATAGTATTAGTCCTTCCATCATACTTCATGATCATACACGATCCCTCTCCTTGTACAAGACATCATGATCGGGAATCTCTCATGAGACTCATCAGTTAGTATCATTTCTTCCCAGTCTTGATTGTACATAACTTATTTTAAATTTATTGTATATAGTCTCCTTATGATTGATTATACATAACACATATCAAAAATACATAAACAATACAAAATTTCAAAATACCAAAAAAATTTCAATTCTATACATTATCCATGCTTTACATTTATACTACCATACTAGACTTACATTTTGTTGTTATATGATATTGTTTGTGAATTTATCTACATTACCATGTTTGACTTGATCTTATTTGAGTGTGTGCAGTGACTTTCAGATCCTTGATTGATTTACTCTACCTATTAAGGGGGCATCCTACTTCTACATTCAAGACATTCATCGATATATCTACCCCCTAGGGCCATCCTCTATATGACTACACCATCCAAGTTATGTCATTCCTATACCACACATTCTAGTTATCATATTTATGTACATTACTTACTATCTTACATAGATTACTTTATCAAAATTTACTAATATATATCACTTGTGTATTTCTTAGCATATACCTAGTCTTGTACTACATGTTTTGCATACTTTCACTTCTTGATTTGATTAGTTAGATGCAATTGTATTTCTAGTATTTACATGATTTCCTTTCTTACTTTACATATCTAGATATGATTGTATTTCTAAGTTCCTATTATATGTCTTACGTGTGCCTTTAGACATTTGCCAATGTCCTTTTCTTGTATTCTTATATGTGCCTATGGACCTTGTACCAACCTTGACTATTTCAATTGTATGTGTATGTGGCATTTGAACACACCTTGTATGCTTGATTTATAGTTTGAGTGACATATTCCCATGTCCCTTGTTTGTTTGGCTACTTGGACACTCTTTTATGATTCTTGCCTTATATGCTTCTTGCTTGATTGCTTCTCAATTTTTTGCAAGGCCATGATCCACATCATGCATTCTCTTGTTTTATTGGATGCCATGATGGACATCATGCTCCATCCCTCCTTGATAACTAATAACTAACAAATAACTAGACTTCAAGTTCTAGTTCACTATATTACACATGTTATTACATTGTTACATCTATCTAGGCATACCCCTATTGATCTAACAATCTCCATTACAAACCATGTTATATCTTAAGATATGTTGTCGATTATCATTACTATATCATGTATTTTCATAGCATAACACAATTGTAGGGATATTTCTTTTGAGGATAGTCATTATAGGGTATTCATTCCTACCCTCAAAAGAGAGGGCAATAAATAGGGGTTTTGTCACAGAGATCAGAGCTCCTACCGATCAAAAAATTAGTTTTTAAAACACTTAGAATAACAATCAAAGGTCAAACCAAGTAGAACAAACCAGATAGATAGTGATAATTATAAAACAATATTTAGAATCAATAAAGGATAAGAGCACCAAGTTTAGACTATAATGCTAGACATCAGGGTGTCTTATTTTAGCACTCTTGTCTAAACAACAAAAAAAACTATATTTTCTAAAAATAGATAGAAAAATAAGTATAGTTATAGTTTTATCAACAATAATTCAATTTAGAATCAGTAGTTTCAATATAGTTTTTATTAGAGAATCTAGATATAGGGGAATCATGCACAACATGATGTTTCTCACTTCTAGTTTTAGATCTGGTAGTTGGTACAACTTATATATCAAAATCCATGTTATAAACACCAATGTTTAGGGGAAAAGTGCATGTCACATTTGCTTTCTCTTATTTATAGTTTATGGCATTACCCAGACATTCTCAGTAGTTGTGTGCCTTGTTTCATCTATAGGTGGTTGGAATCATTATTGAGTAGCTTCCACATAAGCCTATTGTCCAATTTCAGAGTGGATTTCATATAAGCTTAATCTCCACCTTTTTATAGTGGCCAAGAGTGGCCTAGTTTTTAGCACACATTCAACTATCCACACAACATTATTAGATTATATAACATTCATGGAATTCAAGATCCATCTCATATAACACACATTCATACCAATATTAGTTCATAGCTTCACTTCATGAGGTAATGATGGAGCCAAAGGACTAACTAGCCTTTGTATTCTTGAGCTACCTACTCAAAAGGATTGGACACATAGTCCAAACATCGATTAACACACACATGATCACATATATTCACTTAGTGGGTGATAATGGAACCAAAGGGCCAACTTTTGCATTCTTGAGCCATTCTTAGGGAATTAAGCACTCAGTTCCATTTACAATATTAATTTTAGTATAACATCATTCAACATATACCCAACGTCACTCAACATCAAAATAGGTTTTGTATTGGTTTGTAGACCTGATAAGATGTATTCATTCCTTTCTCTACCTATCTTTTTTACCCAATTTTTTGTACATTTTTACTTTAGACTTAGTGTGTCTAATAAGAATTGATCTACTCCTAATTTTTTTTCCAGATTTACACTTCATGACCTACTCTCTCTATGCACACCCAATAGCACACAAATTCATGAGCTTCACCCTTGTAGATACGTTAAGGTACACTTTTTACTTTTCCTTTATCCTAGTATTTTGTTTTGCTACATCACTAGAATAAAGGGGGGGAAATGTAGTCATATAAAATGTCAAAATTGGTAGCTTGAGTATGACTTATGACACCCAATCCATAGGTCTTTCTTACATTCTCTCATGACCATTCTAAACACCTTTTGCTTATTCCCATTCATCTTGAGCTCTCCAAATGGTCATTCTACCTTAGCTAAGTAACATTTCCTAGGCTAATCCTATCCCCTTAGCTCCCACACTTGTAGGACATGAGCACCCAACTTGGACTATAGAATTAGACCCTAGGGTGTCCTATTTCAGTGCTTTTATCTAATAGATTTTTGAGCTCTAATAGTTATTTCCTTTCGGTTCCTATTCTTTATCTTGTTGGCCTAGTGTAGATACATTTGACCCATGACTAATAGATCTCTATAAAATCTCATTCAAAGTTCAATTAGAAGGAGGTTGGCTAATATTACAAAGTAATAAAGAATATAAGTGAAACCACTAAGGAAAATTTCCCTATTATTTTCATACAACCAGCCAATATAGCTAAAAGCATATCCAAATCTTCACACCAATCCTTAGCCACCTCAAGCACACCCATTTTAGCATTTTTGCATCTGTATTACACTATTTCACAAAACAAATTAAGTGGGAGAACTACATATAGCTTGATCCATCTTTGGAGTATTGGTATATAGGTAGTGTGCCCACATAAGAGGTGCGGATACATGTTAAATACATCTTACACACACTAACCCCCCTTTATTTTTCAAAGTTTATCAAAGAATAATAAGGTCTAGGGTTTTAAGATTAAATCATATCTAAAAAGAGTTCTATAGACTTTCAATAGTCAAGATTTCAGAGGCAGACTCACACAAATAAAATGAACAAAACCTTAAAAACTTAAGTCTCTAAAAGTAGTTTGGATAATAATGGCATAAGAGGAAAATAACACCAAACCCCAAGGTGTCCTATTTTGGTGCTCTTATCCTTTCATAAACAAAATTTAGATCTTGATTTACAACATTGTCCCAGTTTTGCAAAACCAATATCAAACCCTGCAATAGCCATTTCAATTAGTTTTAAGCTAAGTCTCATTTTTTCCATATTTATTAATATTTATAGAAAGGCTAAAAATACAAATAAATTATAAAAATAATTGGTTAAATTATTAAAAAATTATTTACTAATTTAGTCAACCCAGACCCTTAACTAAATTAGGAATAAGACTCCAATATTCTCAAAACTGTTAAATTAGTTTATGAATTGACCAAAAAATAAATTCCAGCTCCATATATGTATAATCTTTTATGATACAGGGTTTAAAAATAGAGAAAATTATATATATACCATACCCATAATTTATAAATATGTTAAAATCAAAACACATAGAATTTTAATCAAAATCCTTGACCTTTGAATTTATAAATTCATATACTTTAAATTGGTTATAAAACTAATACACAGATTTCATTCAAAAATCCCAAATCTTAGATTGTGTGTGTGTGTGTGTGTATAAATCATTGGGTATTAATCCCAAGTATATACATATGTGTGTGTGTGTGTGTGTGTGTGTGTGTGTGTGTGTGTGTGTGTGTGTGTGTGTGTGTGTGTGTGTGTGTGTGTGTGTGTGTGTGTGTGTGTGTGTGTGTGTAATTTTATTACACAATCAAATTTGTTATAAAAAACCTATAACATCCTTACCCCATATTCCAAGTTAGGTTTATACACAATTAAATCCATCATACATAAAAATATAATTCAATCTACATTTGACCCTTACTGTTATATCCCCAACTGGTTTGACTACTAAAATGGAGTCCAAGATCCTACCCAATCTATTCATAAGTACTCATTCAATGAAATAACCATACCATAATTTTGTAGGGTTTACAAATTGAAAATAATTTAAATAGATTTTTTATAGAGCTAATATAATCATTATGAAATCTTACATCTCTAACCATACCATTAGGGTTACTCTTGGTTGGATGTTGGGTTCTGTGGGTGGTCAAGCCATCAACATGGCCCTACATTCATCCCTTAATTTATTTTATAATTTAAAAAATAAATGAAACAAGTAAACCCTTTATTAATTCCTTTCCAAAAATCCATCAAACAAAATACAAGAATTTAAAGTACATCACCAACATGTAAATATGATTATAACACCAAGGAAACTAAATTTGTCTTTCCTTCTTCACTTGAATATCATTTTATCTACTTCTTCCTGCTAATCCCATGTATATTGTTTACTCATAGGCATACTTACTTAATATTCTATCCTTTTCCATGCCCTTACTTACCACTAATTTCTCCCCTTTACTCGATCGACAAATACTAACTAAAATAATGCATGCTAAGAATAACTCAACAAAACTGAACTAAGCTACAGTCTACCACCATTTTCTCCTGCAGCCAACCTTCCAAACTTGAATAATACTTTTGATAAGAATGATTGTTAACTCAAGTCAACAAACATATTAAAAACCCTAATCATCTTGAATGTTTGAGTGATTAGTTTAATAATCATTATATGCATGTAATTTGACTTTACCAATTTTAACATTGACTTCCCATACTGCCCATGCCAATCAACTTTACACAAAGTCTAGAAACATTATAATTCCATGCAATGTTGACAACCAATAAATCTAAATAGCATAATGACCATATGACAAGGTAATATATATATGACTTTAAAATACTATCGATGATGTTATCAAGTCATCCAAAAATCAATGCATCCAACTTTAAACTATAAGTTAACTTCCTAACTTAAATAAATAACCATAGAATTCAGTAAAGTTTTGACAAACACAATGATGTCTATATAATCATTAAACCATGAAATTATCTAAAACACTTTGCATAACATTATGTTTATAACCTAATCATTAATTTCATTTTGTCATGCCAACTTAGGGTCATTTGTTGATGATTATAAGGAATTATAATTCATTAATGCCTTAATACAGGTTTATGTAACTATTATAAATAATAATAGTAACCTTATAAACATAAGCAGTCACTTAACAAACCAACTCAGCTAAATAATAAAATGCATCTATTACTACAACAAAGATTCCAAACAAAGCAATATTTATACAACTATTCAGTTATTATCAAAATAGTGGTAAGTCACGTTAAAACATGAACAAATTCATTCAAAAAACTAATCAATAAGATTTAAAACTATTTAATGTAATACACAACTAGATTAATAAAATTACACAATCAAACAACATGGTCATAGAATAACAAAAGATCATAATAGACATACATAATAGAAAACAAAACATAATACAACTATCTAATTCACAATAATAATCACAAAAAATATTATTCTACTATGGTGTGTGCATGAGTTTCCTATTTTTCTCTCTCTATCATCCCCCAATACCTCCATCTACACCACCCTCTCTGATGATGCTCTCCCTCCATCATACTCTGAGGGATGGATCTATCCTACATCCAACTCACAATAATGAAGGTAGTTAGCCCAAAACACTATGAAATCCATAAAATATTATTATATAAACTAAAATAAATGATCATAATGTATAGAATATAAAAGTATAACTATCTCATAGTAAATCAATCATGTAAATTAAGTAACATATAACTATCCCATAATTAGCATATGACATAAAGCTTAATGAAATAGTTTCTAATCAACTAACAATCATAATAATTCACAAATCAAATAGGTTATTCAACTTAGAGAGAAATCAAGATGTAACATCCTTCACCCTAAATCTAATCATCATCCTAATGACAATTATTCAAACACAAGTTCTAAATTTAAAACATTATTCAATAAAAAATAATATAATATGTAGCAACAAATCAAGTAAACAACTATGGAAATAGTTTGTAAAACTCATCATAGTCCTCTCAAGTGGTACTATCTTCATATATTTGTCCCACTAGACCTTGTACTATGACACTTCTCTATTATGCAAATTGAGTTTACGAGTGTCAATTATTCTGATTGGTTCTACCATGACCACCCCAAAATATAGAACTTGCAAAGCATTCCAATCCAACAAATGTGAAGGATCATCAACATACTTTTTAAGATAAGACACATGGAATACACTATGCAAAAGAGATAGATCTAGTGATAATGTAATCCTATACACTATAAGATTGACTACTTCTAAAACCTTGAAGGGTCTCACATATCTCAATGAAAGTTTCATTGACTTCTTGAATTTAATCAAGCTTTCTGAGGCTTAACCCACATAAACACTTTATCACTTAACAAAAACTACCTTGTCATTCTCTTCAGATCAATATAAATTTTTTGTCTATCACTGGCCTTAGCTAACCTTTACCTAATTGTCTTGACTTGTTCTTCCCTTTCTAAAAGCATCTCAAATAAAAAGACTACCCTAACTTCTAACCTATCCTAACTGATTGGTGTTCTACACCTCCTTCCATATAATACCTCAAATGGATCCATATTCAACATTGATTGATATGAGTTATTGTATGTAAAATTAACCAATGGAATATACTCATCCTAATTGTATTGTCAATCCATGCAATACATATGAAGGATATTTTTAAAATTTGGTTAACTCGCTCTGTCTGTCCATCAATTTCTAAGTGATAAGCATTGCTAAAATTTAACTACATACCCAAAGCTCAATTCAGAGTCAAACAAAATCTATAAGTCATCCTTCGATCTCAATCTAAAATGATTTTTTATATAAAACTATGCAATCGATACACCTCTTTCATGAATCTCTTTGCAATCATAGGTGCATCATCTATCATGTTGCTTGGTATGAAGTGGGATACCTTGATTAGTTTGTCAAATACAACTAAGATCATATCATGATGGTTCCATGATAACAAAAACCCTTGGATAAATTTTATGCTAATCACCTACCACTTTCATTTTGGTATATCATGTGTATATAACAATCCATTTGGATGCACATGTTTAACTTTCACATGCTAACATTTCAAACAATGAGACACAAAATCTACTGCATCCTTCTTGATTCCTTTCTAGAAATAGAGTGGTCTTAGCTTATCCATGAGCTTGGTTACTCTTAGATTTCTTGAATATGGGGCATTATGCAGTTATTTTATCACTATACTCCTCATATTCTCTCTATCAAGCACATAGATCCTACCATTGTACTATAAAAGACCATCACTCTATATTTTAAATATTTTATACCTAGGAATCTAAGCATTCTTAGAAGATGCTTTCTTTACCTGATCATAAAATTCATCTCCTAATGAGAATTTGATTACCTAATCTTAGAGAGTGCCCCTAATAGTAGCCATAACTACTATGTACATTTTATGGATTAGAGCATTAGATACTCTATTCTTCTAGCCTTTGATATAAGTAATACCAAAATCATAATTAGATAAGAACTTTAACTATCATCTTTAATGAGCATTCAGGTTTGGTTGGGTGAAGATGTACTTGAGTCCCAAGTTATTAATTTTGAGCTCAAATAGTTTTCCCAATAGATAATGCATCTAAAATTACAAGGCATGCATAATTTCCATAATTACCAAACTATAAGGGGCATAATTCACTTCATATGGATTTAGTTTCCTAGAATCATAGGCTACAACTAAGCCATCCTACATAATAACTCCTCCAAGTCCACTCTATATGCATCGATGATCATTGAAAATTGACCATTAGGATTGGGAAATCTTAGCATTGGTGCTAAAGTAAGCCTCTTTTTCAGATCCTAAAAGGCTATCTCACACTTGTCTTACCAAAAAAATCTTTGAATTTTTTTAAGAGAGATAATTGAATTAGCTATCTTACAGAAATTTGAAATGAATTTTCTATAATAGACTGCTAATCCCATGAAACTCCTTGCCTTATGCACATTCTTTGGCACTGGCTGCTCTATTATGCCTCATATATTCACTAGATATACTAAGATACCATCTATAGAGATAATATGTCCCAAATACTACACTTTATTTTAGAAAAATGCACACTTAGTCAACTTATCATACAACCTTTCCTTTCACAAATGATACAAAACTAGTTCTAGATGTTGTAGATGCTCTTCCTCATCCTTGGAATAAATGAGGATGTCATCTAGAAAAAACAAAATGAAATGATCCATATAATATCTGAATGCATTATTCATAAGATTAATAAATGTTATAGGTGCATTTTTCAACCCAAATGGTAACACTATGAACTCATTATGCCCATATCGAGTTTTGAATGTTGTTTTTGAAATATCCTCATCATGGATTCTTAACTAATGATACCTTAATCTAAGATCAATATTATAAAAGACTATTTACCCTCATATTTGATCAAAGAGATCATCAATGTATGGTAATGAATATCAATTCTTGATCATCACCTTGTTCAACATCCTATAATCAATGCACAAGTGAAGAGTACCATTATTATTCTTGATGAAGATAACTGGTGCAACCCATAATGACACACTTAGTCAAATCATCCATTTCAATAATAATTCCTAAATATGTGCCTTTAACTCAATCAATTGATAAATCAAACTCGTGTTTGGGTGGCAATCCTGATAATTATTAAGGAAACATGTCTTGAAAGTTCCTTAAAAAAGGATAATCATTGATGGATGCTTCATTAGATGTATCCATCTCATTCATCTTAGCAATAAATTATTGACATCCCTTCCTTTAAGCTTTCTTGAGTTGAATTGTATAAATTTGTCTTAGCTTCAACTCCCTTTTCTCACCTTGAAGTTGTGTTTGATTTCCAAAATCATCTTGACACTCAACCTTCTTCAGATAGCAATCAACCTGAGTTTTATGCTCTACAAGCCAATTGAATCCTAGGATCACATCATATGACCCCAATGGTGTAGCATAAATATCCACTACTATAGTAAATTTAGGCAACCTAATCTCAACTTTGACTAAACACTTGTCAACTTTATCCTTAGACTCATTATCATATTTTACCAACCATGCATTTTCCATAGCTCTGGCTTATATAGACAATTTATTAAGAATTCTAGGAGCCATGAAATATTTTATAGATCCTATGTCAATCAAAATAGAAATTAGATGATCAAACAAAATACATGATAGTTCTATGGAAAAAGCTTGATACTCATCCTGATGATTGTTAGTAGTTACATGAGTATACTATAGAAATGTATCTTACTGAGGAGCAGAACCCTTATTATTTAACTCATCCTAAGGATATTCATGAGCATAATGGTCGCCTCCACAAATGAAACAACCTCCAACTGGTCCTTTCTTATCAAACTTTTAGTTTCCCTTGAAACCACCATTAAAACCATTACCAAGTTTTATGTTCCTTGAACCACTATTGAACTTGATGCTTTGATTCTTAAACTAACTTTTGGAGTCTCCACTCCTCTATTTCCAGTTCTTCTTTCTGATAATTGGTTTAGAACATCCAAATTAATTTTTAAACTTATCTTTGACTTGGGCAAGAGATTTTTGTTTTTGTTCTTGTTTGACCACCTTCTTAAAGACCTAATCCATACTAGATGGCCCACACATATCTATTTCACAACCAATTTGAGGTTTGTAAGGAAATTACTTAGATTATTCACAATATTATAATTATATATGGTAGAATTAAGAGTAGAATAAGTAGATCCATAACAACAATTGGTAAAATAGAATAAATTATGAATGATCTATTTTAAAGGGGAAACCTCCATAATAATGCAATAATAACATAATTCATCATATAATAATAAAATACTAACCACTACCTCCTATATATACTCTACTTATCTATGTTTATTTTGTAGGCTAACCATACTAAGAACATCAAGAAATGAAATAAGCTAATATGAAGATGTGTAAACCACAAGTTGGCCACACATATCCATAGACACACTATAGGTTAAGGTCATAAAAGGATTTTAATCTCATGATGAATTTCTTAATCTTAAACCTCTCACCCACTTGATACTAAGGTATATAATTAAAGAGCTTGGTGAATTTCTCCCAGTATTCATTCACTGATAAGTCTCTTTGCTTAAGATTTTGAATATTTGTAAGCTCCTGATTGAAGTATAGTTATAGAATCCATCATGACCTAAAAAGTGTCATAAATTATTCATAATTGTAGTGGTCTATTCGAGGTTCATCTCGAGCTTCTTGTTTTCCCACCAAGTTGTTGCTTCACCAACAAGTTGATAAGCTCCCCCAACTAATTTCATGACACCAAAATAATTTTGAATCTTGAAATATTTATCTATATCTATCATCCATGCTTCAGTTCAATCTCCTAATATAGTTCTATCAAACTTGAGAGTATTTACCTTTTTCATGTTGCATGCTAACTCTGCAACTACTCAAGCTCTCGCATCCTATGACACTTCCTCATGCCTCTGCTCTTGAAGATGTTATTGCTTAGTAGGATGCTTTTCAGGTTCCTCTTAAGCATTATCTTCTTTATGGCCATGCACTTCTTATTCTAGGGTCATCATTCGGTCCCTAGTCATTTGCATGGTTATGAGGATCTGATCCAACTTCGTAACTTGTTTAGTAGAAAACTAATTTCGATCAACAAGGTGATTGGTATTCAAAGTACTCTCACCTCTTAGTCTAGCACACACCATTATTCTTCTTATTTAATAGGAGATTAAATTTTGTGTTAGTAGACACATTAAGTCTTAGAATTTTAACCTTAGCTCTAATACCATAATATAACAACCCCATTAGATTTTACTAGAATAGAGCAAAAAAAATTAATTAATTACATATGTTCAAAAAAATCAAACTAAGTGATCCTTAAGTAAATGTGTTATTTTAGTTAACCCTAAAAGGTTTATAGATAATCCATTTATCTAATGATCATCAATATAATGATATAAAAAATCATGAACAATGTTGAAAAAATAATAAAGAATGCATGCATTTCATTAAAGTAACAATACAATTTCAGCTGCAATTGATACAATATTACAACCACTATTGATATAAAAATGAATAAGTATAACAGTTTTAGAAATAAATAATGTCTCAAAAAATAATAATACAATGATACAAGGCTCTACAGAGTGTGATTCTCTATGACTTAAGAGTCTCCATGACTTAATAGTCTACATGAGTCAAGTATCAATCTGTAGTCTCATGTGTAGTCTCTAGTGTAGTACTCCTGTGGGGAGGGATAACATCATTAAAGTGATTTTCCACACTAACCATAGACCATAGATCCTCCACACTATTTCCTAATAATGAAATGTCCCTCCCTTCATGGATGGGTAGATACTAATGATGTAAGAATCCAGAGTGATAAACTAGAACTCGTGTGTTGTAAGAGATCTAATACATGATGTGTATCATAAATAAATTTGTTCTAACATGATATCGCACAAACATAAAAATTATATCAACACATGAAATGATAATGTTTAACTATAAACATTACTTTGGCCAAAAAATTTAATAGTTAATGATCTCTAGGATCACTCAATTTTATACACACCATTTAATTAGATTACACCTCATCTTGTATTGATGGCACTAATTAAGATAGTGGAATCCATCTATTACGTATTTAGTGTCATAAATACATAATTTAGTTAAAATATATAATAATATAAAACCAATAGATTTAATCAAAATATTTCTTGTTAGTAGATATAAATAATCTAAGTACAAAAATATCAAATACATACATTTAGTCCATCAAATGTAATGCAATAAATCTATGATCATCTAGTTTATTATAGAATAATAAACATAATTATAAGCAATCCTTAATATAAACGTACCATCCAGGTAGGAATTATATCTAGACTATAAGTTAATCAATATCACAAGTAACTTGAAATGTCATTTCATCCATGAAATAAAATATCAATCAAATCTTATATATTTTTTCATATTCCACATATATAACAAAAGCCAGACATATAACAACTTAATAAGATCTATATTTAAATGATTAAATACCTTATTTTAATGCTTCATCTAAACATTAAATATATAACAAGTACACATTTTACCCTATTATAATAATAATGTTTATAAGCATATCATAGTTTTGTGTGTGTGTGTGTGGGGTATAATCATTCTCATATTTATAACACTGTCAAAAATAATATGTTTTATACCATGTATATATATACTATTTTTAAAGTCTTACATAAATTTCTATATAATCACAAATATGATAAAGTATATGTTATACTCTAAGTAGACGTCCACTGTATATGATCTTAGAGTATCTCATATACTCTTAGTATACATTTAGGATACAATAAAATTGTCCCAATACCTTTAATATTCCATATAATTACCAATGTATTTGTTTGACTGAAATGCATAGAATTTATGTGATTAACAATTCAAACACAACCAAATAATGATATACCAGTTTCAATTATTTCAAAATACATAAATCACTCAATTTAAAATACCAATTAAATTACTTGCATATAAAAATGATCAAATATATACACTCAATCGAGTATGTCATGTTAGTAATTTGACCTATCAAGGCCAAATTACTACTCCTATCATACAAAACTTTTCTAAAATCAGTCATCATCTTTTAAAATTCATCAAACCAAATAATTTTGGCCTAAAAATCACTAATTTTGGTCAAAAATATTAAAAATAGATTTTAAATAGATCATTATCATTTAAAAATAGCATTGTCAAGTTCAAATATGCAGACAACCCATGCACAGGGATCAATTTTGAAAAAAATAAATATTTTGGGAGCTATAGATGGTTTCAAGACCCCAAATTTTGTACACAAGGTAATAATAGGATGGAGATAATTTTTAAATTTTTTAATGATCATTGGATGAGTGGATATACTTGATTTGTTTATAATAGTCCTCAACATGTCTGTTAGAGATCACCATTGGAGCATGCATTATTATGAAGTGCTATAGAGGTTTTTAAATCTAGATAAAAGTATAAAAATAATGTGATGATGTTTTTACATCATAATAAGACTTTGAAAGAATTTTAAAACTCTAAATTTTAATCAAACTATGCCTATACAGGGTTTTGCAAGCAAACAAGTATATTGGTCAAAAAGGGGTTTTTTGACTTTTTAAGAAAAATATGTTTTTAGAGTGTTTTTATAGCATGTTACAGACCCCATGATGATATATTAAGTCATTTTTAGGAATGTAAAGAGTTATTTTTAATTTGGTAAAGTTTTTATTTTTTGCAGTTTTAGACACCCTTCCAAGCCTCTTGTTTAGATGCTCATATATTTCATCACATATATAATTTATATGAATGATCTTAGTGTGTTTTTAATACTAATATTTAATTATAATTTATGAAAAATTCATACCATTTTATTAGTTTTTATTTATTAACAATCATTAAGAGTGTAGATAGCTCAGAATGTAGTCAAAACCCCACATGCAGATTTTTTTTACATGGTAACTTTTTATATATTTTGAATAAGAACCCAATATTTTCAAGTATTTTGGGAGGGCAATTTTTATTCATTTATATGTATTTTTTTTGGGATTTAGAGGTCTGTACTTTATGAACCATCATTTTTAAAATTTAGCTTCAAAGCCCGCTTAAACCCTCAAAAAACTAGTTTTGAAAAAAACTTAATTTTATTTCCATAAAATAATATTTGATCAACCTAAAAAAATTTCAAATTTTAATTAAAATTAGAGAGGATTCCATAAATTTCAATTTTATACATGGAGATGTATAGATGAGGGCAAAAATCATGTTTTTTGTGTAAAAAAGCATGTAAAATGAAGTACAAGACACTTCAATGAAATATAATAAATGAAGATAAAATACTAATACTTTTTATTCATATTAAAAATTTTATTTGGTTATAAATCATCACATAAGTGTCCCAACTAGCTCAATCAAAATGGCCAATCTGCAAGAAAATGGAGCAAAATAGGCCTAGTCAACCCTGTTGACTGAATGTTGAGTGTTTTATCATTAAAATAAAATATATTGTGATGATAAATTTTTTTTCTAATTCTATTTAATTATTTTTTCAGGTTTCATGGCATCTTGTTACAGGTTTAATGGAGTCTAAATGCCAGAAGATAGGCTATTAGGCTTAATTGGTCAATCAAGCAGGTAAAGAATGGCATTGAAAATATATCAAATGAATTAATTTTAGAGTTTCCATGTGTAATATATGTTTTTTAAGTATATATATCATTCTCAATTCATTCCACAAGTTTTAATTCATGCAAGTTGAGTTAACTAGTTCTTAAGGGTCAAATCTCTTTGATTGACTAGTTTGACTAGTTTCATGCATCTCCCATGCTTTTCATACTAGATAAAGACTTTAAAGAACTTAAACTCACTTTAAAGATAGAGTTATATTATAATTTATGGCATTATTTTCATGCAAGGAAGGTTGAAAAGTCAACATGGGCCCACCACTTCTCAATTCTATGCCAAAAATGAAGAACATGTAATTTTTGAAGAATTGGAAGATTTTAAAGCCTTTATTTAATTTTGTAAAAGGATTTTAGTCTTATTAAGAAGACTAATCCTTCTATTTTACACATTAATTTGGATTTAATTAAGGTTTTAGACTTATATATTGGTTTTTGGAAGCTATTTTAAAAAAATTCCTGAAGAAGAGCAAAAATTGTAATTGACACCATTTACAAAATAAAGAAGATTTTTTCCATACATTTTTTGGGATCAAAATAGAGTGTAATTTGATTGTGTAATATCATAAAAGTGGCTTATAATTTATATTTTTTTAGGTCCTTTCCACACCTACTATGAAAATGGAAAAATAGTCTTATCATGATCCATCCTTTATCTTTTCCATCTTGGAACCAAATCATGGAGTTAAGCAAGAAAGAGGAACAATCAAGCATCATTCGAGAAGTTGGATTCAAGAAAGAGATCATTTAGCCTTCATCTCTTCCTCCTCAGAAGCTTAAATGCTTTCCTTCATGGAAATCCATTCAAGAAAAAGTGAAACAGAGAGATGAGGTGAAGGTGATCCAAGAGGATGCAGCCAAAAAGACAGAAAAAGAAGGTGACTTGAGTGATCAAGAAGAAGAAATCATAGTTGAGACACCACTTGGTAAAGACAAAAATGATTCAATTTTCCATGATGAACAAGAAGATGACTTGCAAGAGGATTCTCAAGAGTTTGTAGTAGTTAAGATAGATGAAGTACGAACAATTTTTTCTTCAAAAGGCAGCCATGAAGATAACTCACATAGAGCCATTGCTGAGACGGAGAATATTTTTGATAAAGATGAGACAAGTGCAACAGATCAAGCAATTTTATTTGACTCCATCTAAAAAGTAGAAATATGAAATCAACATGTTTCAAATGGTAAGAATACTGATGGATTTCATGTCCTTTCAATTGATCATGATGAAGAGGTCTTTTGGGATGATTTGAAGAGTTTTTATGCAAAGTTTGATAGTCCATCTCCACCTCAAGTAGAGATTGATGAATGTCTTGTAAAGAGTACTATTGTAGTTATTCATCAAGAAGAAATTAAAGTCATATGACAGCCATATTTGGATGCTTATCAAAGATCTAAAGACTTTGAAAAAGTACCAATTCAAATGGATTCAAATGAAGACATCAATCTAAGTATACTAGCTGAATTTCCAATATAATCATTGAATGAGAATGTGTCAAATCATGATCAACCCATGAATGAGGTAAAGATAGCACTTTTAATGCAACAAATAAGAATATGGGAGGAGGATGATTGGATATTAGATCCATATCTTCAATCCATACACCTAAAAATGGAAGTTGGAGGCCTAGTTGTATCATCTAGAATATATGAATATATAAGTGCTCCCATTTGCAGAAGAGGGCTCTCAAAAGAAAATAATCATATTTCAAAGTTTCATGGTGCATCAAATAGCTTTCCATTTGATCTAGGAAGGCCAATAAGGTGGAGGTTAGTTTCTACATAATATACTCCTTATGTTTCATTCCTATAAGTGCATATCTGCACATGCTTTCAATAGTTGTTTTTTTCTTTCTATGTTGTTGTCTATTCCTCTAAGTGCACACGTGCACGTGTTGTTGTTTGTGTCAGTTGTCTATTTATGTCTTTGCCTACAAAAGATCTTCCAATATTCAATGTATATTAATGTTTATCCTTGTGAAACTTTTTGAATTATTTGATTATTACGCTGGTCAACCCTTGAAAGTTTCCAAAATTGTTAGTAATTTGACCTATCAATGCTAAATTACTACTATCATACAAAACTTCCCTAAAACCAGTCATAACATTTTAATTTTTGTCAAACTAAGAAATTATGGCCTAAAAATCACTAATTTTTGTCAAAAATATAAAAAATAGATTTTAAATGGGTCATTATCATTTCAAAAGAGCATTGTCAAGTTCAAATATGTAGACAATCCATGCACAGGGATCAATTTTGAGAGAAAATTAAATATTTTAGAGTCTAAAAATGGTTTCAAGACCCTAAATTTTATACACAAGTCCATCATGGGTTCAATAACCTTCTATAAAAATTTCATGTGCATTGGATGAGTTTAGATACTCATTGTTTTGTAACAATCCTTAGCATGTCTATTAGAGATCACCATTGGAGCAAACATTATTCTAGAGTGCTATAGAGGTTTTTATGTCTAGGTAAAAGTATGAAAAGAATAATATAATATTTTTAAATCATAATAAAACCTTTAAATATTGTCAAAACTCTAAAATTTAAGAAAATTATGCTTATATAGGCTTTTGCAAGCAAACAAGCATATTGGCCAAAAAGGGTTTTTTTTGAGTTTTAAATAAAAATGTGCCTTCAGAGTGTTTTAAAATCATGGTATAGACCCCATGATGTTTTAATCCATTGGGAATCAGGTGAATATTTATTTTTATTTTGGTAAATTTTTCATTTTTTGTAGTTCTACACACCCTTCCAAGCCACTTGTTCAGATGCTCATATATTTCACCACATGTAGAGTTTGAATGAAATATATTATTATGTTTTTAATAATAATATTTAATTATAATTAATGAAAAATTGATATATTTTGAATGTTTTTTCTTTATGAACAATCATTAAGAGTGTAGGCAGCTCAGAATGTAGTCAAAACCCCACAAGCAGATTACTCCACATGGTAACTTTTTATATATTTTGAATGGGAACCCAATATTTTTAGAGATTTTAGGGGGGGGGTTAGTTTTATACACATAAATAAATTTAAGAAAAAAAAAAAAAGTATTTGGAGGTCTGTACTTCATTAACTATTATTTTGAAAATTTAGCTTCAAAGCCCGCTTAAACCCTCAAAAAAATAGTTTTGGAAAAAAATAATTTTATTGCCATAAAATAATCTTGGATAAACCTAAAACCTTTTAAAATATAAATTAAACTTAAAGAGTATTACATAAATATCAATTTTATGCATGGAGATGTACGGATGAGGGCAGAAATCATGTTTTTTCTATAAAAAATGTGTAAAATGAAGTACAAGACACTTTAATGAAATATAATAAATGGAAATAAAATACTAAAACTTTTTATTCATCTTAAAAAATTTATTTGGTTATAAATGATCCCAAAAGTGTCTCAAATAGCTCAATCAAAATGGCTAGTCTACAAGAAAATGGATCAAAATAGACCTAGTCAACCCTATTGACTGAATGATGAGTGTTTTCTCATCAAAATCAAATATATTGTGATGAGAAAAAATATTTCAGGTTTTTTTAATTATTTTTTCAGGTTTCATGGAATATTTTTTTAGATTTAATGGAGTAAAATTGCTAGAAGATAGGCTATTAGGCCTAATTGGCCCAATAAACCTAATTGGTCAATCAAGCAGGTAAAGAATGACATTAAAAATCTATCAAATGAATTAATTTTGGATTTACCACATGGAATATCTGTTTTTTAATTATATATGTCATTCTCAAGTTATTCCACAAGTTTCAATTCATGCAAGTTGAACTCAAGTTGAGTTAACTAGTCCTTAAGGGTCAAATCTGTTCGCTTGACTAGTTTCACACATCTTCCATGCTTTTCATGCAAGATAAAGACTTTAAAGAACTTAAAATCACTTTAAAAATGGATTTATATTCTAATTTATGGTGTTATTTTCATGAAATGAAGGTTTAAAAGTCAGCATTAGCCCACTACTTCTCAATTCTATGCAAAAAAATGAAGAACATGCAAATTTTGAAGAATTTGAAGATTTTAAAACCTTTGTTTAATTTTGTAAAAGGATTTTAGTCTTATTTTAACTGAAAGAATACTAATACTTCTATTTTACTTATGAATTTAGATTTATTTAAGTTTTTAGATTTATATATTGTCTTTTGGAATCCATTTTTCTAAAATCTTGAAGCAGAGCAAAAATTGTAATTGATACCATTTATCAAATAAAGAAGATTTTTTGCATACATTTTTTTTGGATCAGAATAGAGTGTAATTTGATTGTGTACTAATATACAAGTGGAATATACTTTATTTTTTTTAGGTCCTTCCCATACCTACTATGAAAATCTCATCCTCTATAGGTCATTTGAAGAGCTAGGATTTGAATTTGCTTTGCAAACTTCTTTCAGGCCTTCTTTTGGAACACTGATGTTTAGGATTGAATGCAAAATTTTATTTTAAATTCATATGTGTGCCTTACTCAATTTTAGAAAGCTTTGAGAGAATATAATTAATTCAGGTGCATCACCTAATTAGATAATATTTTCTTTCAGTTTTCCCTTCCCCTTTTCATCCCAAAAATAATAGTAGATCAGATTTAATTAATAAATCTTAAGGAAATCAACCCTCTCTAGAGGTTATTCTCAACACAGAGTCACCCACACTCTGAGAAGTTCTAATTGTATCAGTTGGAGTGAGGGTTTGTTTTGTACATCATCAAATAGGGTGTACTCCAGAGTGACACCAATTTTTGGCATGCCCAGTGGGACATTCATTCTATGCACTAGCCTTTGGAGGCATCCAAAAGATCATGCAACTTTCAGGCACTCAAAGCTAGTTATGAACATTAGCTATCATTTGAATATTGATTAGTTTATTTGGCTTACTAATGGTCTTAAATGGATTCTATTAGTATGGATCTATATTATCCTCACTATGATTAGTATGACCAACCACACTATGATCCTCACCAGGAGTATGAGGATCTATATTAGTCAAACATGTAAGAGTATTACCCTGATCCTTCATATAAACAACCATTATATCATAATACTAACCCTTACCAATCTTATCATCAGCCATCCTATCAATCTATCCAACCTAATCATGACCATTTTTCAGCTACCCAATCCATACCAGCAATTAAACAAATTTTATTGAGCCTTGAGAAACATGCACTAGAGCTGTAGTCATAGAGTTATTATGGTCAAGATACTCCTATTCACTAGATCCATCATCTGAGAGAGTAATTGAAGTAAATAAAAGAGAAATGGACACCTATTGAGAGGAAAAATTAGGGTAATCTCACTGGTGAGATGATGGATGTAGGTGGTTACATTCAAAGTATTGAAGACAAACTAAAAGGCCTTAAGGAACAACAAGTTCAACCTCACTCGTATTATATGCCATCCATTCCTTTTCAAGAGACCATTCCAAGAGCCCCTTTGATTTTTCCAAACTCTTCATATGTTTTTCATTCCTTCCCTTCTTGGAGTTCTATCTAAGAGAACTGTAAAAAAAGGAGATTGTTATGGCACAGCTTGTTGTTAAGATCACTAACCACTTTAAAGAGAAGATATTTTAGGAGAATATTGATAAATAGGTCAGAGAGTTAGAGCTGAAGACAAGAAAAGAGGAGGAAAAGTGGAATCAAAAGGTCAAAAAAGAGCCTTTATCTTGCCCATCTTGGAACCAAATCATAGAGTTAAGCAAGAAAGAGGAAAAATCAAGCATCATTCAAGAAGTTGAATTCAAGCAAGAGATCATTCAACCTTCATTTCTTCCTCCTCAGAAGCCTAAATCCTTTCCTTCATGGAAAGCCATTCAAGAAAAAGTGCAATAGAGAGATGAAGTAAAGGTGATCCAAAAGGATGAAACTAAAGAGATAGAAAAGGAAGGCGACTTGAGTGATCAAGAAGAAGAAATCATAGTTGGGATACCACTTGGTAAAGATAAAAATGATTCAATTTTCCATGATGAACAAGAAGATGACTTGCAGGAGGATTCTCAAGAGTTTGTAGAAGTTGAGATAGATGAAGTACAAACAATTTTTCTATCAAAAGGTAGCCATGAAGACAACTCACATAGAGCCATTGCTGAGATGGAGAATATTCTTGATAAAGATGAGATAAGTGCAACAGATCAAGAAATTTCATTTGACTCCATCCAAAAAGTAGAAATGTGTGATCAACATGTTTCAAATAGTAAGAATACTGATGAATTTCATGTCCTTTCAATTGATCATGATGAAGAGGCCTTTTATGATGATTTGGAGAGTTTTTATGCAAAGTTTGATAGTCCATCTCCACCTCAAGTAGAGATTGATGAATGTCTTGTAAAGAGTACTATTGCAGTTGTTCATCTAGAAGAAATTAAAGTCATATTATAGCCATGTTTGGATGCTTATCAAGGCTCTAAAGACTTTGATAAAGCACCACTTCAAATAGAGTCAAATGAAGACATCAATGCAGTTATACTAGTTGAATTGCCAATACAATCATTAAATGAGAATGTGTCAAATCATGATCAACCTATAAATGAGGTAGAGTTAACACTTTTAATGCAACAAAGAAGAATATGGGAGGAGGATGATTGGATCTTAGATCCATATCTTGAATAGATACACCTAAGAATGGAAGTTGAAGGCATAGTTGCATCATCTAGAACATATGAACATATAAGTGCTCCCATTTACAGAAGAGGGATCTCAAAAAGAAGCAATCATGTTTCAAAGTTCCATGGTGCATCAAATAGCTTTCTATTTGATCCAGGAGGGCCAGCAAGGTGGAGGTTAGTTTGTACATAATAGACTCCCTATGTTTCATTCCTCTAGGTACATATCTACACATGCTTTTATCAGTTGATTTTTTATTTTTGTGTTGTTGTTTTCCATTCCTCTAAGTGCACATGTGCACATGTTTGTGTCAATTGTCTGTTTATGTCTTTACCTACAAAAGATATTCCAATATTCAGTGTATATTCAAGTCTATCCTTGTTAGATTTTTTGATTTATTTGAATAGCAAGCTGATCAACCCTAAAAAGTTTCCAAAATTATTAGTAATTTGACCTATCAAGGCCAAATTACTACTCCTATCATACAAAATTTTCCTAAAACTAGTCATAGCCTTTTGAAGTTGGTTAAACCAAAGAATTGTGGCCTAAAAAGAAATAATTTTGGTTATAATATCAAAAATAGATTGTAAATGGGTCATTATCATTTCAAAAAATCATTTTCAAGTTTAAATATGCAGACAATCCATGCACAGGGATCAAATTTGAGAGAAAATTAAACATTTTAGGTGCTATAGGTGGTTTCAAGACCCCAAATTTTGTACACAAGGTCATCATATGTTGGATAACCTTATGAAAAAATTTCATGTCCATTGGATTAGTGGAGTTACTTTTTGTTTTGTAACATTCGTCAGCAAGTCTATTAGAGATCACCATCAGAGCAGGCATTATTTTGGAGAGCTACAGAGGTTTTTGAGTCCAAGTAAAAGTATGGAAAAAATAGGATGATGTTTTTAAATCATAATCATACCTTTAAAGAGTGTCAAAACTCTAAACTTTAATCAAACTATGCTTATACAAGCTTTTGCAAGCAAACATGCATATTAGCCAAAATGGGGTTTTTTGACTTTTTAAGTAAAATGTGATTCCAGAGTGTTTTTATAGCATGGTAAATACCCCATGATGATATTTTAAATAATTTGGAAGTAGGTGAATATTTATTTTTATTTTAGTGAATTTTTATTTTTTGTAGTTCTAGACACCCTTCCAAGCCTCTTGTTCAGATGCTCATATCTTTCACCATGTGTATATTTTGGATGAAAAATATTAGTATGTTTTTATTACTTATATTTAATTATAATTACTAAAAAATTTAGACCATTTTATTTGTTTTATTTTATGAACAACCTTTAAGAGTGTAGGCAACTCAAAATGTAGTCAAAACCCCACAGGCAAATTTCTCCATGTGGCAATTTTTTATATATTTTTAATGGGAACCAAATATTTTTAGGGATGTTGGAGGAGTTAGTTTTATACACATAAATGAAAAAAAAAATGGATTTGGAGGTTTGTACTTCGTGAACCATCATTTTGAAAATTCAGCTTCAAAGCCTACCTAAACCCTCAAAAAACTAGTTTTGAAAAAAGTTAATTTTATTTATATTAAATCACCTTTGATCAACCTGAAACCTTTTCAAATGTCAATTAAACTTAGAGAGGATTCAAAAATTATCAATTTTATGCATGGAGATGTAATGATGAGGGCATGTTTTTGTGGGAAAAAACATATAAAATGAAGTACATGACACTTCAATAAAATATAATAAATGGATATCAAAGCCTAAGACTTTTTATTCATATTAAAAAAATTATTTGGTCAGAAATCATCACATAAGTGTCCCAACTAGCTCAATCAAATTGGCCAATCTAGAGGAAAATGGAGCAAAATAGACCTAGTCAACCCTGTTGACTGAATGGCGAGTGTTTTATCATCAAAATCAAATATATTGTAATGAGAAAAGTTTTTTTTTAGGTTTATTTAATTATTTTTTTAGGTTTCATGGCATCTTGTTGTAGGTTTAATGGAGTTTAAATGCCAAAAGATAGGCTATTAAGCCTAATTGGTCAATCAAGCAGGTAAAGAATGGCGTTGAAAATATATCAAATGAATTAATTTTGGATTTACCATGTAGAATATATGTTTTATAAGTGGATATATCAATATATATTTAGTTAAAAATTTTCAATTCATGCAATTTGAGCTCAAGTTGAGTTAACTAGTCCTTAAGGGTCAAATCTCTTTGGTTGACTAGTTTGACTAGTTTCATGCATCTCCCATGCTTTTCATGCAAGATAAAGACTTTCAAGAAATTAAACTCACTTTAAATATGGGGTTATCTTATAATTTATGGCATGATTTTCATGTAAATAAGGTTGACAAGTCAACAAGGGCCCACCACTTCTCAATTCTATGCCAAAAATGAAGAACATGCAATTTTTGAAGAATTAGAAGATTTTAAAGCCTTTATTTAATTTTGTAAAAAGCTTTTAGTCTTATTTTAACTCAAAGGAGACTAATACTTCTCTTTTCCACGTGAATTTGGCTTTATTTAAGGTTTTAGACTTATATATTGGCTTTTGGAAGCCATTTTTAAAAAATTCCTAAAGCAGAGCAAAAATTGTAATTGACACCATTTATCAAATAAAGAAGATTTTTTACATACATTTTTTTGGATCAAAATAGAGTGTAATTTGATTATGTACTAGCATAAAAGTGGCATATACTTTATTTTTTTTCAAGTTATTTCCACACATACTATGAAAATATCATCCTCTATAGGTCATTTGAAGAGCTAGGATTTGAATTTGCTTTGCAAACTTCTTTTAGGCCTTCTTTTGAAACACTGATGTTCAGGATTGAATGTAAAATTTTATTTTAAATTCATATGTGTGTATTACTTAGTTTTACAAAGCTTTGAGAGAATATAAGTAATTCAGGTGCATCACCCAATTAGATAGGATTTCCTTTCAATTTTTCTTTCCCTTTTTCATACCAAAAATCATAGTAGATCAGATTTAATTGATAAATCTTAAGGGAATCAACCCTCCCTAGAGGTTATTCTCAACACAGAGTCACCCACACTCTGAGAAGTTCCAATTGTATCAACTGGAGTGATGATGTGTTCTGCACATCTTCAAACAAGGTGTACTCTAGAGTGATACTAGTTTTTGGCATGCCTAGTGGGGCATTCATTCTATACACTAGCCTTTGGAGGCATCCAAAAAATCATGCAACTTTTAAGCACTCAAAGCTGGATATGAACATTATCTATCATTTGAATATTTATTACTTTCAGTATTTGGATTACTAATGGTCTTAAATTTCTTGAATCAGTACAGATCCACATTATCCTCACTATGATCAGTATGACCAGCCATACTATGATCCTCACCAGGAGTATGAGGATCTATATCAGTCATATATGTAAGAGTATTTCCCTAATCCTTCTTATAAAAAACCATTCTATCATAATACTAACCCTTGCCAATATTATCATGAGCCATCCTACCCATCTAGCCAACCTAATCATGGCCATTTTGTAGCTACCCAATGCATACCAGCAATTAAACAAACTTTAGTGAACCTTGAAAAGCATGCACTAGAGCTACAGTCATAGAGTTATTATGGACAAGAAACTCCTACTCACTAGATCCATCATCTGAGAGAATAATTACAACAAATAAAAGAGCAATGGAGACCTTTTGAGAAGGAAAATTGGGATAATCTCGCTTGTGAGATGATGGATGTAGGTGGTTACATTCAAAGTATTGAAGACAAACTAAAAGGCCTTAAGGAACAACAGGTTCAACCTCACTCTTATTAAATGCCATCCATTCATTTTCAAGAGACCATTCCAAGAGCCCCTTTGATTTTTCTAAATTATTCATATGTTTTTCAGTCCTTCCCTTCTTAGAGTTCTATCCAAGAGAACTATAACAAAAAGGATATTGTTATGGCACGGCTTGTTGTTGAGATCATTGACCACTTTAAAGAGAAGATATTCCAGGAGAATATTGATAAGTAGATCAAAGAGTTGGAGCTGAAGACAAGGAAAGAGGAGGAGAAGTAGAATCAAGAGGTCAAAAAAGAGCCTTTATCTTTCCCATCTTAGAACCAAATCATAGAGTTAAGCAAGAACGAGGAACAATAAAGCATCATTCGAGAAGTTAAATTCAAGCAAGAGATCATTCAGCTTTCATCTCTTCCTCCTCAGAAGCCTAAATCCTTTCCTTCATGGAAAGACAATCAATAAAAAGTGAAATAGAGAGATGAGGTGAAGGTGATCCAAGAGGATGTAACCAAAGAGATAGAAAAGGAAGGTGACTTGAGTGATCAAGAAGAAGAAATCATAGTTGGGACACCACTTGGTAAGGATAAAAATGATTCAATTTTTCATGATGAATAAGAAGATGACTTGTAAAAGGATTGTCAAGAGTTTGTAGCAGCTGAGATAGATGATGTACAAATATTTTTTTCTTCATAAGGCAGCCATGAAGATAACTCACATAGAGCCATTGCTGAGATGGAGAATATTCTTGATAAAGATGAGACAAGTGCAGCAGATCAAGAAATTTCATTTGAATACATCCAAAAGGTAGAAATATGTGATCAAAATGTTTTAAATGGTAAGAATACTAATGACTTTTATGTCCTTTCAATTGATCATGATGAAGAGGCCTTTTGGGATGATTTGGAGAGTTTTGGTGCAAAGTTTGATAGTCCATCTCCACCTCAAGTAGAGATTGATGAATGTCTTGTAAAGAGTATTGTTATAGTTATTCATGAAGAAGAAATTAAAGCCATATTACAACCATATTTGGATGATTATCAAGGATCTAAAGACTTTGACAAAGTACCACTTCAAATGTAGTCAAATGAAGACATCAATCCAGGGATACTAGTTGAATTTCCATAAAATCATTGAATGAGAATGTGTCAAATCATGATCAACCTATGAATGAGGTAGAGATAGCCCTTTTAATGTAACAAAGAAGAATATGGGAGGAGGATGATTGGATCTTAGATCCATATATTCAATCCATACACCTAAGAATGGAAGTTGGAGGCCTAGCTACATCACCCATAACATATGAACATGTAAGTGCTCCCATTTGTAGAAGATGGCTCTGAAAAGGAAACAATCATGTTTCAAAGTTCCATGGTGCATCAAATAGCTTTCCATTTGTTCCAGGAGGGCCAACAAGGTAGAAGTTAGTTGTTACATAATAGACTCCTTATGTTTCATTCCTCTAAGTGCATATTTTCACATACTTTCATCATTTTTTTTCCTTTCCATGTTGTTGTTGTCCATTCCTCTAAGTGCACACGTGCATGTGTTATTATTTGTGTCAGTTGTTGTTTTGTGTCTTTTCCCACAAAAGATCTTCTAATATTTAGTGTATATCCTAGTCTATCCTTGTTAGAGTTTTTTATTTCTTTGACTAGTAGGCTGGTCAACCCCTGAATGTCACCAAAATTGTTAGTAATTTGACCTATCAAGGCCAAATTACTACTCCTATCATACAAAACTTTTCTAAAACTAGTCATAACCTTTTAAATTTGGTCAAACCAAGGAATTTTGGCCTAAAAAACACTAATTATGGTCAAAAAAATCAAAAATGGATCATTATCATTTCAAAATAACATCGTCAAGTTCAAATATGCAGACAATCCATGCACAGGGATAAATTTTGAGAGAAAATTAAACATTTTAGGAGCTACAAGTGGTTTCAAGACCCCAAATTTTGTACACATGGTCATCATGGGTTGGAAAACCTTTTTAAAAAGTTTCATTTCCATTGGATGAGTGGAGATACTCACTATTTTGTAACAATCCTCAGCATGTTCGTTAGAGATCACCATTGGAGCATACATTGTTTTGGAGTGCTACAGAGGTTTTTAAGTCTAGGTAAAAGTATAAATTAAAGGAATGATGTTTTTAAATAATAATAAAACCTTTTAAGAGTGTAAAAAATCTAAAATTTAAGCAAATTATGCTTATATAGGCTTTTGCAAGCAAACATGCATATTGGTCAAAAAGGGTGTTTTTTGAGTTTTCAAGAAAAATATGCTTTTATAATGTTTTTATAGCATAGTACAGACCCCATTATGATGTTTTAAGGTATTATAAAGTAGGTGAAGAGTTATTTTCATTTTGGTGAATTTTTCATTTTTTACAGTTATAGACACCCTTCCAAGCCTCCTATTCAGATGCTCATATATTTCACCACGTATAGAGTTTGGATTAATGATATTAGTATGTTTGTATTAATAATATGTACTTAAAATTCATGAAAATTTGAGACCATTTTAATTTTTTTGATTTATGAACAATCATTAAGAGTGTAGGCAGCTCAAAATGTAGTCAAAACCCCACAGGCAGATTTCTCCACTTGGTAAACTTTTATATATTTTGAAAAAGAAACAAATATTTTCAAGGATGTTGGAGGGGTTAGTTTTATACACATAAATAAATAAACATTGTGATTTAGAGGTTTGTTCTTCATGAACCATCATTTTGAAAATTTAGCTTCAAAGCTTGCCTAAACCCTCAAAAAACCAATTTTTCAAAAAGTCAATTTTATTTGAATCAAATTAGATCATTTTAAAATATTAATTAAACTTAGAGAGGATTCCATAAATGTCAATTTTATGCATGGAGATGTATGGATGAGGGCATATATCATGTTTTTAATGGAAAAAAGCATGTAAAATGAAGTACATGACACTTCAATGAAATATAACAAATGAAAATAAAATACTAAGACTTTTTTTTCATCTTAATTTTTTATTTATTCATAAATCATCCTATAAGTGTCCCAAACAACTCAATCAAAATGGCCATTCTGCGGGAAAATGGAGCAAAATAGGCCTAGTCAACCCTGTTGACTGAATGGCAAGTGTTTTCTCATCAAAATCAAATATATTGTGATGAATTTTTTTTTTATAGATCTATTTAATTATTTTTTTAAGTTTCATGGCATCTTGTTACAGTTTTAATGGAGTCCAAATGCTAGAAGATAGGCTATTAGGCCTCATTGGTCAATTCAGCAAGTAAAGAATGGCATTGAAAATATGTCAAATGAATTAGTTTTGGAGTTACCACATGGAATATATGTTTTTTAAGTGGATATATCATTATCAAGTCATTATAAAAGTTTCAATTCATGCAATTTGAGCTCAATTTGAGTTAACTAGTCCTTAAGGGTCAAATCTCTCCAGTTGACTAGTTTGACTAGTTTCATGCATCTCCCATACTTTTCATGCGAGATAAAGACTTTTAAAAACTTAAAATCACTTTAAAAATAGATTTATCTTCTAATTTATGGTCTGATTTTCATGTAAGGAAGGTTGACAAGTCAACATGGGCCCACCACTTCTCAATTCTATCCCAAAAATGAAGAACGTGCAATTTTTGAAGAAATGGAAGATTTTAAAGCATTTATTTAATTTTGTAAAAATATTTTACTTTTATTTTAACTAAAATAAGACTAATACTTCTATTTTCCACCTTAATTTGTCTTTATTTAAGGTTTTAGACTTATATATTTTCTTTCGGAAGCCATTTTCAAAAAATTCTTGAAGTAGAGCAAAAATTGTAATTGACACCATTTATCAAATAAAGAAGATTTTTTAAATACATTTTTTTTGGATAAAAATAAAGTGTAATTTCATTGTGTAATATCATACAAGTGTCATATACTTTCCATTTTTTTAGGTCCTTTCCACATTTATTATGAAAATCTCATCCTGTACAGGTCATTTGAAGAGCTAGGATTTGAATTTGCTTTGCAAACTTCTTTCAGGCCTTCTTTTGAAACATTGATGTTCAGGATTGAATGCAGAGTTTTATTTTAGATTCATATGTGTGTCTTACTCAGTTTTAGAAATATTTTAGATAATATAATCAATTCAAGTGCATCACCCAATTAGATAGGATTTTCTTTCAATTTTCCCTTCCCCTTTTTATCCCAAAAATCATAGTAGATCAGATTTAATTGATAAATCTTAAGGGAACCAACCCTATCTGGAGTTTCTTCTCAACATAGAGTCACCCACACTTTGAGAATTTCTAATTGTATCAGCTAGAGTGAGGGTGTGTTCTACACATCTTCAAATAGGGTGCACTTCAGAGTGATAACATGTCCAAAACTTGAGAATTTTATGATAATAAACTTAGTCATTGACCACCTAATACACCTCAAACGATATACTATTTAAATCGATTACCTAAACCTTTTATAATCAGTGAGAGGGTCTTATTTTTAATCTTAAAGACCAATTTGGATATATAAAATACATAGATATAACAAAATATGAAATATAAGTGTTTATAATACACATACATAACTAGATAATCATTTCACTAATAAAATCAGCCTTAATGTTTACACAATCCATATATAATAGGTTCAATTGATAATCATATAACTCAACCAAATCAATATATTTTCCACTCAACTAATTATCTATTATTGGCATCCTTACCAGGTTCAAGGCTTTATATGTTTATGACTTGACCAGAAAATAAACCCCAACTCTATATATGTATAATTTTGTATGCCATAGGATTTAAAAATAGAGACAAGTATATATATCCCATACCCATAATTTATAAATCCATTAAAATCAAAACACACATAATTTTATTCGAAATCCTTGACTTATAAATACATGTACTTTAAATCAGTTATAAAACCAATACATAGATTTCATTCAAAAATCCCAACATTAGATTTTATATATATATATATATATATATATATATATATATATTTGTGGGTGTGGGTGTGGGTGTGGGTGTGGGTGTGTGTTTCTATAATTTTCTTACACAGTCAAATTTGTTATAAAAAACCTATAACATCCTTACCCCATATTCTAAGTTAAGTTTATACATAGTCAAATCCCTTTTACACAAAAATATAATTCAATCTACATTTGTTCCTTACTGTTATATCCCCAATTAGTTTGGCTACTAAAGTAGAGTCCAAGACCCTACCTAGTATATTCATAAGTACTCCTTCAACAAAATAACCATACCACACTTTCATAGCATTTATAAATTAAAATGACTTGATACAAAGTTTCTATAGAGCTAATATAATCTTGGCAAAATCCTACAGCTCTAATCACACCATTTAGGGTTACTCTGTGTTGGATTTTGGGTTATATGGATGGTCGATCCATCCACAGGTCCATACATTTATCCCTTAATTTATTTTATAATTTCAAAAATAATTGAAACCCGTAAACCCTTTATCAATTCCTTTCCAAAAATTCATCAAACACAACACATAGAAATTTAAAATACATCACCAACTTATAAAGATGATTGTAATGCCAAGAAATCAACTTTATCTTTCTTTATTCGCTCAAATATCCTTTGATCTACTTAAGCCTATTAATCCCACATATGCCATTTACTCACATGAATCCTTACCTTCTCTTTTATCCTTTTCCATTTCCTTACTTACCACCAATTTCTCCCCTTTACTTGGCAAACAAATACTGACTAAAAACATTGCAAGCCAAGAATAACTCAACAGAACTCAACTAAGCTACAGTCTACCACTATTTTCTCATACAGCCAACCTTCCAAACTCACATAATGGTTTTTTTAATAATGATTTTTAACTCAAGTCAACAAATATATTATAAACCCTAATCATATCTAAAGTTTGAAAGATTAGTTTAATAATCATGTTATGCATGTAGCTTGGCTTTACCAATTTTAACATCGACTTCCCATAGTGCCCATGCGAATTGAATTTATATAAAGTCTTTAAACATTATAATTACATGCAATGTCAACAACTTATGAGTATAAATATCATAATGACCATATGACAAGGTAATATATATATGACTTTAAAATACCATCAACAATTTTACCAAGTCATCCAAAAATCAATGCATCTGACTTTAAACTAGAAGTCAACTTCTTAGGTTAAACAAATAACCAGACTTTATCAAAGTTTTGACAAACACAATGATGTCTATATAATCATTATACCATGAAATTATCTAAAACACATTGCATAGCATTATGTTTATTTCTTACGCATTAATTTCCTTTTATCATGCCAACTTAGTGTCATTTATTAATGCTTACAAGGAATTATATTTCATTAATGCCTTATTACATGCTTATGAAACTATTATAAATGATAATAGTAACCTTATAGACATAATTAGTCACTTAAAAAACTGATTCAACTAAGTAATATAATATATCTATACTACAACAAATAATCCAAATAAAACACTATTTATACAACCATTCAATTATTATCAAAACAATGGTAAGTCATGTTAAAACATAAACAAATTCATTCAAACAACTAAGTAATAACATCAACATTTATTTAATACAATACACAACTAGATTATTTAATTTATGCAATCAAACAACATGGTCATATAACATCAAAAGATCATAGAATACATATATAACATAAAACAAAACATAATACAACTATCTAATTCAAAATAATCACAAAACATGTTATTGTACTATGGTGTGTGTGTGGGTTTCTAGTTTTTCTCTCTCTATCATCCCCCAATGCCCTCATCTACACCATCCTCTTTGATGATGCTCTCCCTCCATCATCTCTAAGGGATGTATTTGTCTTACATACACCTCATAACAATGAAGGTAATTAGTCTGAAACATTATAAAATCCATAAAATATTGTTGGATAAACTAACAAACATGATCATAATATACAAAATATAAAATTACAGATATCTCATAGCAAATCAATAATGTAAACTAAGCAACATATAACTATCCCATAATCATCATATGACATAAAGCTTAATGAAACAATAGTTAATCAATTAGCAACCATAATAATCCATGGATCAATTTGGTTATTCAGCTTAGATAAAAATCAAGATGTGACAAAACTTATCCCATTGCGATGATTAAACTCATGCGATTCATTTTAATATTTTTCACTTGGTCCCAAAATAACTTCTCGTTTCCCCTCTGGAACTTAGATTTTGATGACTGTAAAAAAACCTTGTCATGATCCCTAATTAGGTCTTGGTTATAGGTGACCAAAATTTACTAAGCCCATAGACCTAATTAGGATTCTAAACCCTAATTAGGTCTATCAGGCCCAAATTCTCTCTTTCTTTATCTATTTGGGATTCTCATGATTGATTTGGTATGTGTTTTGAATTACTAAGTCTCATAAATCTAATTAGGATTCCAAAGCCCTCATAGGTCTAAGGAATGGTCGATGTGGTAATCCTTTGCTAACTAGATAAATTATTGTAATTAAGGTTAAGGTGGTTAATGAGGGGTGGGCCTAGTTTTTATTGGTGAGGGGATAGTCCTCAAACTAATCAAGGATCCCCCTTATTAACACTATCATTGATGACAATGTTAATTAGGAAGGGAATCCTCGATTAGGTTGGGGATTGTCCCCCCCTTCATGCATTCCTTTGTTAATCAAGGCCCATGCCTTGATTGGGTCATCATGATCTAGGACCCCTAAACTCTTTGTTAATTGGGTTGTAGACCCTAATTAGGTATGTGGGATTTTTTATGTCCACCCATTGTGTTATCTAAGTAAAATGGCCTGAATATAACTATGAGCCTACGGGTAGTGTAACATAGTGTTATTTGTGGGTCTACAACCTAATTAGGTCTTAGGAACACCCTCAACATATAATTTAGTTATGTTTTGGAATTAAATTCCTAACTAGGTCTTGGACATAGACAAACTGTACTCATGTTATATTCAAGGGTTGAAATCTTGATTAGAACTAGAAAGGTGAAAATTCAAAAAGTCCATTTTTAAATTCATGTGTGACCTAGAAAAGCTTGGTTAGGCATGCGAAGTGGTTTTTTGATCATGAGGTTTTTTTAAAAATATATCAAGAACATGGTGTCAATTTAATAAACCATTTATGGCACCATAAAAGTGTTTTCAGCTCAGATTCATAGGTTCTTTCAATTTAGTGAATTGTTGCACAATTTAAAATTTGTTTGCATTTTAGTGTTTCATTTTAATGTTCAAGATTTTAATTGCAATATTTGACTTTTTTTAGATATTTTTTGGTGCAAGAGGGAGATAGTGGTAGGAATGAAAATTGGAGTGATTTTTTTGGTTGGAAAAGAGGTCAATGAAAAAATGAAAGAATCTATATATTGATTGAGCTCCCCTATTATAAGGGTTGGCTCTTTGTTGCTCCAAAACACATTGAGCTAGCCACTTTGCATTTTATTTTTCTCTTCCTCTCTTTTTTACTATTGTTATGCTTATGTAATTTTTACATATCAATTGTAAACATTCAAACACTTGTGTTATTCAAGACATTGATCAATAAATAGAAGACTATGGAGTTATTTGCTTTCAATCTCCATGTGTAAATGATAATTGTGAGTTTTCTTATTCACAATGTATCTTCCTCAGACTCTTGTACCAACCTCATTTATAGTTATGCACATGATATATAGGCAAGGGTTTAGTTTCATGGATGCTTCAAATCATGATGAATGGATTCAACTGCATGATAAAAGGTTTTACTTTTCTCTTTTTCCCTTTCTCTTTTATTCTTTTTTAATAAGTTGTTAGATTAGGGTTAAATTAGTTATTTAAATTCAATCAACTACTGTTTATTTATTTGGATTAAGTGAAATTATTTTCTAAATTACTACAAATACACTATTAAATATATACTTAATGTAATGAATGTTATTTATTACCATTTATAAAATGCTAAATGCATGTAATACACCCCCAAATTAGCTACAAATTCATTAAACATCTTATAAGTGTTGATTTTCACACATGAGCAATGTCATAAAATGAAATTTTATCCTATTTCCTAAAACATAATGAAAACACATATGAATGAAATAACCAAACTATAATTTCCCTCTAAACAACACAAAGACTAAGACAACATTGAAATCAAGTTTGAATATTCCCAAACTAGAAAAGGCCCATTAATTGGAATAATCCATAATGAACAACCAATTGAAATCAATACATTTTAACCCAAAAAACATAGACCTTGTGGAGACCTGCATCATGGGAATCTTTTAAGGAGAGGTTGGATAGGCTTCACCACCCCAAAATCCCTGCATTAGCAAGTCATGTTGAATGACATGTCAATAGTTCTGGTGTTAGAAGGAGGGAATGTTCATGATACTCTTATATAATATATAGTTTGGTCTTGTGTTCATATTTTATACTTTTTCAAATCTGTTGTGCATTTTAAACACATGTCAATAAGATGGCATTAGGAGGGCTTGAACTTGAACTTAAACTAAAAAAATAAAATTTGACTTTAAAGGCTTTGCCCAAAGCGGGATTTCAAGTTCTAAGACTGGAAAAATAAATTTTAAATCCACATGTGGCTAATCCTTCTTGGATTGGTATAGGTGGCTACCTTTTGAACATTCTAGGGCATGCTCATGACCTACCTAAAAATATTGATGAACTATATAGAAATTACACACATGGTAGGATTTACAACACATTCAAATATTCAAAGATTTCATAATCAAGACTCAAATTCATCATGAAAACATTGTTTGTCATCTATTTCCTCATTCTCTAGATGTGGACACATAAAAATAGTACCATGGCTTACCATACATATGTATTACCTCATGGGCTATCTTTAAAAACTTGTTTGTCAACCATTTTAGTGTGCCCATTAACCATATTGCCTTGTAATACCGATTAAATACAACTAATAGGGAGACCAATGAATCTATTAGTGCACTCGATGTCCACTTTTATGAGTTATACATGAGGTTGAAAGACTCATTCTTACAAATGAAAGTGGTTGCTATTGAAGTTTACCTTGAACTTTTGGATCCCCTAACTATTATTTTTATTTGAAAGACCCCGTATGGTCTCACATATTTGGCATTGGATTACCGAGAGGCTTTCATAATAAAATAAAAATCAATGCTACAAGATTATGATATAGACCCATTTTATGCATTAGAACAACTAAGTGTTTACGCCTAAAATCATTCAATTTTCCTACTTACAAGTTAGCCCACAGACCAATCTACCCATTATAACAAGTTTTACCTCAACCTTATGATCAATCAAACCTCCCCATGATAAATGAAATCCTTGATTATTTATTTAACATGTATAATTATGTCAATTCAGCATTCAGTCAACATGATATTTTGCCTTATGTTAGTAATAAAGCATATTTTGGTGATTTTGATAATCTAATGGAATTCACTTTAGTAGATATCAAATAATTGATACCTTAACTAGCTAATGAGACTATGTTCCAAAGTTCAAATTTTGGTATTTATGGATATGGAAATGAGATGAATGTTAAAATAGTCTTATTGATCGATAATGTACCATTTTATAAGCATGAACTGGTTCCTAAGAGTAGTGATGAAGATGAATCTAATGATAAAATAGTGTTAGTTATTTCAAGTGACCTAATGGATAAAAATCATAATAAGACTGAATTTCCCACATAATAATAAGAATAAGACATCTCTTGTAATCATCTAATAGATGAAATAGAAGATTTAAAATAACTAGATGAAGAAGATGTATGATATGCATATAAAACATTCATATCCTACTTTTTGCTACCTATCTGGCCTCATTTCTTATCTCTTTTTGGTCTATCCCATCTATTTTTCCCTATAGATTCCCCTATTATTCAAAATAATGAATAATAGAATCCCTATAGGTAAGTCACATGAATGATGTTTCAGTGTGTAAGTACTCTAAGTAGTTTGTAGTGTTAGATATTGTTTTGAAATCAATTTTGAAAGCTTAAACTATTGTGCATGTTCTAAATTTATTCAATTTGGGTTAATTTTAGGTAAACTATTTGGTCATTAAAGACATTATCTCAAAACCAAACACAAAAAACACATCTTCATGGTTTTTGGGTTTTTCTATATGAACCTGCTACATGAAGATCTAGGGTGAAACATATATAATTATGCCTTTCACTTGCCATGGTGATCCCCAACATAGGATTTAGATGCTAAGAATAAAATAGAAAATAAGAACAAGAAAAGAAAATTCAATTCTAAAAAAACTCAATTTTGGGTGATTTAAGCAACCTCTACTAGGGTTATGGCTACCCAACTAAAAGTAGAGCAAGGCCTTGATTGGGATAAGAGATAACTCTTTCAAGGTTATGGATAAATGTCTAGTAGTGGAGTAATGTCTAAGAAAGTGTTCTCAAGGTAAAATTCACTATCTTGATGATTGGATCTATGGTAGTTAATCTTTTCAATTTTAATAAAATGGTAATTAACTCATTATCACACACTGAGTCAATGAGAATGTATGATTTTGTCCTTTAGTTGTTTACATATAATCTTCTATTAAATACATTCACATTCATATAGTCTCAATCATGTATTCTAGGTTTGTAGACACATTTTTATCATTCTAAAATACTCAGGAGTATTATCCAATAAAGTCACCATTTTTTTGCTTGCTCAACATGCCCTAACTCTTCCCAAATTAGGGAACCTCTTTTTTATTTTTGTATCCACTCCTGCTTATGCTCATTATTCATTGGTCTCAACACCCTCAATTTTCCTTGGTATCCTATCTCAATTTACATGATAAACCAGGGCCCAAAACCATGACTACTGGTAAGACCATATCTATGTGAGAAAACATTATATAAAGCACTTTGTGCCAAAGCAGAGTTTTGACCTCCAATTTGGTTTTAAACCTTGGCTTGCTTAGGAATCTTAGCTTAATATATGAGGTAATTTTAGTTTACATAACATTTGATATCATGAAACCTATCCCATCATGACAATCAGTTCTAAATGAAAATTTTTCATATATCGCACTTGGCCCCAAAGCAGTCTTGTTTTACTTCTTTATGCTTGTAGAGTCCTACTCTCTAGTTGTCTCAGCTCCCTCTAACTTCTTTGGGGAGTATCTTTGATTTATATGACATCTTGGACCTTGAAACTTGTCTTATTAAAATTAAAAAATGTTGTGTGATTCATTTTCATATTTTTCACTTAGTCTTGAAATGACTTTTTGTTGCCCCTTTGGCACTTAAATAGATTTTGACAAATTTTTGAAAAACTTATCCTGATCCCTAGTTAGGTCTTGGCTATAGGTGACAAAAATTACTAATCCTATAGATCTAATCAGTATTTCCAAACTTTGATTATGTCTATTAAGTCCAAACTCTCTCTTTCATTATCTATATAGGCTTCTATTTACCAATTTGGTCTATATTATAAATAGCTAAGTCTCCTAGATCTAATCAGGCTTCAAAAGCCTAAATAAGACTAGGAAAGGGTTGATATGGTAATAATTTCTAAATGGATAAATTATCATGATTAGGTCTAAGGTGTTTTTTAAGGTGTGGTCCTAGTGCTTATTGGAGGTTTTTCTCTGACTAGGTTGGTAGTGATAGTGTTAAACAGGGGGAATCCCCGATTAGGTTGACCCTAATTTGGTATGTAGGCCCTTTCATGTCCATCCACTATTTTATTTAGAGAAATTTCTTGAATACAACT
This sequence comes from Torreya grandis, assembly GCA_037957365.1. NCBI lineage: Eukaryota > Viridiplantae > Streptophyta > Pinopsida > Cupressales > Taxaceae > Torreya > Torreya grandis. The sequence goes on along the minus strand of JARHVA010004346.1, from coordinate 1,180,130 downwards.
ACAAGCTTGTGGGTAGTGTAACATAGTGTTATTCAAGGGTCTAAGACTTGATTAGTTCTTGGGACCCCCTCAACATCAAATTTAGTTATATTTGGTATATGAATTCCCAATCAGGTCTTGGACTTGGGAAAAGTGCACTCTAGTTGTATCTAGGGGTTGAAAGCTCAGTTATAACTAGAAAGGTGAAAATTTCAAAAAGTGCATTTTAAACTGTATGTGTGACCCAAAAAAGCTTGATTAGGCTTGGAGAGTGGTTTTTTGAGCCAAAGGTAGTTTTTTTTAATATTTCAAGCATTTGGTGTCAATTTTTAAAATCATTTACAATACTATAAAGGTGGTTTTGTCCTGGACATTGTTTTTTTTCAATTTAAGGGATTACTATGTGGTTTAAAAGTTCATGTTTTAATGTCTCCTTTTAATATTCAGATTTTAATTACAATATCTGTCTTATTTTTTTTAGGTGTTTTTTGGTGCAAGAGGGAAAAAATGTAAGGAATTAAAATTGGAGTGATTTTTTTGGTGAGAAAAGAGGTTGATGGACAAAGATAAGATTTTATATATTGATTAAGCTCATCCATTATTAGGGTTGACTCTTTGTTGCTAAAAAACACATTGAGATAGCCACTTTGATTTTGTTTTTCTCTCCCTCTCTTTTATCATGTTATTATTCTAGCAAAAAAAAATTAGATCAATTAAAACCATTCAGATACTTGTGTTATTCAAGAAATTGATCAGTTAATAGAAGACTATAGAGTTATTTGCTTTCAATCTATGTGTGTAAATGGTGGTTGTGAGTTTTATTATTCATAATGCATCTTCATTAGACTCTTACACAAACCCCATTTATGGTTGTATGTACACTATCTAGGTGAGGTTTTTATTTTTTGGATGCTTGTAATCGTGATGAATGGATTTGGTTACATGATAACAAGTTTTATTTTTCTCTTTTCCCTTTCTATTTTTCTATTTTTTTCATTAGTTAGATTATGGTAAGATTATTTTTTGAATATAATAAACTACTGTACAATTATCTAGATTGCTTGAAATTATTTTTCTCCATTGCTTTAAATGTATTGTTGAATATATAGTTTATGGAATGATTATCATTTATTACCATTTATATAATGCTAAATACATGTAATAAACTTCCAAAATTAGCCACAAACTCATTTGAACATCCTATAAACATTGATTTTCACACATGGGAAATGTTGGAAACTAAAATTTTGTATTATTTACTTAATCACAATGAAAACCCACATGATTGAAACAACCAAATTGGCATTTCCCTGTAAAAATATAAAGACTAGGACAACATCAAAATTGAGTTTGAATATTCACAATCTAGCAAAGGCCACTTAGCCAAAATAGTCCATGATGACCAAATAAATGAAATTAGTATGTTTTGACCCATAAAACATATAACTTGGGGAGACCCTCCTAACTAGATTATTTTTAGGAGAGGTTGCACAAGCTTCACTACCCTAAAAGCCTAGTGTTGGTGAGTTGTGCCAAATGACACGTCAACATAAATTTCACAAGTTAGATTCATTTTTAATATTAATATTAATATTAATTTATAATAAAAAATAAATTTAAAAAAACATGTGAACCATTGTAGTCATAGTGCAAATAGTACTATTGAAAGTTGTTTGCGCTATGCTTGAAATGGTTCGCATTTAGAGTTAGTGGATGCCTACTCTAAAAGTTATTTTGAGAAATTCCATATACATTAGTGTGAATTGGATGCATAGTGTTTTAAAAACATTTATACATAATATTAATATTCAAAATTAATCCAACCTAACAAAGTTAGGATACTGATCAATCGCCCACTCTAAATGTGAGCTATTAGAGGCATTATGAAAATAGAATTATTGACTTGCATTTGCACTATACCTACAATGGTTCACATTTAGACTAGGTGGATGCCCACTATAAAAAATAAAAAAATCACATTTAGATTGGGTAACAACCCACTCTAAAAAGTAATATGATAAAGTTCATAGACCTTAGTTTCAATTGGCCGCATAGTAGTTGCATTTATTGTTTGACCTAAGTTTCATATTCAAAATTAATCTAACCTATGATTGACACTTATTTGTAATATGCCTACAATAGTTCACATTTAGAGTGGGAGGCCATCCACTCTAATGACATTTGTTCACGTTTAAAGTGTGAGATTTCCCACTCTAAATATAGACCTATGAAATTTCATAGTTCTAAGTGTTAATTTGCCACATAGTGTTTGCACTTTTTAGACCTATGCTTCATATTAAAAATGAATCTAACCTAAAAAAGTTCTTACAGTGTGATTCCATCCACTCTAAATGTGAGATAATAGAGTCATAGCAAAAATAGGATGATTAACACATGTTTTCACTATGCTTACAATGGTTCACATTTAGAGTGGGCATCCACCCACTCCAATAATATTGGTTCCCATTTAGAGTGGGTGGCCACCCACTTTAAATTTTAACCTATGGTAGTTCATAGAACTTAGTGTTAATTGACCACATAGTGGTTGCACTTGTCATTATATCTAAGTTTCATATTACAAATGAATCAAACCTATGATTGACACTTATTTTAACTATGCATGTAAGTGGGTAGCCACCCATTCTAATAACAGTGGCTCACATTTATAGTGGGTAGATAACCACTCTAAATTTAAACATGTGAAATTTCATTGTTCTAAGTGTCAATTGGTCGCATAGTGTTTACACTTGTTAAACCTAATCTTACAATGAATCCAACATGTGAAATTTATTAGATTGGGTGGAAACCAACTTTAAATGTGAACCACTAAAATTATAGTGTATTACAAGTGTCAATCATCCTATTTTCACTATGGTTCATATGTATGACCTAAGCTTCACATTCAAAATGAATCTAACTAATAAATGTGAAACATTTTAGGCATAGTGAAAATAAGTTTCAATTGTCCTATTTGTGTTATGGTTCACAGTTATTATTGAATTTATTTATTGTTAGACTTAAGCTTCATATTCAAAATGAATGCCACCTATCAAATTTCTTAGAGTGGGTTGATGTAAAATTAGGGTTTATAGATTTTGTTTTATAATTTATGGTTCATTGTTTGAGGTGTAGGGTACGTTATTTCATATACATGATTTATGGATTTGTTATTTAAATTTGTAGTGAAAATACATGTACTTATCAAGAAAAGAGAAATAATTTAAAATTTTTAGTGGGAAGAAAGTTTTTAATAAATTTTTTTTTTGGGTCAAGATGTAAGTTTTGTCAGAATGTGTACTTTCATGGACTCAAGATGACATATACAGTGTAATAAATATCAAATATTATGAAATTTGTTATAAAAACGTTGATTTTGACATAAATTCTAACAAAAATTGTGTTATATTTTTTGCTAGACATGCATTAGACCATGGGTTTGCACAAATAATTGATGATAAATTTCCCAAATATACTAGTGAATATATATAAATGGTAGGATTACTAAAAAATGATTAAAATATAACATGATTTGATTTTATTTATGTATTTATTATACTATAAGATCTATCCATTCCTTATTTGTTTATGGTATATTTTTCATCAAGCTTAGAAAAATAAATGTTATTTCTTTGATAGTCAATTTGTGCCATTTCCATAATAAAGTGAAAATAAGTAGTGCAAAATTATGTGTTTAACTTGATCAGGTAATAAAATGTATACTATTTTTCAAACAAACAACATGAATATAAATTATTATTATTATCATATTTCTTAATTATGTCTACACTCATAATTTTTTAGTTTTTCGACAATACCCTCTAGAATATATTTTAGAATATGAGATTTGATAAGCCACCAAGATATAAAGACATAAGGATGAGTTCAATCCTCACTAGGAATACCAAATGGATGTACCAAATTTATATGCCCATATACCTATAAGTGTAATAATGTGTCCATTCCAAGATCACTAACATGAACCTCTAATGCAAATTTATACAAGTCTCGATTTAAATGAGCTAACATGTTATGCACCCAACAATATCAAGTATGAATCTTCTAAATTGGCCAAAAAATATCATACATATGACATGAGATAGCCACAGTGCCTCCATATATTGATACAAATAATGCTACCACACAACATATAAAGTTTTTAACCATGGAACATCTAACTATAAAATCTACTTAGGTAATATTGTTCTACCCTAATCAACACTATGTTGTCTACCTATATTATATATTTGGGCTTCATGCATGTATCCTAAACCCTTTGATCTATAAAAAATTCCCTCTCTATAAAATTTTTAAATCTTAAGATAATCCATGCATCCTCTAGTGTGATGATCATCTCACCCATTGACAAACAAAATGTACAAGTATTAAGATGCCATGTCTTAGGCAATGCAATCATTAGGTGCATATTATATGGAACTCGACCCAACTAGATAACATGTACTAACCCAACCTCCTCCAAATATGTATGTATGCATCATTTGACCCAAGATATATCAATGTACTTGTTAACACTCCAAATTTCACCCTAGGAGGAGGTTGTCTAGTCCTATCTCCAAGTTTATGGTAACATGAGATTAACCCAAGGTTGTGGGTGACCTGTGGATGAGCTAAAACTCTAGTTTATGGGCCTAGCTCCCATAGTGCATATATTATAGATCAAATACTAAACCTACTAACTTTTAAGGGTGAAAAGGGATAGTGAAATACATGAAATAAACCTATGTTACTAGGGGTGATGCACCAATATGATGTATCCACTCTAACTAAACTTAAATAACACTAATGAATAATACATGAATTGGACTAATCTCTTTTATGATTTTAGTCATTAGTGTTTCATGTGAAGGCTATGATTGATGTCATTAGAACATTTTTAAGTAGGAAGGAGTGTTGTGTTCATGTTGAAAAATCCTTATTTTTGGATGATCAGACCTCATTATAGCCCTCACAAGCAAGAAACCATCAACTATATTCCTAACACCTTCATACACTTGTTTAATAAAATTTAAGGTTTATTATCAAAATTTAAGGTTTTATCAAAATCCTAGGATTTTATTGTTCACTCCATATGTTTGATTGATGAACTCTAAATGTCTTGCCCTGTTGACTATGTGATTAGGGGTGTCTGGGTTATTCATAGGTCATCTTGATTATTCATAAATATTCCTCTTAACATATCTTTAAGGACCTATAATATATGATGTTATCATCAAGAATATTCACCTCATAATAGGTTATGAGTTCCAAGATAAATCTTCATAGGGTTCTATCACCATCACCTACAAGTTCAAACCTCTCTACCAAAGCCTAAAACATGGAAACTAGATCAAATGATCCATAAATATATCAATATCCATTGATAATATGAGTAAAGGGGGCCTATTCAAGTGTAAGTCCTATTTATAAAGTATAATGGCCACCTATAGGGGCCTCCATATCTAATATCAACTTGCAGACATGCCTAAGTACCTATGTAGAAGACTATATACACACAAAGATGAGGTAAGTGGATTAATAAAGCCATCACATATGATCTATAGGTCTTAAAGGTTATAATATATATCATAAATGGTGACTAAGTGATCCATATCTCCATTTTTTAGTCAAGATATAACAACTTTGCCTTCAAACATCTTGGTCTAACACCTTCTCAAAGCATGACTACTTGAAAACTAGAACAGAGGAAAAAATAGGAATAGATAACAACTCAAACCATCATGGATATGTTTTTAAAGGAGTTTTAGATGTGTAATTAGTAGTGGTTTTCATAAAAAGGATAAAAATTGGTCATTATGGCTTTAAAATGCCTTGAGGCTACATAGAATGCATAATTCTTACCTGAGGAGAAACTATACAAAATAGTTACATGGGGTCCTAATAATTTTGTTAGAGTTAAGGGGCCTTTTCTAGAAGAGATCAATGGAATTAGTTCATATTTTAAGTGCCTAACCTTTATGAACCATTTCTAAGAACCAAAACCCCCTTAAACCTCCCTAAAACCCTAATAGTGAACCGATGGAGAATATATTGAATAATTTGTATCCAAATGGATTGGGATGGCCTGGTAAACACTTGTATCTCATAGTACACTCTTATGAGGTCCCATCCATGGTAATGGTATGTACATACAATTATATAGACCTCTTATAAACCATGTTTTTATAGGGTTTAGTGATGAAAATAGGGTATAAAACTTGATGAATAATTATAGATCATATAATATGGTAGTGTGAGGTATATTTAACCTTATCAAATCATAAAATTCTCACAAATATTCCTATAAATTCCCCTACAAGTCTGAGCAAAAGGGCCAGTCTGTCACCTAAATGAAGGAAAGTTATAGGGTTACACTATTAAAAAGGTACATGCCATGGTATAATAAAGTTTTATAGGCCTAAAACACACTCACTTATCCATCCTTGAATTTTATATGAGATTTCATAGCCATCCAAGTAGTCAACATAAAAAAACTAGGCCTAGTTATGTAGTAGTCTTATTTTGGGCAACAAGAAAAAGATGCTTTGGCATAGAGGGTCTACTAAGGGAGTCAAAGCAGGGCCATTAACTACCTAAAAAAGGCAAGAAAACACACTTCATGTTCATAATGGAGGATGGGAAAATTCTAAGCCTAGTCAATATACACAAAGAGAAGATGGGATGCTAAATGCTCCATAGAGGACGATTTACACCACATTTATGCCTTATAACTATCATGAGGAGAAGTAATTGACCAAGTTGGCATGCTCATCCTTTGTGTGGAGTCATCCTTATCCAAAAATAGACATCCAACACTTGAATGACTCATTGATGACCTCTCACCACTAATTCAAAGCATAGAGGGAGTATGGAGCTATTATTGATGCTTACAATTGATGATGGAATGAATGAGGGTCATTCATGACCTCTCAATGCCTTCTCCATGCCATATTTCCCTCTCTTTATTTGATAATGTTCTATAAATTTAGGCTTGAAATCAATTGTATATATCTCTCAGTTGGGTATGAGGAAACTCTACAAGTTTGTACCTTGTGGACATCTTGAGCTAATACAAGGATTATTTTAGCTTCTTTGATATTGGTTTAGTGTGTTATACTTGTTTTATTTGCATATGTGGTAGATTTTAACTCCCTTTGTAGGTAATTGCCTCACCTAATTGATAGTATGTTATCCTATGCAAGTCATGTGATGTGTTAAAGTGTGGATAGTTATTTTTGAAGAGCAATCTGGTTGATAGTGTCCTAAACATGACTCTTATCCATTACCTTCAAGTTATAGACATCCATCATAACCTTCACGTGAAAAACTGATCCCTATAAGCATTTAAAAGAGTGGTACAATTTATGTATTATTCATTAGTGTTATTTAAGGTTAGTTAGAGTGGATACATCATATTGGTGCATCACCCCAACAATATAAGTTTCTTTCATGCATTTCACTATCCCTTTTCACCAAAACAAGGTATTAGGTTTAGGATTTGAGATATAATAGATGCACTATGGGATATATCCCCATAAACTAGAGGTTTAACCCATCCACAAGTTACCTACAACCTTGGGATAATCCTATGTTACCCCAAACTTAGACATAGGCCTAAACAACCTCCTCCTAGGGTGCATTTTGGTGTGTTAACAATTTTGGCATGCCTAGTGGGACTAGGATTCAAGTGAGTTGGATCATGCACTTATAGACTTGGATGATATCAAAGAGCTCCAAGTATTTGAGTGGTAGATATGTATTCAATTTTCATGCCAAAAGTGGTAACAAGGTATTCATCAAAAGGTAAGGAAGTTGAGTTTATTGAGTTATCTTTGGACTTTGATAGGAGAAAGAGATATTGTATGTCTAATCCTAATCCTACACACCCTAAGTTTCCTAACCCTACTCAACAAAACATTGTTGTAATACATATACCTCTAATGATTAGGCCTAAACATCAAGATTTTATTCCCTTCAATGGTGGCAACCCCTTAAATCTAAACTAATTTGATGATATACCAATTGATGCACTTAAGAGCCTTCCCTATTTCATAGGAGAAAACTCAACCACCCTTGTGGAACATATTGTAGACATGTCCAATTTATGCTCAATTCATAATCTGACCCAATATAATATGGTAATGAGGTTATTGGCCACTTCCTTGAAGGGTAAGGCACTCCAATGGTATAGGGATTTCATACTTGCTTCTATCAATACCTAGGATGAATTTGGGGAACACCTTTGCAAACATTTTAAGGATAGGAGTGACCATTTTCCTTTAGTAGAGTAACTCATCATAATTAAAAAGTCTCCCCAATAGTTTATGGTAGATTTAAACTATAGGTTTCAAAATACTTGGGATAAGATCTCCATTATAGTCAAGCCCACTCCCAATTATGCCTTTTTATACTACTTAAAAGCCCTCAATTTTGATGTGGCAGTCATTATATAGTCCATGGGAGGGAACACTCTACCAAATGCATATGAGGTGGCCATAAGGGCAAAAAATTATCTAATATAAGTAGGAAAGCTTACCCCAAAACTACTCATGCCCTTATTCCCATTTATACAACCACCTATGCTTACTAATTCTCCCTTACTAGCACCAACCAATCATGATTAGGTAGATGTCAATCAAGCAAATAGATTGGGTAAGATTGAAGGGCTAATTAACGCACAAAACAATAAGATAGTGTCCTTGGAGAGGTAGAAAATTCCACCTTATATGCCTTACCAAGTACCCTATCAAGCTCGCTACCATCCCTATCAGTACAATAAACCTCCATATCATCCTAATCCATAAGGTCAAGGGTAGATCACTCAAGAAAGGCTCGATAACATCTACAACCCCAATTATACTAGTACTTCTAGATCCCTGGTTCCAACTCAAAATAGATATGATCAAGAAGGTCAATGGCCTACTCAATGGGGGAAATCACATGAAATTTCAATTATTTCAAGTGGATATGTTTTCCAAGCTTCTTTCATGTAGCAGAATTAAGCTCCTCCAATACATGATAGTCAACCTCCTACACAACATGAGGAAGGTCATTCTATGTAGCATGGATACACTCCCTTCATGACTCAAGCTAAGATGCCAAATCAACAAGGAATAAGTGGAAGTAAGGCACCATCTAAGACCACTTTTGTTAACTTCCAAGAAATAGAAAATTATTTTAAGCAAGTTGCATCTAATCAGATTGGAGGTATAGCCATGGTAGATAGTCCAATTTTAGCCCATATAAGGGACAAAAGAAGGGTAGTTGGTGATGATTTAAGACTAGGAAGAGAAACCCCTCTAAAATATCAATCACCTTAAGAATATATTGGTCAAGGTCCAGATCCTAAGACACCACCAACTCAACAAGTTCAATATGGGAGAGGGAAGGATCATAGAGGTCCATTCATACCTCAATTCACACAAACTCAAAGTGGTATTATTTCTCCTAAGTTGTAGCCAAACATTGTTAGCTCTCATATTATCATTTTGGATTAGATGAAGAAGGCCCATTCCACTATACCTATGTGGGACACCTTGCTCATTATGGGGAAAAAATATCTCCTCCAAGAAGAATTATCCAAGCTTCACATTTTAGATAAATAGCCAAAAAAAAGTGGGTGCAATCCTAACTAATACTAATCAACCTCATGAATATCAAGCACCCAAGGTAATCAAACCCCTCTTTTATATCTCTTTATCATTATAGGTGATTCCATAGTATATAATTGTATGATAAATAGTTTAGATATCACTTATGTCATGCCTAAGTCCATAGCAGAAAAATTAGGGCTAAAGCATGAACCTAATGCTAAAGGGGTCTTATAATTAGATGGGTCTCCCATTAAGAATAATGGTGTCCTTAAGGATCTAAAAATTATCTTGACTAATTTTCCTAATTTCACTATATCTCAAGATCTGGTAGTAGTTGACCTCCATCCTTACTTTACCTTATGTTTGTTTAGGGATTTCATTGCCAAGATAGGGGCTATCTCTCTTCTGATTGGTCTTATATGGTTTTTATGAATATGTATGGAACAAAGGTCACCATAAGGTCTAAAATATCTATAGATTCCATTTATATCCTTACATGACTAACTTATCTAATGTCAATTGCTCTATCATAGATGAGGATGAACACCCCAATGACCAAGAGCCCATTGAGTCAATTGAAAGTATATCAGATTTTCTCCTTGATGAATGGGAAGTATACAACCATGCTATGATCCATACAAGAGCGTGAAAGAGGTAGGTTTGGGTGTATATTGTATGCATGAGGAAGGGGCTATCATACCATCTTTCACTATCCAAGCCAAGATCATGAAGGAGTATGAAATTTATTTTTTGATGGCTCTAGGTCCAAGAATGGAAGTGGGTTAGGTGTCATGCTTGTCTCTCCTTCCAATAAAAGATAATTTTTTGCCTTGATGTTTCAATTTAGTTGCACATGAAACATATCAAATTATGAAGCACTTATCCATGGGATGTAATGGGAAAGAAAAAGATGCATCATGGTCCCACAAGCCATGGGGAATAATGAGCTAGTAGTGCATTAGGTGAGAGGATAGAATGTAGTAAAGAATAAACTCTTGAAGGCACACAAACATAGGGTTTGGGACCTCTTAGAAGACTTTGAGGCCTTTAACATGTTCTTCATTCCTAGAGATGCCAATTAACATGTAGATTAGTTGGTAGCCATAAGAACACATTATGATATTCCAAGTGGGGTCAAAGACATCAATTAGTAGTCTCAAATGAATATAGTATGTATAATTTTAGTCCCTAATAATGAGTTTATCTGATATGTGTTTGAAAATGACAAGCAAATAACATGCTTCTTGTAGTAGGAGGTAGAATTTTGCTTAAGGAACCAAGGTAGATTGCAATAGTACTATGGGGAGTGGATTGTTTAATTAAGAATAAATAAGTTACCTAAGGGATTGGTAACCTTATAAAATATATTCAATAAATATTATTAGCTAAGGAAAGACAAGGTTAGTATATCCAATAAAGAGGAGCATTATGAGAAGGTTACTATTTTCAAAGATAGGTTGCTCAAACTAGGAAAAGTGAACATCAAGGACGAGAATGCAACCTTGATATATTATGTCAAGAGTTTGTAGACATATTTTCTTTAGAGTATCATTACTTGAATGGGTTTGAACCTAGTTTGGCTCAACATATCATAGAGTTAGAGGCAAGTGCTAACCTATGAGACAAAAATAAAGACCGATCAACCCCAATATTGATATCCTCATGAGGAGAGAGTTAGCCAAGCTCATTAAATCTAAAATTATATTCCCCATCAAACACTCTTTATGGGTGGATAATCTTGTGCATGTGATGAAGAAGAATGGGGAGATAAGGTTATGTGTAGATTTCATATATGTCAATAAGGCATCACTAAGATATCACTACCCCCTACCATTAATGGATTAGATTATTCAAAGGGTTTTAGGTTCACAAATATTATTTTTTCTTAATGGATACTCAGGGTATAATCAGGTGTTAGTGAGGGAGTAGGATCAACACAAGATTACGTTCATAACTAAATGGGGAACTTATGCTTACAAGAAGATGCCCTTTGGATTATCCAATGTAGGGGACACCTTATAAAGGGAAATGCATGTATCCTTCCAAATAATTATCAATGAGATGGTGCTCATCTACCTTGATGACAACATAATATTCTCCAAGGATCCAAAAAGTGTATCTTTGTAGTCTATGAGGGAAAACTTCTAGGGCATGTTGTGTCAAAAGAAGGCCTCTTTAAACAACCTAAGAGGATAAGTGTAATCCTTTCCTTGTCACTTCCCAAACATAAGAAAGGATTGTAGATTTTATTGGGTCAAAATCAATTTCATCAGAAGGTTCATACCTAGATTTACAAATTTTGTAAGGTCATTAACCCTCATGCTCAAGAAACATAAAGAGTTTTCATGGACTAAGGAAGGGAAAATAATATTTAAATACATCAATCGATCCATTTTAAAATCTCCCACCCTCCTCAACCCTGATTTTTTAAGGGACTTCTTCTATGAATTCTTTACCAATGATGTCAGTTCTGCCAGGTTTATATAGCAAAATAGTGAGGGTCTTGAGCAGCCCATAGACTTATTTATCCAAGCATTAGAGGGGTATGAAGAGAGGTATAATTTTGTTTAAAAAAAATTAATTTTATTTATGAAATTTGTCATTAAGTTTAAACACATGGTGTTTAATAATAAAATATTTGTCATGGTGGTTCACCTTAGCATTAAAGACTTCATCATTAACAGAGACTTGAGTGAAAAGGGAGTTGGTTGCGTGACCAAATGAGTAGAATATGACATAGATTTGAAGGTTACCAAGTTGGTTAGGGATAGGTAACTTTGTGAACACCTTGAAATAAATGTGAAGGAGGAAAAAGAAGTGGTCTTAGCAATTCCAAGTGATCAACAAGCAACTGCACCTACATCTCCTTCTAGCTGGACTCAAAACATGGTGAGATTCCTCCTAATAGAATAATGTCATATAGACCTAAATAGGATATGAATGAGGTAATTAATAATTAAATAAATTCCTTATGTCTTTATTTATGGGCTAATATTAAAAAATGACCTTGATGACATGTTCTTTAGGTGTATAGAAACAAATCAAATTGACAAGCTCCTAGACTAGTTTCATGATGGGCTTGTAGGAGGACATTTTGTAGCCAAGACCATAGTAGAAAGGATAATAAGATCAAGATATTTTTGTCCAAATTTATTAAATTAATATCATACTTGGGTTAGGAGGTTCCAAAAATTTATTATGTTCATAGGCAAGCAAAGACTAACTAGCTTAACTCCCAAGCCTATTCAAGTGGAGTACCCCTTCATGCAATAAAGCCTAGAATTTTTAGGTATGATTCATTCCCCATATATTGTAGGACATAAGTGGGTTTTTATTTATAATGGTAAATTTACTATGTGTTTGTATGTGGTTTCACTTAAGGAGGCAAATGAGAACTTAGTTTTAGAGTTCTATGACAATCTAGTGACCAGATTTGGGGTCCCTTCCACCATCACATAAAATAATGCACTAGCCTTTAGTAGTGAAAGGGTAAGTGAGTAGGATCTTAACCATGATATATACCTTAGTTATTCATATAATTACTATCCATAGGGGAATTGACTTGTAAATTCCACAAATAATAATCTAATTATAATCATAAGAAGAACAATGGAGGACAACCAAAGGGAGTGGCATACCAAGCTAAGGACAAACTTATGGGTAGATAGGATCACTCCCAAGAATTATATTGGCCATTCACCATATATTTTTGTCTATGGAAAAGAGGCAAGGCTTTCCCTATCACTTAAGATACCAACCTTGGAACTTTCACACCAACTTGAACTCATAAAGAATGATGCTATGGAGGTGAGAATGAATGAATTGAGGGAGCTAGAAGAGATAAGGGATGATGTTATGCATGTCATGTGGTCCAATAAAGATCAGTTTAAGATATCATTTGATAAGAGATATTCTTAAAATACCATAAAATAAGGAGACATTATAGTTGATTGGGATGAATATTATGCCAAGCTAGGTAAGCATTCAAAGTTTGATAGTCTTTGGAGTGGACCATATGTTATTACTAGCTACAAAGAGAAAAATTCCTTCCAATTATCCAATCTGAGTGGTGAGGAACACCCTATCCCTAATAATGGGGTGCTCCTTAAATATTATTATTAGGATTCATAAAATCATCTTTGTACATAGTAGTTAGGTTTCCTTCTTTCAAGTGTTGTAGCACATGCTTTGTTAGTTACTTGTTTAGTTGTTGCTTTCTATTGTGTGTCTTTTTTGTGTCTCCTTGTGTCTTGTTGTGTGTCTTGTAGAGCTTGTTATAGTCCTAGAGGTCTGCAAGGTATTAGTCATGAGGTGATAGTTTAGTCAAGGAGTATTCATCTAGGCATGAGTGATACATAAGAGATCATGGGTCCTCTTGACTAGCAGGCAGGTCAAGCCTCTACAATCACCAATAATGTTGACTTATTTCTACCCTTAGGCCTAGAAATGAGTCAACCTATGTTATAATAACCTAAAATCATCTTTGTTACCCCCTCATTCTTATTGAAGTGTCAAAGCAATTCCAAAGGACTATCATAGGTCATCATTACAAGCTAGTAGTTTTAAGTGATGAGAAATGTCAAGGTATGTTATGATAGTTACCTTTTACACCCTATTTAGCTTGTGTCAAATTCTCTCATTGTGATTATTTATGTATAAGGATCCATAATAGGATTTAGGGTGGTCTTAATGGCCCAAATTTGCTCATAATGAAGATGACCCAATGTTGCATCTTATGACCCATCATGAATCCATATAGTATGTTAAGATCCCATAAAGTATGGTGAGATTAGAGGGGTTAAATAATGTTATAACAAATATTGAGTAAAATTGCTTAGGTCTTCAATATTTTTTAAGGCCCTTTGATTGATATTAAGGTCACATTCTTTCAAACCTTTACTTGAGATCACATCTATTTCTTGGAAAGGGGTGTTTGACCATAAGTTGATACTAGTTTAACCCCAAAACACCACTCAAACCATAAATCACACCCTCAAGGGCCTCCATGAACTCCATAATGCCATGATCAAACCATTTCATATGTAAAAGGGATGTATTATCCAATAAAGGGGCCCACACATAGGAAACAATAGCTCTTCAACTTTCCCATCCATACTTCATGTTTCTAATTGCATTTTGATCCCTACTTTCCATCCTATCCACTAATAATGATTCAAGGTCTTAAAACTTGAGAAAATGTAGGAATCTAGTATTTTGTAGGAGTTTTCAAGCAAGTATGGATCCATATAGTATAGGCATGGTCATAAAGAGTCAAGGATATTAATAGGGAAGTTATCATAGACATCAAGTGAGATAATATAATATTTTTAATCTAAGAAAAATCAAAAACCAACCCCTCCTTCCCATCATCCTCCTTGGCAACCATGGATAACACCTCAAGTTCTTGTTTAGTATGGATATGAGATAGAAAATGGAGACCTAAGATCTTAGATAGAGGAAGGGGGTATAATGGCCATATAATCCTTGGAATTGATTTTTAAAATGATAAACCATTATTTATGAACAATGGTTGATAAATTGGGATAGTCAAACTAGACTTCTACATCTATGTAGGGTCAAGAATGAAATTATTTTAGTGTGTTTCTAGCCTGGTTAAGGAAAATGGTGGTTATATGTGCTCTCTATGGGTCCTCAAGGTTTTTACACTATATTTTCCACCCCTAGTTTATATGTGTGAGCCTGTGGGAGCAAAAACCATCTAAGTTACCTCAAGTTTCATACTATAGACAATGTTTCCTTGATAAAGAAGAGCCTCCAATGCATATATCTGAGAAAGGATAATAGTTTAAGGTCTAATGAGAGTTTTATGAAGTTACTCAGACCTCATTACCTCCTTATCTCAAGTGGAGTGGTCAGATGAGCCTTCATCTCTCCCAAGATGTTGATTTCAAATGAGTATGACTATGTAGTTGATCTTCATTGCAAATATAGGTAGAGTGTTCCATTGTAATGGCTATTAGAGCTCATTAGAACACTGTGGAGTAAGAAAGAGTGTTGTATTCATGTTGAAAATTTATTATTTTAGGATTATCATACCTCATTATATCCCTCACAAGAAAAAAACCATGAACTAGCTTCCTAACACCTTCATACACTTAATTAGTAGAATATAAGGTTTTTGTAGAATCCTAGGTTTCAATTTCTCTCTCCATATGTCTGATTGATGAAATTCAAATGTATTTCCCTATTAGGTATGTGATTAGGGGTGCCTATGGTATTCATAGGTCATATTTAGTATGGGTCAATATTCATCTTGACATCTCTTAAATAACCTCTAGTATTTGATGGTCTCATCAAGCATATTCACCTCATAATAAGCTCTCAGTTCTAAGTTAAAGCTCCATAGGGTCCTATGACCATCACCTAAAAGTTAAACCTCTCTACCTAAGCCTAAAACATAAAAAATAGATCAAATGATCCATAAATATATAAATATCCATTGATGTTATGAGGAAAAGGGGCATATTCATGTGTAAGTCCTATTGAGAAAGTATAATGGCCACCTATATGGGCCTCCATGTCTAATAGCCACTTGTAGACATGCCTAGGTACCTAAGTAGAATATTATGTACACAAAAACAATAGGTATATGGCTTAATAAATCTAACACATATGATCTACAAGTCCTAAGGGTTAGATTCCATATCAACAAGGGTGGATAAGTGCTTCATAGCTCCATTTTGGAGTCAAGATATAGAAACTTTGCCTTCAAGCTTATTGGTCTAACACCTTCTAAAATCATGACTAGAGCAAAGGAAAGAGGAGTATTAAATAACACCTCAGACACTCATGGAGATGTTTTTCAAGGATTTTTAGAGGTGTAACCAGTAGTGGTTTACAAATGAAGGATCAAAATTGGTCACTATGGCTTAAAAATGCTTTGAGCTTACACATAATGCATAATTTTTACCTGAGGAACAACTTGATGAGCTCATAAATGTATGGAATAATTGCATGGGGTCTTGTGAATTTTTATAAATTTAAGGGGCCTTCTCTAGAAGAGATTAATGGCATTGTTTCATAGGTTAAGGGCCTAACTTATATGAACCATTACTAAGAACCCAAACCCCCTTAAACCTCCCTAAAACCCTAATAGTGATGCAATGGAGAAGATATTAAATAATTTGCATCCAAATTCATTGGTATGGCTTGGTAAACACTTTTATCTCATATTAAACTCTTAGGATGTCCCATACATGGTACTGGTCTATATGAACAGTTGTTCAAACCTCTCAAAAACTATGTTTTAACAGGGTTTAGTGATGAAAATAGGGTACAAAACTTGATGAAGAGTTAAAAATCATATAATATGGTAGTTTGAGGTATATTTCACCTTATAAAATCATACAATTCTCATAACTTTGCCTAAAAATTCTCCTACATGTCTGAGAAAAAGTGCTAGTCTATAAATACTAGTGAAAGGTGACCTAGTCACTTAGATGAAGGTAAGTTATAGGGTTACACTATTAGAAAGGCACATGTCATTGTATATTAAATTTTTATAGTCTTGAAACACACTCACTTATCCATCCTTTCAGGTTATACTTGAGTTCATGGCCATCCAAATAGTCAACATCAAGAGACTAGGTCTAGTTGTCTAGTAGGCCTACTTTGGGAAACAAGAAAAGATGCTTTGGCATAGAGGTGATGATAAATGATTCAATGTAGGGAAATTACTCATTTTTAACTACCTCATGAATTCAAGTATACACACTTTGTTTTCCCCAAAAATATCACTCATTTTTGGGACAACATATGAACTATTTTGGGCCCTGCAAGACCAAAATTATCTCTTCCCTTTTCAAAATTTGTCCTGAGCATTCAAATTTTCTCATTTTTCAAGCTTCTCAAAAATATACAGACTCTATAGGCTTGAATCTATGGACTCTGTAGGCTTGAATATATAGACTCTACAGGAAGAAAATCTATGAACTTTGCAGGCCAAGTTCTATGGGCTTCACAAGTTGATTTCTACGGACTTTAGGAAAGAAGCAAGCTCTCAACACTTCAAAAATTTCAAAGTTTGTTCAACAGCAAGATTATAAGAAAAGATTAAACCATTGAACCATTAAACCATTGAACCTTGAACCAAAAAGGTTCAAGGGTTCAATGGGTTCAAAGGTTCAACATCATCAGCAAGAGTTAAGCGCATTTGTCAAGGTTCAAAGTTCAACCACTTCAAGGTTCAACAACTTCAAAACACTTATCAAAGAGAAGAAGGCTTGAACCATTGAACCGTTGAACGATTGAACCACTTTGGTTCAAAGGTTCAATGGGTTCAATGGTTCAAAGGTTCAACGTGTGGTTAGTTTAAGAAGACAAAGGACTTAGCCAAATAAAGGGATTGAACTGATTGAACCATTGACCATTAAACCAAAGTTGGTTCAATCGATCGGTTCAATCGGCAGGTTCAAGGGAGTGCCCCAAAGTGAAAATACCAAGGAAGGTAGGGAACATTGGTTCAAAGATCAAAGGAAAGAAGTGATTGAACCAATAAAGCAATCGAAGCAAGAAAGTGATTGAACCAAGGAGCCGAGAAGGCTGCCCAAACCGTTGAAAAAGTCAACCAATGACGTCTTCATGGATGTCAAATTTAAGGTAATGAAATATATTCTAAGTTTCAAATGTGGCGCAAAACCTAAAAACAAACTCAGTGACCAGCTAAAAAAGGAGCCAAAAGAGTCGGCAAAGCTAAGAATATAGCCTCAAGGGCTCAGATTCAAGGAAAAGACAAAATTAGAAATGGGAAAAGATAGCCTGGGAGCTTAAATTCTAGGAAGAGACAAAGCTAGTAAGGACAAAAGTAGAAAGAGGAGAAGACCAGAAATATCTACACAAAAGTTATTCTGGTAGCTGGAACAGTCTGTAGAATAGATTTTCGAGCTTGAAAACATTGAAGGCACAACCTATTAGTCTCCTTTGGAGTAAAGACAAAATGGATAGTTGTGCAGACATTAGAGGGGACAGACCAGATGATCCAAACCAAGGAAAAGACATATTAGATGAATAGACATGCCATAGTTAAGGCAACACACTATTTCAAGCATGTTCCCTCCAGACAAAACTGAAGGTGCATTAAAGGCATTGACTGCAACATGGGCCATCCCATGGGAGAGAGCACTAAGCCTTGCTTGGTGGCTATATATTGTAATCTCTTTTATTGTTTTAGGGAGATCTTCCCAATACAAAAGTGAAACTCTGCCCAATTGAAAGGTGAATACTAAGATTTTGAGCTTAGATTGTATTTCATTTCATTTTATATGAATGAGAAAGCAAGTTATTTGCAGACTTTGTGCTATTTTGGCTTGTATCATTTTATAATATTATGATTATGTCTATCTTTTGAATGTGTTCTTGTTTATTTAATTTGGAAAACAAAATTAGTGAAAGTAACAAGGAAGGTGTCTTGAAGTCAATTGTGGGAAGACTTTGTGCTGCCATAATTGTCTTTAGTGTGTATTTATTTTTTGTTTCCATGTAAAGGACCTTGGGATGACTTTGTGCCCTCATTGTCCTTTGTATCTCACTCTTGAGCAATTAAGATGGAGACTTTGTGCTACATCTTAGATTTTTGGTTACTATGCCCTTGGCACCATGTTACTTATCCTACCAGAAAGATTCATGTTGTTTGTAAGAACAAGCACTTTTGAAAGAAGAGAAGTGCCTTTTGTCGCTTCACCAAGATTTCTACTATCTAGGAAGAGATCTAGCTCTTGGTTGAATGTTACTTTTGAAAGAAGAGAATTACCTTCACCAATCACCCAAGATTTCTCCTTTGTTTGTTAACATCATCTCTGAAAAAAGAGAGATGGATGGCTTATCCACCCCTGTGTCTTACTTTTTGCTTATATATATAGTATATAGCCTCCGTATATTTAATAGGGAACCTCCCCTTGATGAGAGGAGAGATTTTTCCCATGTTGATGTAGTAAAACTACACACTTGGATGACCAATCTCCCTATGATGTGGTGATAGGAACTATTTTGCTCACTAGTTAGCTGGTTGACAAAATATTCACCCAATAGTTTTTGGTGACTCTGTTGGGAATGAATGTGCAGTTTGAAGCCTCAAGTCTCAGATTGAAGCAATCCCTACCCTTATCCATTACATACTTTGGTGACTCCATTCTGTGTCTTACCCATTATCATTATAGCCTTACCATTTCCCTCCATCTCCATTATTTTATCTAGTCTACAAAACTAGAGCTGCTGGAAAAGAGTGCACAATCTAAAGCCTTAAGCCTCAAGCTGAAGTAGGGCAAGTTCTTTTCCATTTTTATTCTACAATTTGGCCACTCCACCCAAATTTATTATCCTTATTTTTCATAATTAAATCATGGCAGTTTGAGGCCCCTGGGGTAACTCTTTTGGCCCACTCAACTTGACTCCACCTCTGCATGAACTTCCACACAGCTCAAGAAAGAACTTCCCCAAATTCTTTGGAGATGGGAGAGTTCACCCTGATGAACACATTATAGCCTTCAGCATAGCCTCTAGTGTGATAGGAGTGGAATTTGAAGATGTGGAAGTCAAGATTTTTGTGAAGACCTTACAAGGTGCTATTGTAGAGTGGTTCTACCATCTGCAAGCTGGATCAGTGACTAACTGGGACACACTTAAAGCCAAGTTTGAAGCAAGGTTCAAGCCTATAGAAGATGCACATGCCTTGCTACCCTAGCTCACACAGATGAAGAAGGAGCCCCATGAACCTATGAGGGACTTCATTGCCAGGTTTGACAAGCTGAGGCATAGGATTCCCATGATCACCCAGCCGACACCTTAGAATCTCAAGAGTTTCTTCATCAACTCACAGCTACCTGAAGTGAGTTTCTTGCTGAGATAGGCTAGACACATTGACCTTATTGCTACTCAAGACTTGTCTACTAAGCTATAAGATGAATTTATCTTAGCAAGAAAGATAAGGAGAGATCCTAATAGAGGTTAATCCTCTTCATCTTCTAAGTATCCATCTATAGGCACCATGGATCAGATGGTGCAAAAGCTGGAAAATGAATTGATAGCCTTGAAAAGGCAAATGGCCCAAAGTATGTCTGCTCCTCCTAATCAAGATATGCCAAGGAGGGCATTTCAAAATCAACCATATCAAGGCAATGCCACTAGGAATCAGGGCAACGAAATTGTCTTCCTCCCCCACAAAGGAACCTTGCCCTTGAAGTGCCTCCAACCAACTCAACAGTTGGATATCTGAAAACATAACATGATTCCTCTTTCCAACCTAAGTTTGAGCAAGAACATGATGTTGATCTCTTCATGGAGGATCAAGAAGAATCAGATGGAGACTCCCATATTAGTTTCCTAAATTACCAGGATGAACCCAAAAGTGAAGGTGAAGCAGTCGAAGGATCATATGCAGTATTCACCTAGTCTGAGAATAAGTCAGCCCAGCAGGCTAACAAAGAAAAGATAGAGGAGTGACCCCAACTAGTAATTTCAATTCCTAAGTAGAGAACCCCTCTTCCTTTCCAATCAAAGGACCCAGTGATTGCCAAAAAAGTAAAGTACATTGAACATTTTTGCACCTTCTACTTTAAATTTGCAGACCAGTCCTCCCCCTCCCAAAAACCAAAAGGATGAACTCCCATCCCCTCTTCCAAGTCCATTTTAGTCATTTGATATAATTGATCATGTCAAAAAATCCAAAATTCAAATGACTGAATTTGAATTCCTACAAACCAACCCTGAGCAGTTAAACATTGGTGGAGAACTAGGTGTGGACCTATTTGAGGCATAAATTGTGGTCAACCAAACATCAGCCCCTATAGCTTAAATTCTATTTGAGCCTTCAAGCAAGGGTAATTACTTCATGACCATAGAGGATGCTCATGTCTCAACTAATGAAAGTCCTGTAGTTGACAATCCAAGATTTGATCCAAACAAGACATCAAAAGAATTGGTAGGGCACAGTACAAATGAAGAAGTATCTTCCATCTCCAATTAAGATAAATTTGATAGAAGATCAGCTTCTGATGATGCTTGGATCCTAGAATATGATGGTAGTAATTCTTCCACTAATGCTAGAGCTGGGATTATGTTGATATCTCCTCAAGGAGATATTCTTCCTCCATGTAAGTTGCAATTCAACAACACCAACAACACAGTTGGATGTAAATCTCTATTACTCAGATTGAAGATTGTTCAGGATGAAGAGATCAAACTCCTTCACACCTAAGGAGATGTTGAACTGATGGTTTTTCAAGAGTTTGATGTTGACAAACAAAGCATGTGCTAGACTAGACCAGTAGAATAGCAAGCTATGATGGTGGACCATACTGTTGTACTCCAAAGTTAGCAAAAGGAACCCTTCACCAAGAGAGCAAGGAGTTATGGTTTTAAAATTGAAGACCACATCTTGCCATGGAGCAAGAAGAGAGAGCCAAAAAGAGGAAGACATAGAAAATGTGATTCCTAGTGGAGAGTTCCATTCGCCTGTCACCGATTCTGGGGAAAAAATGGTTTCTTGCTGGTTTATCAGGATAGAATGCCATTTTCATTATCTCACAATGGGCAGCATTTAAAGCACTTCAATTCTTGAAGTGTTAAATAAGTTCATCTGTACATATGTATATCTGTATAGTCTTTGTTTCTACTTTGTGTTGTTCATTTTCATTTTTTGGAGCCTATCTTTTTGGGTAGCATGACTCCATAGCCCAATGACATACTTCAAGGCACTGGAGATTCTAGTTTTTACTCACCTCAGCTATTCCAAGTTTTCAACTGCAAGAAGTTCCCCAACTAGAGCCAGTTGTTGTCCCCAAAAATATCACTCTTTTTTGGGACAACATATAATCTATTTTAGGCCCTACAAGACCAAAATTGTCTCTTCCCTTTTCAAAATTTGTTTTAAGCATTCAAATTCCTCATTTTTCAAGATTCTCAGAAATATACGGACTCTGTAGGCTTGAATCTATGAACTCTATAGGCTTGAATCTATAGACTCTGTAGGAAGAAAATCTACGGACTCTGCAGGCCAAGTTCTACAGGCTTCACATGTTAATTTCTACGAACTTTGCAAGAAAGAAGCAAGCTCTCAACACTTGGGCGATTTCAAAGTCAGTTCAACAACAAGCTTCTAAGCAAATATTGAACCATTGAACCATTGAACCTTGAACCAAAAAGGTTCAAGGGTTCAATGGGTTCAAAGGTTTAACGTCATCAGCAAGAGTTAAGTGCATTTGTCAAGGTTCAAAGTTCAACCACTTCAAGGTTCAACAGCTTCAAAACACTTATCAAAGAGAAGAAGGCTTGAACCATTGAACCATTTTGGTTCAAAGGTTTAACGTGTGGTTGGTTTAAGCAAATAAAGGACGTAGCCAAATAAAGGGATTGAACTGATTAAACCATTGAACTACTGAACTAAAGTTGGTTCAATCAGTCGGTTCAATCGGTAGGTTTAAGGGAGTGCCCCAAAGCAAAAATACCAAGGAAGGTAGGGAACATTGGTTCAAAGATCAAAGGAAAGAAGTGATTGAACCAATAAAGTGATCGAAGAAAGAAAGCAATTAAACCAAGGAGCCGAGAAGGCTGCTTGAACCGTTGAAACAGTCAACCAATGACGTCCCTATGGACATCAAATTTAAGGTAATGAAATATCTGCTAAGTTTCAAATGTGGCACGAAACCTAAAAACAAACTTAGTGACCAGCTGAAGAAGGTGCTGAAAGAGCTGGCAAAGCTAAGAATATAGCCCCAAGGGCTCAGATTCCAGGAAAAGACAAAACTAGAAAGGGGAAAAGATAGCCCGGGAGCTTAAATTCTAGGAAGAGACAAAGTTGGAAAAGACAAAATTAGAAAGAGGAGAAGACCAGAAATATCTGTGTAAAAGTTATTTTGATAGCTGGAACAATCTACATAATAGATTTTCAAGCTTGTAAACATTGAAGGTGCAGCCTATTAGTCTCCTTTGGAGTAAAGACAAAATGGATAGCTACGTAGACGTCAAAGGGGATAGAATATATGATCTAGACCCAAGAAAAGACATATTAAATGAATAGACATGCCATAATTAAGGCAACACACTGTTTTAGGCATGGTCCCTCTAGACAGAAGTGAAGGTGTTGACTACAACATGGGCCATCCCATGGGAGAGAGTGCCAAGCCTTGCTTGGTGGCTATATATTTTAATCTCTTGTATTGCTTTAGGAAGATATTTCCAATATAGAAGTGAAACTCTTCCCAATTGAAAGGCAAATACTAAGACTTTGAGCTCAAATTGTATTTCATTTCATTTTATTTGAATGAGAAAGCAAGTTGTTTGCAGACTTTGTGTTGTTTTGGCTTGTATCATTTTAGAAGATTATTCTTATGTCTATCTTTTGAATGTGTTCTTGTTTATTTAATTTGGCAAGCAGAATTAGTGAAAGTAACAAGGAAGGTGTCCTAAAGCCAACTGTGGGAAGACTTTGTGCTGCCATAGTTGTCTTTAGTGTGTGTTTATTTTTTGTTTCTATGTAAAGGACCTTGGGATGGCTTTGTGCCCTCATTGTCCTTTTTATCTCACTCTTGGGCAGTCAAGATGGAGACTTTTTGATACATCTTAGATTGTTGGTTACTATGCCCTTGGCACCCTGTTACTTATCCTACCAGAAATATTCCTGTTGTTTACAAGAACAAGCACTTCTGAAAGAAGAGAAGTGCCTTCTGTCACTTCACCAAGATTTCTACTATCGAGGAAGAGATATGGCTCTTGGTTGAATGTTACTTCTTAAAGAAGAGAATTACCTTCACCAATCACCCAAGATTTCTCCTCTGTTTGTTAACATCATCTCTATAAAAAGAGAGATGGATGGCTTATCCCACCCCTGTGTCTTACTTTTTACTTATATATATATAGTATATAGCCTCTATATATTTAATAGGGAACCTCCCCTTGATGAGAGGAGAGATTTGTCCCCTATTGATGTATTAAAACTACACACCTAGATGACCAATCTCCCTATGCTGTGGTGATAGGAACTATTTTGCTCACCAGTTAGTTGATCGACAAAATATTCACCCAACACACTTCATGTTCATAATGGAAGATGGGTAGTTTCCAAACCTAGTCAAAATGCACAAAGAGAAGGTGGGCTACTAAATGATCCATGGAGGCTTCTTTACACCACATTTCTACCTTGTAACTATCATAAGGAGAAGTAATTGACCAAGTTAGCATTTTCATCCTTTATATGGAGTCAACCTTGGCCAAAAATAGACATCCAATGCTTGAATGACTCATTAATGACCTCTCACCACCAAGGCAAAGCATGAAGGGAGCATGACAATCTTCTTGGTGCTTGTAACTGATGATGGACATCAATCATAGCCTTCACATGAAATAATGATGCATAAAATCATTAAAGAGAGTGGTCTAATTCATGTATTTTTCATTAGTTTTGTTTTAGGTCAATTAGAGTGGATACATCATATTGGTGCATCACCCCTAATAACATAGGTTTATTTCATGCATTTCACTATCCCTTTTCACCCCAACAAGTTAGTAGGTTTAGGATATGTGTTATAATAGATTCACATGTATCTAGCCACATAAAATAGAGTTATAGCCCATTCACAAGTCACCCATATCCTTGGGTAATCCCATGTTACCCCAAACTTGGAGATAACCTAAATAACCTACTCCTAGGGTGCAGTTTCGAGTGTTAACAGTACTCATATGTCACCCATATAAAAACTTGTGTTCATGTACATCATGATGCAAAATAAGTAACACACAAAAATTCATATATGTTTTAAATCCAAATAAATTTAGTATAGACATAAAATATTCAATAAAATTATCACCAAGAAAAGGGACTACATACACCCAAAAAAATTTAAAATGTTGGACACTAACTCCTGTATAGCATGTTATCATCTCATTGTGGATATTATCGTTAGAAATGAGACAATACCATCCTGACAAGGAAAAATAACCAATTATATATTTTTAACTTTCAAAAATTCCAAAATACAAAAAACTCAAATAAATAAAGAATTTATCAAAAAAGACTACAAATCATATCATTTAATGGAAAAATCAATTAATTTTTATACATACAAAATCATCTACCATTTATGTCTATAAAATAATCTATAATCACTCACATCAAATCAATAATGCAACCCATCAAAAAAAACATCTTGGCAACTAAGATCATAATTAACACAATTCCAGATGTAAATTAGATTACAAAAACATTTATCATACTATCATTTATTTGAATTGAATTTTTACTACACTATTTACTATACTCATGGTGTAATTAATTTAATTATTGATCCAAAAAACATTCCATCGATAACTCAAACACTAATTATCAAAAATGCATCCCATAAATTGTATTGGGACACATGATACATTATCCAAAATTCTAACACTACTTATTTACCGATGCCAACTTCTAAAAATGATCAAATTTCATAAATCATGATTCAAATGCCATTATATTGGGTAATCATAATTTTAATTGAATGCCATCATTTCTTATTCTATCATTTATACTATACTATGACCAAAATGATTTAAATAATGATAAAATCCAAATCTCATACTTAATACTCTAACAATTTAATCTAATTAAACTTTTCTAAATCATTATATGTTTATATCTAATCGATTTGATAATATTATCTCTTGTCTTGAAATGGGGAAAACATGGGGAAAACTATAATATTGTTACTTATATGAAACTAATGTAATTTAGATATTTGATTATTCAATATGCTACAGTATAACCTCAGGGACTTGGATATGGACATATCGATACAATCTTTAGGAGGTATATACCATGCATATGTAGTCACTTCATAGATTATATATATTATAAATTTAAAATAAAACATACGATAGTGTCAAATGATTAATAATGGTTCAAAATTAAGTTATTGATATAGAGTATGAGGGCATATGCCATGCATATGGATTCATATTAAAATAATAAATTAAATATTCATAAAATTTTGGGTGCATGATACTATTTGATGCATAAGATTCAAATGAATATCACAAAAATTGTATCTACATATAGTTTAAAATTTTAAATTCATCATAATGGGGGCATGGTATAGATTCATGTACACTATATTATTTCTCAAATTCAAGGGATATGATATATATTCATTTAATATTTTCCACACTAATTTATATCCATGGTCATGGTAGGGGCATGGATGTTATCAATTTTCTTTTGATCATGCATACAAGAAATAAAGAACAAAGTGACAACTAAATCTATAAATCCATTTGCAATGATTGATTTAGATAAAGTACATAGTGCATAACTTATAAATTCAATTCCCTCCAACACTATAGCCAGTGAATGAATTAGTTCATATCTTGGGATTATAAATAGTAACAAATAAAATTAAGGTTTTTTCATCCCTCAATGGGTTATATATTATATATAGATTAGATTCAAATTGGGGCTTGATCACCCTCAATTATCCATTATTTTAAAAAAGAACAAATTTATCCAACATCATGGTTAATTGAGTCAATAAATTGAGGTTTATATGTTCATCAATCATTATATTCATTACAATGACCACTTTAAAGATTTTCTATTTTCATATCCAAGAAATTAGTATATGCTAAAAGTTCCCTCTTCTTCTCCATAGTGACTGGGTCAATCCTTCATCCTTGAAATTTCTATTTCTCCATGGCAAATACATACTTCACTAGAAACCTCACATGGCACACATACATGTGTAGTTTTTCCTTTATTTTTTTTTTAAAAAAAAATTATGATTATATATTTTTTTCACTTAGATATTAATATATCTAATTACATACATCTTCTTTTGTAGGAACACTTTAGATTACTATGAAAAAGAACAAGTTTACATTGCAAGCATTTTCATAAATTTACATTCTCTTTTCCCCCTTTATTAAGTTTTTTTAGTTCCACTAAAATGATATATTAAATGGTGGGGGGAGGGGGAATGTATACACCCAAATTTACCACAAACCTATTTTAATAATTCTGTTTAGCCACTTTGATGATATGGGTCTTAACTAATAACTATGTACTTAGTCATGCATGTTTTTTTATATTTTCCCCCTTTAACTATTTATTTTCCATGATCTTCTGGTCCCCTTTTTCCAACCCACATTACTTGAGTCATGTTTAAAAATATACATACCTAACCCATTTTGTCATTTTTATGTTGTGCTTATCCTAGGAAAGGATTGACCAGTAGGGTTGAGACCAACCTTCGATATTGACCCCTTGTGGGCAACCCTGACCATTGATATTTCATTTTCCTTTTTTATCATGTTTATTTTTTAGTCATTAATCTTTTCCCTTGGATTTTATTTTGGGTATAATTAATGTGCCACTAGTTTTTTTAATTAAAATGCAAAATATTCCTATATATCCAGAGTTTTTAGGATACATTTGCAACATGCATTCTCATATTACAAGAGCTATACAAAAGTTACATATTATTTACATTTTAATCACTAGATATAAATATGAATTATTGTTACATTTTTCATGCTTGTGTCAAAGGTTAACTATGATAAGGATCATCTAGCTTTGCATTATTCATTTCACACACACACACAGGTGGGTAAACTACATTTGATTTTGAGCCCTCTTCATAGCATTGACAATGTAGAGCAACACTTGGTATTTCAATAAGGATTGACCAAGGTTTTTCTAACTCAATCCCTTTCTCTTGATTCCCCCTAACAATTTTATGTCTTAAGTGTTTGTGTATAAAACTATGGTTTGACATTTTAGGTACATGTGTGCACATTTAAAAGTAAAATAAGGATAGAAAACACATAATTGAATCATGTGAAGAATCATAAGAAGAATCAAAATCCCAATATTATAGGGTAAATATCAACTTCTTATATTTTTTCCTTCTAGTCAGTTTTAGCCTAAACCAAAAACATCAATCAATTTCAAATAACTTGATCTCGTAGGGTCAATATCGACCCATAGGGGTCAAGATCAATAATTGATATTTTTAACTTCTAGTCAGTTCTATCCCAAAACAAACCAACTATCAAATCCATAAATAAATAGGATACAATTAACTCACATAAATTATAATCATAAAATCATTGTGTACAAATCAATAAAGTATGACAAATAAACTATGTATTCTTCTACCCTCTTGTATTTGTTTATTTTAACTCGTTTAACTTGGATGTTGAATCATAGTTGTCAAACCATATTTTTTTATTATTATAAAAATATATACTTAGTCTTTAATATATTAGTTTATATCTAATTAAAGGTTTATTATTCAATTAATCAAATTTTATATTAAAAAAATCATGGTCTAAGACCGTCTTTCATTAGATTATATAACAACTATATTATTTGGTATTAGAACAGGTTAAACTTGTGAAGTGATTTTTATTTTACATGTTTATAATTTTTGGTATAAAATGGTGTAAATTTTCCAGAATGGATGTTGTTGGGTATAATGTGTTGTGATCACAGTCATTGTAGTGATTTTTTGAGGAAACAAAATGATGCATAGAGGATTTCCTCTTAGATGAGGAATAAACTGACCATTAAGAGTGGTATATTTGGTAAAATTGATGTGAGACATCCAAGTGAAATTAGAATTCATGGAGACTTCCCATAAAATGGGAGAAAGTATGAATTTGAGTGATGATGAGTCATGTAAAGTGCATATGGGGGAATTTAATAAATATTTAGTAGAGCATTATTAAGATCAATATCCAATGTAAATGGAAAGGCTTGCATGAACATTCCAAACAACTCGAGGAGTTTATGTCTAGAATATTTGATTAAATGGTTTTCATAATCAGATAATAAATTTGAGTAGAATTATATTGAAGGACCAAATGAAGTGTGATTAGTGTGTTCCAAGTTGAAATGCATACATATTTTTGGTGGGATCACATCTAAATATATAGGCAAAGAAAGGGTAAGGATAAAATTAAAGCTTGAAACAAATTGGTTACCAAGTTAATAAAAAATGTTTTTTCCTATAGACTATGGAGTGAATATTTTTTTAAAATTCCGAAAACTAAGACACAAAGGGATATGAGTGTCAATTAATACACAAGAAATTTATGCAAATTGTCTATTAATGTTGTCACATAAAATATGGTGAAAATAAAGTCTCGATATATGTGAATGGAGTTCATGTTTCCATTTAGGATAATTTAATGATGATCAACCCAAATTAAATAGACTATCAATGTGCATTGAAGTTAGAGAAAAGGTTATCTATAAGGAAATAAATTGTCAAATGATGAAAATGAAATACTATTCACAAGAGAGGAGGTACTATGCATAGTGACAAAATATATAAAATGCATATTTATGAGGGAGAAGAAAGCACATTGCATGGTCATGATTATGTATAGATTAAAAGAGGATCCTCTACAATTCATAAACATTTAAGTTAGGCTAAATTAAATACATATTAAATGGGTAGTGTTCTTAAAATGCTACTCATTTGTCTTGAAACATATGATCATAAAATCTAACTGATTTGTACACAAACTAAATAAGAGATGTGGTTTCTTGAGCAAGATGCATGTGGATGTCAAACTATTTTATTACATAAAATAGTTGTATGTAAAAGACTAAGACTTTAAGGAATCATGTAAGGGATGTACAAATCCTCTACATGTAAATAGAATGCCTTAGTTGGAATGCTTTATATAAGAGGGATTATTTTTAGGGTAGCATAGTTATGTATACCCAAGAGATCAATGCATGAGAATTTGATCTAAGAGAAGCATATTGGTGGATAGGTTGGTCATTTTGGCATTGATAAAAAAATGGTGTAGGTAAGTGAGAATTATTTTTGGATATGTTTGTTTGTGGATGTGTGAAATTTTGTAAGGGGTGTAGGATTTACAAATTATAAAAACATAGATGTCAGAACATAAGGTTGTATCAAACTCTACTGGAACCTAAGATAATGTGGGAGCACCGAAGCATGGATTATATTTTTTTATGTCTTATAATGTAAAAATGACATGAATTTATCTTTGTTATGGTCAATATATTTTATAAAATGGCTCCTTTTATGGCTTGTAAATGGGATAATGATGTTACTCAAGTGGAAAATTTGTTTTTAAGTGAAATTGTAATACTACATGGCTTTCCATGAAGCATTAAGTATGAAAGGAACAGTAAGTATGTGGAACACTTATGGTGTACATTGTGGAAGAAATTAAAAATCCAATTTTAGTTTATATCAATATATCATCCTCAAATAAGATGTCAAATATAAGTGGTGAATAGTATCATTGGAGACCTATTAATATGTCTTGTGTGATAAAATCCTAGACTATGGGACTCAGTCTTGGCACAAGCTTAATTCACATATAATAATTTAGTAAACCAAAGAACTGGAAAGACCACATTCTATATTATATATGGGCAAAGTCTAAGAGGTGTCATAGAGTTAAGTGGCATCTAAATGGATAAACTTCAGAGTGTATAAGCCAAATATTTTTTCAAATAAATGTGTGATGTGCATAAAAAATTGCATAGATATTTCGAGAAGAGAAATGCATTTTACAAGCAATGTGGAGATGTAAATATGAGAGAATGATAATTTCAACTTGGTGTCATGGTATTAGTGTACTTTCACAAGTATAGGTTTTTAAAAGGAACATATATAAAGTTGAAATGGAATAAACTTAAACCATTTGATGCATTGAAAAAAATTATGCTAATTCATATGAAATAAATTTACCAAAATTAATAGTTATATCTCATATGTTTAATATCGAAGACTTGTACATTTACATTGAGGGACAACATAAAGAGGTGAATGACATGAAAATTCTAGAGAGGTTGATTGGAGACAAAATCTACCTAAGAAATTTTGAGATAAGATTGAAAAGGTGATATAAACCAGAATCAATAATATGTGTAAAAAGGAATATTTTGTCAAGTGGAAGGGCCCTGTAGTTGAACATGTAAGGTGACTGAATGTATCAAAAATTCCTAAGCATGGAAAAAATATAAAAGACCTCTTAGAATGTGCATGAGTCAGATATCATGGTTTATTTCATTTACATGGGATGTATGATGCAAGAGAATATATCCGCATGAGAAATATGGACCACCCAGGAAGACTTAGAGTAGGAGTAAATAGTTATACACAACCTATGGCTTGCACCAATCTTGAACTTGTTGGGTTCCAACACATCCTTTGTTGAATTTTTGAGATACTTTAGACTATGTTTAGAGGTCACAATTTTTTGACACATATATAAATAATTTGAACTTATATATCAAAAGATAATATTTCCAAAAATATATTATGATCCATAATCAGATAAAACCTAGAAAAGTTTTCCTCAACAAGCCAACAATTTTTCTCAGTTTTGTGTAACACTTATTCTTAGTATGTGTGTTTTATGATTTATCCACATGAAACCATTATTATTAATGGAATGAATACATATGTCATTGCATAGCTTGGATAAAAATTTTTGAATTTTCACATGTGGATTTACAATAATCTTCTATGCATCCATATGGTGTTAGTGTACATCTATAAAGTAGACATGTGAGTGATGCCCACATGTTGGATCAAATCAGCATTAAATCAAATGATATAGTTATGTCAGAATCAAATAATAGAGGTATAAAGTTTAAGATTCATGGTCAAAAAAATGAATTCCAAGTAAGATAAATAATTTTGATTTCTATAACGACTTCATATGCCTATAAATTAGGTGTTTGAAGACATTGGTGGGGCTTAGCATAAAGAGTATGAATTCAAAGAGCCAAGGCTAAGAAGAAGATTATAAGTTGATGTGACCTATAAGATAATAAGGAAGAATCATTGGTTTGAGAAGAGTCTTATGAATATGAAATCTATTGTAATATTTTTTTTTAATATATTGTTTGGGATTATTGTAATCTCTAAATTTCAATATAGTAATAAAGAAATAGTATTCTATGCCTACATTTTTATTTTCCTCTACTATAGTTAAATCAATTAACCATATTTTTGTGCTACATATAGAATTTTTACACATGAATATTAGGTGTTGGTGAAAATATATTATGGTTTTCATGATCTAAGGACATCCTTCAATGGATTTCCTAACTATGACTACATTATTTGCTATTAGAGATGGTTTAACTTACTAAATGAATTATGTTTTTCACATTTTTTAGTGTGGGTAAAAAATGGTGGACATCTTAGAATGAAGAAGATATTAGGTATAATAAGGTGGATTGTAGAATTAAAAAAATTATTTGATTATAATTCCATAGAAGACACCAAAAATAGTAATGTTCATGTACTAAGTTGGCATAGCATGCATATTTTTAGTCGAATCACATTTGGATGGATAGGTAGAGAGATGGAAAGGATAAAATTAAAGATTTGAACATAATGGTTTTCAAGCTCAAAGTCAAGTTTTTTTCCCACAAACTATGAAATGAATATTTTCATAAGATTGTATAATATAATACAAAGGGATATGAGTGCCAAAGACTACACAGAATAGTTATATAGATTGGCCATTCATTCTAGTCAAATTAAATATGTCATAGAGAAAGTCTTGAGATGTGTGAATAGACTTAGAATTACCATTCAATATTATTTAGGATGATCAACCCTAAGTCAATAGAGGAATCCTATCAGTGCAAATTTAAGGCAAAGGAAATTAAAAATAAAAATAATAAATCAACATGGGAGGAAATAAAAATACTACATGTTGGATAAAAGGCACTATGCACAATGAGAAAACATATAAAACATGTACATGAGGGAAAATCAAGCACATCTCATGGTCATGATTATGTGTAGAGAGGAATATGATCATATGGTGAAAATTTTCATGGTGGAATTCAATGAGGTAGAGGATTGACTACTACATCCTATATAGTTGGAGAAGTAGGAAATAGACTATTTGAGTGTCTGCACATGAATCAATGAGGATATGTGCACAAAAAAAGGCCATAAACCATTTTTTTCAAACTTTCAAGTAAAATATTGCATCAATCGATCACAAAAAAAAATTACAAATCTCTCTTGATGAAGAGAGTGTTTTTGGTGCCCTATAAAGAATAGAATGTACCAATACAGAGAAATAATTTATTTATGGCCATTTGCAAATTTAGAGAAAAGTGTTGCAAGGTAATATTTCATATTGGTAGTATTGATAATCTCATTTTTAATGAGATGGTATAAAAGATAGGTCTAAAAATAATTGAAAACTATAATCCTTATAAGGTATATTTTTTATTGAAATGACATCAAGTTCCATTGAATGAAAAAAATCTTTATAGGTTCTAGATAAGTGTGTGTAAGGAGGAAATATTATGAAATATCATAACAATGGAAAATTTCCATGTACTAATTCATATGCCTTGGTAGTTTAATAGGAAATATCTACATGATAGAAGATAAAATTCATATACCTTGTGGAAGGATGGTACAAATTACACTTTGAATTTTTTGAAGGATAATAATGTGTAGGTTGATAACATCCCAAGGTAATTTTAGTGTCAATAAATCAATTCCTAAAAGAAACAAATGAGGATAAAAATGTTTTGCACTCGTGCCTAAACCTATGTAAATTATAAACATAAAATTTACATATGAGTAAATGTCAATCAAAGTGAAGGTTATATTTGATGAATCTGAGGATAACATGTCTAATTATATTCTAGATAGACTACCACCCATGTGTAGCATGATTCATATAATGGATCAAATTCTTGGATCTAGTTTGTCTAACAAAGAAACATACAAACTAAAATTATAGGAAAATGAAGAGGTGAAGAAATTATTGAAATTGGTCATAAAATAGAATCCTTAGCCTATGTACACTTCTTGTATTTCTAGCACTAAATAAAGGAGTGGAGAGGAGAATGTGAACTAATTATAAAGCCATCAATAGTTTTACCATTTAATACATTGGATTTGCATTTCCATTCATGTATGAATTAATGGATTTCTTTAGTGAAACACAATACTTCACTAGGATATACCTAAAAATTTGATATCACCAGATCAAAAAAAGACAAGGAAATGATAATAAAACTACATTAAAGAGGAATGTGGGTTATACAAATGGTTAATTATTCCTTTTGGTCTAGCTAATGCATCTAACACCATCATGCCATTGATGAAAAAAAAGTGTTGAATACTTTTATTTATAATTCATTGATTGTATATTTGGATGACATTTTATTTTTTAGTAGGTGAAAATAATAACAATTGATGCACTAGATACAAGTGTTATAGTGTTTGCATGAGGATTTTCTCATAAATATGAGTAAATGTAGCTTCATGAAGACAAAATTAGTGTACCTTGGATTTTTAAAATATCAATATAGTTGAATATGGATCCTATGTAAGTGAGAGGTATCCTTGAATAATCATCACCAAATAGTGTTTTTTAAGGGTCATGAATTTTCCATGTATTGGTGAGGTTCTATCATAATTTCAAGGAAACTTCAGCAAGATTTGTGCACCTGTCACAGAAGTGAGGAAAGGTCATATAATAGATTTTTTATAGATTTCAAAAGTTGAGTATGGTTTCCAAAAATTACATAGGAATATATTATAAGAGCCTTTTTTGTTACTATTGTATTTCAACAAGATATTTTATGTAGATTATGATTCGAGTGGCATAGCCATGGGAGTAGTGATGAGTTAAGAATGTAAGCCTATCACTTAATCCTATAATAATTTGAATGATGTGAAATGTAACTACTTAATATATGATTATTAATTATAAGTTATTTTAAAACATTAAAGAAGTAGGCACGTTATCTATTACTAAAATAATGTGTGTTGTGCATAGACCACCAAACACTACAAATTAATAAATAACTTAGGTAAGATAATAAAATACATATGAAATGGTAGATTTATTTCAAATTTACTTAGTTGTATTGAAAATATGACTAGAAAATATAACCGAGTTAAAAACATAGTAATTATGAGGTCATTTGTTGAGTGAGATTCATGTGGAGGTCATGGCATTTGGTTTTGTGAAAGAGTTGTATGCATCAAAAAAATACTTCAAGGAGTAATGGAAGGCCTACACAGGGATCATGCATGTATATATATTTCCCTAGTTGGATTAATTTTTGGAAGAGGGTTTGTTTTACTAGGGGAGTGCATTTATGTTACCCAAAAGGATCAATGCTCAATAATTTTACCTAATAGAAAAATAGTGGCAGATTAGTTTGTCCTTTCTACATTGATAAAATAATGGCACAAATATTTTATGGATATATTTTCTCATATATGTGAAAAAATATGTAAATGGCTATAGGATTTTCCATTTGGTAAAAGGTAGAATTTGTAATGTAGGGTTATATAAGTCCTTTCTAGTACCTTAGAAAACATGGGAGTACCTAAGCCTAGATTTTATTATGGGATTTATTATGAGTTAAAATGGATATGATTATATATTTATAGGTGTACATATATTTTATAAAATGGATCATTTTATGTCTTCAAAATAGATTAAAAAATGCTACAAGTGGAAATTGTTTTTGGGAAAATTATAAGTATTTGTTTGCATGTAGTATTATTTTTGGTAGGGACGTTAAGTTTATGGGACACTTCTGGTGAACATATGATGGGTTGAAATGGAATAAAATAATTCCATGTAAAGTTTTGAAAACATGTCAAACCAACGCATATAAGATAGAGTTGCCAAAATGGATATATGTTACTATCTTCGATGTTGTAGACTTATATGTTTACACTAAGGGATAGCTTGAAGAGGTTAATGAAAGTACATATTTTAGATAGGTGGATTAGAGATTTTTTCTTGAGAAAGTGCAAGATGAGGTTGAACAAGTGATAGATATTGAAATAAGTAAGACTCTTTGGAAGTAATATAAGGAATATCTAGTTGAGTGGAAGGGCCCTAAATTTTAAGATGTGAAATGATTAAGTGCATAAAATTTCACGAAATATGGAATATCTATTTACTGCCTCTTTGAATGCACATGAGAGGGATTTCATGGTTTAGTTTATATTCCCAATATGTATGATGTAGGATAATCTAGGTGCATGATAAATACACATCATTCAAAACTAATTAGAGTAGGAATAAGTAGTTTTATGTAACCTTTGGTGTGTATAAATCCTCAACTAGTTGCTTTTTATAAATCCCTTATTACGTGCCTTGAGGCTATTTTTGGAGGTCATGAATTCTCAACAAACATATTAACAAATGTGAACTTATTTATAAAATTTTGATCTTTATTAAAATGTATTATGATCCAAAATCATAGTAACCCCATAACATTTAGCCCCAACAAGTGTGCCAATTATTACATTTTTACATAACCCTTTTTTGCATCCTTCCTACATTGTGTGTTTTCTACACACAAACATGTTATTTAAGGGAATAAATAATTATATCGCTAAAAAACTTGGATGGTAGTTTGTGAGTTATTTTACAAGGATTTCCAATAATACTTCATGTAACCATCTTATTTTTTCACATATATACGAAGAATAAATGTGAATGTTTCTTAAGTGTTGCCTTAAATAAGCATAGAATAAAAGTTTATAGTCATATAAAAATCATATAATACAAACCAAAATATGAATATTCATGGTTATGAAAATGGATTTCAAGGAAAGAAACTCATTTAACATTTTTTAATGACTTTGTATACCTATAAATCGGGTGTTTGAGAACATTGTTGGGGTTGGCAACCAAAGTATGAATGCACAAAGCTAAGTTCAAGAATAAAATTATTACTTTGACTTATGAGAATAAAAGGAACCATTTATTGTTTGAGAATAACCTTGACAATATACAAGTCTAGCTTAGGATTATTTTGTTTGATATCATATTTTAGATCATTGTAATCTCTAAATTAGAAGATTATAATAAAGAGATAGTATTGTGTGTCTACATTTTTATTTTTCTCTAATGTAGTTAAATTTATTATTTATTTAGTTTACTTATGTATATATATTTTTTACACCAATATAAATTTTTATCACATAGATATTATGGGTTGTGATTTAACCTTTTAGGGTTTTACAAGAGTAATTACTTATGTTTGGTTAAAGGTCTGAGATGCCTAAATCAGTTAAATAAATTGAAATAAGTAACCTCCTAATTTATAAATGATTTTGACCTTGTTTGAATTTATATAAATAGGAAGAAATAGAGACTTAGCTAAAAATAAACTATCACAGATGATCTAGGTTCTAAAACTTAAGATTTGAATAGTTTTGAGTGTTGCAAGTAGGATTTTGATATTCATCTATTCATTAGACAATAACACCTAGTTTGGATAGTAGCACCATCCATGTGCAGTGTTCAAGATGTGGTGCTAATATCCTCTTTACATGATTGTTCCTATTTTTGGGGAGCACCTATGCCTATGTCTGTATGTTTTAATCCTATGTGACTGTTGACTATTTTTCCCCACAGGCCAAAATGGGTTAACCTCCTATAGTCAAAATCTTGTATAGGAGATTTTTATAATGTTATAAGGTATGTTCCAACTCATTTTATGCCATTTCATATGCCATTCTAATTTTTGGTCATATTCTAGCTTGGTCCTTATGTCATTTGGTGCTTAAGGGACCATCTTAGAGTCATATATGCAAGTGGAAGGTCTCCATGATGATCAATGTAGTTAGAGCATGGATCAGGTTACTAATGAATGAGCAAGGGAGAGTGTTTCAAAGACCCTATGGGATGTTAAGAGTTCTTGGAATGACTTGGGAATATCCTATTTTTCACTTGGTTCTTCATTGTATTCATCTAGACATCTTGGGTCTAGTGGCAAAAAATTTAAGAGGCACTTTGTTGACATCATAATTACCATGTGTGGATGAGTAAGGGAAAATCAATCATTTAGTTTTATTCATGTTAGTTCTAAGAACATATGTACCAATTTAAAGTTCATTCACCTAGGTGCAGTAGAAGATATAAAGATCCAAAGTTGGCCTCTCAATCAAAATCCACTAAGTTTCCATACTTAGCAAATTTTCAAGCAGCTCAAATAAATTATAAGTGAGCATATTAATGAAGCCATATCTCACACATGTGGTAGTTTCAAGAGAAAATAATCATATAGGTTTGTTCATATTCATCCCTATTTTCTACGTGCTAAGTTTTAGATCATTTATCGAAGCATGATAGAATTTATGCATGTTCAAAGTTGGATCTTTAGTCAGATTTTGCTAATTTTCCCATACTTAGCCAAATGAACTAGACCATCACCAAACCATCATGCAAGATAAAATAGACCAGCCAACATATGCATTTAATATCTTCACTTATAAGGTTCTCAAGACCAATGGATCAAGTGGGTTCATCCCTTTTAATAATAAGAACATCTCCTATATTTTTTATGCCTCCATGATTATTGTGATTCAAGATCCAAGCCTTCAAAGTTGGTTAAAATCATAAGACATTTGCACTAATGTCAAGTTAAATACATTATAAAAATCTATACGAGCCTAAATTTGATAGTTCATGGGATATCAATGACAATCATGTAAATGTCATTTAATGGAAGTGAGGATGTCATTTTTAAGATCATGATCTATCTGTTGGCTTTTAAACACTGGGTCCCAGTGGATCAATGGTTAGAATTTGATCAAACATTTAGATCTAATGATGAGCATATGTTAAATGGGTTAGTGAATCTCAAGAATAAATAAGTGTATGATAAGTGTCAATAGCATGTTCAACTAGTAGAGGATCGATGGCTAGCACTTGATCATGTAGATCAAAATTGATAGAGCGAGATGAGTCAATTTGTCAATGAACCAAGTCAGATTTAGATGGCCAATCAAAATAAAGGCAAGCCCAAGATCATTGAAAAAGGTTAAAAATATAGATTTGACCAAGGGCAACAAGGTTTTGTAGGGTCATCCTAACACCATTGAAGTTGGTTCAAATGCCATGAGTGGTTAAAGTGATGCAATCAGGTATAAGGAATATAAAGGACTACCATTGAAGCTTAGTGTGGACCTCTGGTTAAATATTTGTATAGCTTGTAGGGCCATTTATATAACTATGTTCACCATTATTATAAGAAGGACCTATGTGCACTCTATTTGAACCTAACAAGAAAACCCCAATAGTTTGAGATTAGTTTTCCATCTATAGTAGACCCATGAGCATGGAGACCAATTCAAGCATGATCTAGCTAGAACAAGATCTATAATTTTTATGGATGCCAAGAAGGTATACATATAAGCTCCAATGGTTTCATCTCTAGGACCAACTGCATGAAAGGGACCTCTTCCCTCAACTATACACATCATGACAAACTAGTTTGGAGTAGTTAGCACCAATATAAGTTTCTAATAGATGGATCTAATTGTTCTAATTGCATTGATTCCAAAACTCAACTTGAAACCACTTGATCTTTCCATTGCAACCATCAAGGATCATCAATTAAAAAATAATGTAACTGTGCAACTACTTGAGGTAGCCCAGATCAATCAAGAAGTTTGAATGAGAATATTTTTAGAAGTAGTTACAACCAAAATTCAAATGAGGTTGAACTAGTTTGATTCCATTTTGGGGATTCTTGTTTCCCACTTTTCTCTCTCAAATTCTATAAGTAGATACCATTTTGACCCTTATAAATGGTACCATACCATGTATGGAAAAGCCATACTAGATTGATATTATATTTTACCTTTGAGCATTAATACAAATATATTTTTGAGTTTTGAATAATTGTCTAAGTCTACAAGTGATGTATGGTGATGAGAAGTGATAATTCGCTATCCTTTCTTCCCTTATCCATTCATATTTGAGCAAGATTTTCTAGTCTAATAGGTCATATAGAGTGTAGTCTAGTCTGTAAATCTTTCTCAAGTGTACAATTATCCTTTGAGTGTGAAATATACCCTATGGTTCAATTACCTTGTGTTGTTGCTCACATCTCACCTCTATATTAAAATATTCATGTTAGAACCCATTAATGCTTAGAGACTAGTCTGTATGTTTTCTTTAATTTATGGTATAAATATGATGGTCATGTGGAAGACATTTTTGGTGCATCACCTCCTTTAGAGTAGGTTCAAATTATGCATTCTCTAACTCTTTTCCCCATAAGTAAGTAGTAGTTTAATTGATAAATATTTCACAACATATTTAAGGAGCTAGCCCTTAAACTTAGAGGCTCATTTCCAATATAGGTACACCCACATACCTGGAAATGTTTACCTATTACCCAAATCTAAAAGAGGCCTGAATAACCCCTTCTAGGGTGCAAGATTTGGTGACAATAGTTATGGCATGCTTGGTGGGACACATTGTCTTCAAGATAACTTATCAAGGTGAATGTTGGTCTTGACAAACACTAGCTATAAATTGGTATGCTACTCAGCATTTGGTGACTCCTCAAATTAAATCTAATTTTAGACCATTATTTTATTATCAAATTACCCCCATAATTCATCGTCCTCACTAGGTCATCCTCTGCTAGAATGTCCAATCTTATTAATCCACCCATTCAACCTAAGATCCCTCTTGAAATTCAGTATCCATAACCTAATCTACCCTTTGAAGAATGAGTAGATTTTTATAGGGAGGAAGAGGCTGAAGAAGTTGAATATATTGAAGTAGAAGGCATGGCTAGACCTCATGCTTTCCCTACCTTCATCACTGATAATCTAATGCAACTTCATGCATATGATGTCATCCCTCCTAATGCCATAAAAGGTGTGCCCAAATTCAATGGTGAGAGTCATATCACACCTAGTGAGCACATTAGAGATGTTTCTAACTTTTTTAGTTTCTATAATATTATTTGAGATAACATTTCCATTAGGTTCATTACCATGTCCCTTAAAGGGAAGACTCTTTATTGGTATAGGACTCTAAAATGTGGATGCATCACAACATGGGATGAGTTCAGAGTGTTGCTAACTTCTATATTTGGAAATGAAAGTGACCATGCTTCTCTCATACATCAGCTTAACATGATAAACAAGGGACCCAAAGAAGTAATACATGAATTCAATGAAAGGTTTTAGAAGACTTGGCATAGGTTTCCTCCTCTTATGATACCACTTGTTAGTTTTGTGTTCTTTACTTACTAGAGATCCATTGGGACTAAAATTGTTGTGATGCTTCAATCTATGGGAGGATCTACCCTCCTTGAATCATATGAGCTTTCTATCAAATCTAAAAATAATCTCATCCAAGCTATAAGGTTATCACCTAAAATGTCTATGCCTCATTTGTCTCGTGATTATGATAATACTCTAGATGTAGCCCAAGTTCCTAATGCCAATACCAAAACTAAGATGGCTCTTAGGCAAGTAGAAACTAATGGTGATTGGAAAGCAAAGTTCCTAGCCTGAGAGGCTCAAAATAGATAAGCTAATGTGCAATAAGGTGCCTATTAGAACCCTTACCCCTATTAGTAATAATATGGTCAAAAATATGGAAGATGGATAGGCCAATGGTAGCCTAATCCCAATAGGCCTATTAATACATAAAATACTAACACTTCCACCAATACAAAGGAGATGGTACCAATTCATAGCAATTTGGTGAAGGGAGAAGATTAGTATCAAGACCAATTCATAGATGCCAATAAAAATGGAGAGAAAAATATATTGGATCAAGGGGTAGTTACTCACCTCTTATCAAATGAAGATGAGGTGATGATGCAAGTTAATGATGGTTGTCAACCTTAAGGAGAGATCTTCACCAATTTTTTGGTTGAAGACACTTTTGTGCTAAATCAAAGATCATGTATTGAAAAAAATATAAGTGCCAAGAGGAAGGCTCTAGGAGGTGGAAATAGTATGCCTATAGGCTCATCTAATCCTCCTACAAGGAAATAAGACAGTTGTAAGTGTGATAGTTCTAAAGGCTTCCATGGTAGTTCTAAGGTCTTCTACACCTCCAACAAGTCAAAATATGGTAAGGTTTGTTCCTATTCCTCAAGTTACAATAATTATCTACCTAAAAAATCTAAAGAGAAAGTAGGTATGGCTTATTTAAACATCATATATTCTTTGAAAAATACTAAAACATCCATTTCTCTTTAGGATGTCCTTCATATGCTTGGTAAAAAAGAGCTCTTGTAAAAGTAGTTATATGTTATCCCTGCTAGTGTCTCGACCTCAAATAAAAGTCATGGCCATTTTGCTCTTGTAAATTCTCCTAGTACCATTTTTGAACCATCC
The DNA here is from genome assembly GCA_037957365.1 of Torreya grandis. Classification (NCBI taxonomy): domain Eukaryota; kingdom Viridiplantae; phylum Streptophyta; class Pinopsida; order Cupressales; family Taxaceae; genus Torreya; species Torreya grandis. Next base: position 1,137,415 of record JARHVA010004346.1, on the reverse strand, counting down.
ATTAGGGTTGATAAACCTCCACCATTTTACCTCACCCTCATTATAGGTGATAAATTGGTACATAATTGCATAGTTGATAGTGGAGATTTTACTTTTATCATGCCCAAAGTTATAGTTGACAAGTTGGGCCTAAAATATGAGCCACATAGAAAAAGGGTCCTTTAATTAGATGGTACATGTACTAAGATAGTAGGACTGATAAAAGGCTTAATTTTTTTCTTACACAGTTGTCCCAATTTTCCTTTCTTACAAGACATAGTTGTGGTTGATCTCCCAACCCACTTTGCAATCTGCCTCTCAAGGGACTTCACAACCAAAATAGGTGGTTATCTCTCAACTGACTGATATTTATTGGATTTTAGAATAAGATATGGGGCTAAGGTGATAATTAAGACATAACATCTTGCAAGGTTTCAAATTAAATATTATATTGAGACAAGTTCTAATTTAAATTATGTTGTTCATGAAGAAAAAGATTTTATCCTAGATAATGGCACTTTCACCAAGATTGAGAGCATTACAGATTTATTTCTTAATGGATATGTTACTAATAATTATGATCAAGATCCTTATACTCTCATGGAGCAAACTGATCTAGGAGTATATTGTATATATGAATAAGGAATACTGACACCTCTACTCACCAAGAAAGAGGGCAAAGATGATGAACTATGAAAGATGTTTTTTTATGGTTCAAAAAGTAAAGTTGTTGCAGGGGATGGTGTTATGTTGGTATCTCCATCTGAATAATATTATTATGCTTCATATAGATTTCATTTTAGTTGCACTTGTAATGTGGCTGAGTATAAAGGTTTGATTCATGACCTCTAATGGGTAAGGAGAAAAGGAATCAAGAACCTGCAAGTGTATAGAGACAGTGAATTGGTTTTACATCAAGTGAGGAATGTGATTATTTCCAAGAATCCTTTGCTTAAGTCATACATGCATAGGTTATGGGATATACTTAAATACTTCAATGCATTCAATATTCACTCAATTTCAAGGGAGTAGAATAGTCATGTTGATCGACTAGCTGCCATAAGAGCTCAATTTGACACTCTAACTACCATAAAAGAAGAAGGAAAGTAGTATCATATTAAGATTATTATCAAAAAAATTGTACCTAATAATGAAGTGTCTTGTCAAGTGTTTGACAATGATAAACAAATTTCATTTTTCTTATGAAATGAGGCTAAGTTTTCTTCAAGGAATTAAAGGAGGCTCCAAGAACAATTGGGTGATCAGATTGTGTAACTAAGGACCAATAAGATACCTAAGGGTTTGGTGACCTTAAAAAGTATATTTAAAGAGAATGATCAGAAGAGGGAGGAGAAAGTGAGTGTATCTACAAAATAGGATAATTATGAAAGGGTATTGATCTTCAAAGACAAACTCCTCAAACTAGGCAAGGTATGTTCTACATTGGAGAAGAAAACATTCATTGAGTTGTGTAGAGAGTTTCATGATATCTTTTCTTGGGAATATAAGGACCTCAAAGGATTTAATCCTAGCCTATTGCACCATACCATCAAATTTAAACTAGGAGTTAAACTAGTTAGATAAAATTAAAGACCCATCAACCCCAAGGTTAAGCAACTCATGAGGATAAAGCTTACCAAACTCCCTAAATCTGAGATAATATTTCCCATCAAGCATTCAATGTAGGTAGATAACCTTGTGCCTATTAGAAATAATAATGTGGAGATAATGTTTTGTGTGGAATTTATATATCTTAATAGAGTTTCACTCAAAGATCACTATCCTCTACCCTCAAAGGATCAAATTTTGTACATGGTTTTAGGTTCTTAGCATTTCTCCTTTTTAGATGGAAATTTAGGCTACAATCAAATTTCAGTCAATGAAGATGATCAGTTCAAGACAACCTTCACTACCTAATGTGGGACCTTCACTTATATGAATATGCCTTTTGGTCTATCTAATGTTGGTGTTACTTTTCAAAGAGCAATAGACATGGCCTTCAAAATTTTGATCAATAAGATGTTATTACTTTATCTAGATGATATAAAAGTATTTTTTAAGGATGTTAATGAACACATGCAACACTTAAGGAAAGTGTTGAAAGATGTAGATAGTATGGAGTATCTCTTAATCCAAAGAAGTGCATCTCATTATCCATGAAGGTAAGCTCTTAGGACATATTATTTTCAAATATGGTTTGACTATTGATCTTAAGAGAATAGAGGCCATTCTAGGCTTATCATTTCCCTTACATAAAAAAGGTCTTCAAAGTTTCTTGAGAAAGATAATTTTTTTAAGGAGGTTCATACCTGCTTTTGCATATTTAGTAAAACCTATCACAGCTATGCTCAGGAAGAACTAAGTCTTTTCTTGGACCAAATAGGGTAAGGGAAATCTTGAAGCCATAAAGAAAGTAATTGCAAAAGTTCCTACCCTTGTGAATCCAAATTTTACTATGGACTTCATGTTGTATTCATTTTATAACCTTGATATTATCTCGATCATGCTAATGCAAAATAATTATGAGGGTTTCGAAAAGCCATTTGAATTCTTCAATCAAGGTTTATAATATTATGAATTCAAGTACACCTTTGTGGAGAAATGGTTCCTTGTTATTGTAAGAGGACTAAAGAAGTTTAGACATATGGTGTCAAATAACAAGATTCATGTTATGGTCTTATATCCCAACACCAAGGAGTTTATTTTGAGCAAATATCTTAGTGAAAATAGGGTAGGGTGGATACTAAGGTAATGGAGTATGATTTTGATATCAAAGTGACAAAACTAGTAAGGGGTAAAGGCCTTTGTGAACATCTAGCTTAAAATCTTCATGAGTCAAAATAAGAGGCTCTAATCAACCATGAATGTCCCTAACTAGCTAGTCCATTACCTCCATAAAGTTAGACACATGATATGATCAGATTTCTCCAAAATGGTGAGTATCCTAAAAATATGAATAGATCACAAAGGAGATATTTTATATTACAATCTATTCCCTTTTGTCTTGTGGATGGTTTACTATTTAGGAGGGACATCAATGGTGTGATATTGAGATGCATTGATAACAACTAGTCTAGAGTGTTGATTGAGAAGTTCTATGATGGGATAATAGGAGGTCATTTCTCTCCAAGAATCATAGCTGCCAAGATCCTGAGGGTTGGATGTTATTGGCCCAACATCTTCAAGGATTTCCATGCTTGGGTGAGAAGGCATAAACAATGTGCTTTCTTTGTAGGAAATCAAAAGCTTTCAGCTCTTCCTCTAAAGCCTATCCAAGTAGACCAACCTTTTATGTAATGGGATCTTGATTTCATTGGCATGATAAATCCCCCATCAAGTATTAGTCACAAATGGATACTCACAACAAATGACTATTTCATGAGATGGGTTGAGGTAGTAGCATTGAAGGAGGCTAATGAGAGTGTTATCTTGGAGTTCTATGAGAGCATCATAATAAGGTTTGGCACCCCTTCTACTATTATTTAAGATAATTCTCTTGCTTTTATGGGTGCTAAAATAGTTGATTGGGCAAGTAATAATGGCATATTCTTGCGCACTTCATCCAAATATTATCCTCAAGGTAATGGGTTGGTTGAATCTAATAATAAGAACTTGATTAAAATCATCAAGAGAACCCTGGAGCATAACCAAAGAGCTTGGCATGCTAAATTAAAGATAGCCTTATGGGTTGATAGAATAACTCCCAAGAGGTCAATAGGGAATTCTCCTTTTATGTTTTTTTATGGAAGGAAGGTCAGGTTGTCTATATCTCAAGAGCTAGTTGCCTTAGAATTAGCACACCAACTAGAGTTGCTTGAGAACACTCTAATGGAATTGATATTGACATAATTAATGTAGTTGAAGAGACTAGAGGTAAAGCTCATCAGGCTATGAAGCATCACTAGGTACTAATGAAGAGGCATTTTGATAAGAAGGAAACTCCAAGATCATTTAAAAAAGGTGACATAGTCTTGAAATGGGATGAAGATAGAGAAAAAATGAGGAGGCATACTAAATTTGATGCCCTATGAAGTGGATCGTATGTCATCACCAAGTACAAGTAAAGCCACTCCTTTTATTTAGCAAGGATGAATGGAAAATAATTGCCTATCCCTATAAATGGAATACATTTAAAACCCTACTATTGAGAGTTGAAGGTTTATCTTGTAAATATTATAATAGGTGTGTGTTTATTTTGTTGTGTGTGTTGTGTTCCAATAAGTTCTCTTAAGCACAAGTGTGTTTCTTGGTTTGTGTTTTATTCTTATTATTTTCTTATGTTTTTTGTAATATTCAAGGTATTTTTTATTTATAGACTATATACTTGTGACTCCATATCCCAATGGACAATATTAGGCAACTGGTCATGGCATAACAAGCATACCACCCTAAGGAAATTGCCAAATATGTTGACCATTTTTCCCCATATGCCAAAATGGGTCAACCCCGTATAGTTTGAATCTTGTATAAGGGATTTTTATAATTTTATAGGTATGTTTTATCTCATTTTATGTCATTTCATATGCCATTCTAAGTTTTGGTCATAGTCTAGGTTGGTCCTTGTGTCATTTGGTGTCTAAGGGACCATCTTAGAGTCATATATGCAAGTGGTAGGTCTCTATGGTGATCAATGCAGTTAGAGCATAGATCAGTTTGCTAATGGATGAGTAAGGGAGAATGTTTTATAGACCATATGGGATGTTAAAAGTACTCATAATGACTTAGGAAGCTCTTGGTTTTCACCTAGTTCTTCATTGTATTCATCTAGACATCTTGGGTCTAGTGGTAAAAATTCTGAGTAGGCACTTTACTGTCTCCATAATTACCATGTATGGATAAGTCAGGGAGAATGAACCATTTGGGTCTATTAAATTTATTCCTAAGAACATATGTGCCAAGTTCTAGGTCATCCTCCTAAGCACAGTAGAAGATATGAAGATCTAAAGTTGGCCTCTCAGTCAAAATCCACTAAGTTTCTATACTTAGCCAATTTTCAAGGAGCTCAAATAAAGCTAAGTGAGCATATTGACAAGGCCATATCTCACATGTGTAGTAGTTGTAGGAGAAAATGATCATATGTTTTTGTTTATCTTAGTCCTTAGTTGATATGTGCTAATTTTTAAATCATCCATCAAAGTGCAATAGAAGTTATGCATGTTCAAAGTTGGCTCCTCAGTCAGATTTCACTAAGTTTCCCATACTTAGCCAAATGAACTAGCTAATCACCAGACCATCATGCAAGATCAAATGGACTAGTAAACTTATGCATTTAATATCTTCACTTTAAAGGCTCTCAAGACTAGTGGATTAATTGGGTTCACCCCTTTTAGTATGAAGAATATATCCTATAAATTTGATGCTTTCATGATTCTTGCACTTCAAGATCCCAGACTTCAAAGTTGGTCAAAAAGTACAAGATGTTTATGCTAACATCAAGTTAAAGCCACTACATAAATACATAAAATCCTAAATTTGATAGTCTATAGGATTTCAATGATGGTCGTATGAACATCATTCGATAGGAGGGAGGACGTCAATTTTAAGATCATGAACTAGCCATTGACTTTCAAATAGTGGGTCCCTATAGATCAATGATTGGTGTTTGATCAAACATTTAGATCTGGTGAGTGGAGGTCAAATAGGTCAGCAAATATTAAGAGTAAATTCATGCATGACAAGTGTTAATAGTATGTTCAACTGGTAGAGGATCGATAGCCAATGTTTGATCATATAGATCAAAATTGATGGAGCGAGATGGGTTAATATATCAACAAGCTGAGTCAGATTTCAACAGTCAATCAAAATAAAGGTGAGCCCAAGATCTTTGATGGAGGTTGAGAATCCATTTTTGACCAAGGGAAATAAGGTTTTGTAGGGTCATCCTAATGCCATTGAAGCTGGGTCAAATGCCATGGAGCGATCAAAGTGATGCAGTCAGGTATAAGGATATAAAAGACCACCATTAGAACTTAGTGTGGAACTTTGGTTTGATATTTTTATGGATTACAAGGTCATTTCTACAACTATGTTTTCTATTATTATAATAAGGACCTGTGCATAGTCTATTTAGACCTAACAAGAAAACTAATAGTCTGAGATTGGTTTTCCATTTATAATAGACCCATGAGCATGGAGACCAGTTTGAGCATGATCTAGTTGAAACAAGATCTAGTATTTTGATAGATTCCATGAAGGAATACTCATAGGCTTTAATGGTTTAATCTCCAAGACCAACTGCATGAAAGGGACCTCTTCTCTCAATTGTACACATCATGACAAACTAGTTTAGAGCAGTTAGCACTAGGACAAGTTTCTAATAGATGAATCTAATTGTTCTAATTTAATTGATGCTAGAACTTAGCTCAAAACCACTTGATCTTATCATTTCAACCATCAAGGAACATTAATTAAAAAATAATGTAATTGTGCAACAACTTGAGGTAGCCTGGATCAATCAAAAAACTTGAATGAGCATATTTGTAGAAGTAGTTTCAACCACAATTCAAATGAGGTTAAACTAATTTGATTCCCTTTTGGGGCTTCTTGTTTCCCACTTTTCTCTCTCAAATGTTGTAATTAGTTACCACTTTGACCCTTGTAAATGGTACCACACCATGTATGGTGAAGCCTTACTGAATTTATGTTATATTTTGCCTTTGAGCATTAATAAAAGTCTATTTATGAGTTTTGAATAATTTTCTAAGTCTACAAGTGATGTCTAGTGATGAGAAGTGATTATTCTCTATCTTTCCTTCCCTTATCCTTTCATGTTTGAGTAAGATTTATTAGTCTAATAGGTCATATAGAGTGCAGTCTAGTGTGTAAAGATTTTTCAAGTGTGCAATTATCCTTGGAGTGTTCAATCTACCCTTGTCAGGATCTTGCTCTTCAATTAGAGCACATATGATTACCTCTTGTATTAGCAACTAGACACGGAATTATACTAGAATCAATAAGTAACTAGAAATATGAAACAACACAGGATTTGAGAGACAATACATAATTGTATTAAATACTCAGAAGAAAATACAATCAAGAAGATGCCACTTCTTCCACATCAAAGGCTTGCCACACCTCAAGACCTTCTTCCCTCTCTCTCTCGGTCACAACAATCAACTCAAATATAGAATTGATGTTCACCTCAACCAGTCAGTAACACGCTGCCAGTACACCAAGTACACAACCATACTCCAAGTAGATCTCCTGCTCTCTGCTGCTACCTACAAATCACTAGACCTTACTCACCATTGTAGATCTCCAAAAGAAGCCATGCAAACCTGCTGACCAAGATCATACATACACGAAGAACCCCTCTAATTCTCCAAACCAGTACCCATACTTGGTACTGTGGCACTAGGAGGAACACACCATTGCTCTCCTCTCTCTGAAGGAGCTTATTTTTCTCTCTTACTCTCTAGCACAAGCTTACAATACAGCCCATGAGTCTATTATATAGATCTCATGCATACAATAATTAGACTTTATTAATTACAATAATTAGACACGCAACTCAAGACTATAATTAGCCTTTAACATGTAAACACTTAGTTCAACTAACTAATTGTTCGTGCAATGAATAGTTCTGGAACACACAGGTGATCGACGTCGGTCCCTGTCTGCCTGGAGGTGACTGACGTCAGCCGACTTCTTGTTGATGCTGGTTGTCTTCAGCTCACATCTGCCAATGTCAGTTTCATTCTGCACTGCAATCTGCCGACGCCAGTCTCCCTGGAACTCAGCAACCTTCTCCATGTTTGCAATAGTTGAAGCTTTTAGCTCCACAACCTAACAACCCTATGGTTCATTTGCCTTGTGTTGTTGCTCACATCTCACCTCTATATTGAAATACTCATGTTAGAACCCATTAAATCTTAGAGACTAGTTTTTGTGCTTTATTTAATTTATGGTAGAAATATGATGGTCATGTGGAAGACATTTTTGGTGCATCACCTCCTTTAGAGTATGTTTAATTTATGCATTCTCTAACCCTTTTCCCCATAGGTAAGTAGTAGTTTAAGTGATAAATAGTGCATGACATATTCAAGGATATATCCCTTAAACCTAGAGGCTCATTTCCAATATAGGTACACCTACATACCTAGAATTGTTCCCATGTTGCCCAAATATAGAAGAGGCTTGAAAAACCCCTTTTAGGGTGCAATATTTGGTGACAATAATGACCAAAACTTATAGTTGTGTATTGTACTTGGAAATCTTGCTTTTGTGTGCAAACCCTATTTCTCTTTGTAAGTATGATATGAGAAATAATTTGAGTGTGTTAGTAAGATGTAATGGATATGTTCAACACCCCATTATATAGATAGTTGCCTACATACCAATACTCTAAAGAGGGATCAAGTCTGATGTAGTTCTCCCACCTAATGTTTGATGTATGTGCAAGTGAATACTATAATGAGAGTGGACTTGGGTGCCTTGATTCTGTCTGAGTTTTAGAATGTTTGAAAATTAGACTTAGGGTTGTTGTAGATGGTAGTATGTAGAAAGTAGGGTAGAATAGGGATAATGTACCTTAATATTATACAAATGTGTCCTTGGTTTGAATATATTTTGTATACAAAGGGATATGTAATTAATCTATAAATCAATCCTAGATCAATTAATATAAATCTTACTTCCACTTCTAATTATTGACATATTAGATATTACATCCCAATTTTTCATTAAGCTGATTTACCTAATTATCCATTGATTATTATGGTTGTTAAATTGATTTGTTCCTTTTTAACTAAATTATAAGTCATATGTTGTTATGGGACAGTTATATGTTACTTAGATTTCATTATTATGATTTGGATATATTGTGAATTTTGTGCATAATAAGTATGTTACATTTGTTGTTACATCATTATTTTATGATATATATCATGATGTGTCGGGATAACTACCTTCTTGTCATGGGTTAGATGTAGGAGAGTTCATCCCTCAGATCATGATAGATGGAGAGCATAATTAGAGAAGGTGATGTAGATAGAGATGTTGATGGATGATAGAAGAACTACTAAAACCCATGCACACACCACATTAGTTAATACATGTTATATGCATTGTGTGGATTATTTGAGTTGGTTTGTTTTTAATTTTATTTGCCTTAGATATTAGATTTTTTTTTTAGTAAGTGTTAGTTTAGTGTTAGTACTTATAAATAGAATAAATCTTGTGTATGATTGCATTATGTATATTTTACATAGACTTAGTGCATAATGTTACAGTATAATTGTATTATGTTACTATATTCATGTTGTTTATGATTATGGGAATACAAATCTATATGGAAGATATCTAGTTACTATTATATATAGACTATCAAAAATATATTTACAATGTTTTGGAACATTAGTTGTTATCATTGATATTTGGGAATATCAATATATGCCTGAAGGTAATAAGATAAAAAAAGACATTTTTTTTATATAAAATAGTAATAAAGTGACAATTAAATTACTATAATAGTATTATGGATAGGATACTAATTATCTAATTTACATTTTTGGATAAAAGGATATCATCACTTTATTTTTAGTTACAATATTATTTTAAAATCATGATATTGTTTATCTTTAAAGGATTTTTTTCAAAGATTATATTATAACCTAATATTATCTTAAGATCTAAACCTAATCTTTCAAACATGTATAGACTACATTGAAATAGAAGTAATAGTTATCATTTGTTAATAATGTTTTAAGTGGACTTTTAAAGTGATTTACTCAGGCATGGAACATAGTATTGAACATGTAAGGTTTTTTTTTTTACAAAATAATAATCAAATAATTAAGGGAGATTCAAGGTAGGAATTTAGGGATTTATGTTATGGTTAACAAGGGTTAACTATGAGATTAGTGGAGATGGAATTGTAATGAGGAGTTTACATGGACTACAAGGTGGGAGTGAATAGGGGCATGTAAATTTTGAATGGTAAAGAGTTGGGTGAGTAGAGTAGGATAAGAGGCAAGTCATGGAAGAGAAGGGGACATGATGAAAGAGGAGAAAGATAGCACATATCAAGGAAAGAATTGGAAGATATCGGATTATTCTGTATCATTTTGGAAGTGACTTAAGAGGTTAGTGAAGTAATTATTTTTATTTGTTTATATAAATTTTGTTTATGTTTGGATTATTAGGGTTTTTGAAAATGTATTGATCTTGAGTAAAGAATATAAGCTTAACCTTGTGGATGACTTGGCCTCCACAGAACTAAGCCATGTAAATTATAAAAACCTTAAGACTACAAATATATTTGATTTGGTGTTAAGACATTAGGGTAAATTGAATTTAGTGTTTTGGAAATACAATACCCTAGCTTAAACCCTGAGTGGTTATTAGTGTAGTGTGTGTGTGTGTGTGTGTGTGTGTGTGTGTGTGTGTGTGTGTGTGTGTGTGTGTGTGTGTGTGTGTGTATCAAATGCTTAGAATAAATATATATACATACATATATTTATATACTCATATGTAGAGGGAATCTACCCTATGAGTATATACTTATATATTCATATATATTTATATATAATTTATAGAGAAACAACATACAGGTCATAAGTTTTGATTTAGACAAAACTGAGACATAAGGACTTCAAAAGGGTTTAAGGATATTTTGGTTTTCTATTGATTCCTTTGGGGTGTGTGTGTGTGTGTGTGTGTGTGTGTGTGTGTGTGTGGACTATCATTTAATTACTTGCATACACATGGGGATTATGTTTTGTGTATTAGTTCATTTGGAAATAGAGATTGTATACATATATACTTAAGTCGACTATGTGTTTTAGATATTAGAGAACCAAATATATACATATGTATTTAAGACAATTGTGTTTTAAAGTTATCTTTGAATAGTGAATATATATATATATATATATATATATATATATATATATATATATATATATATATATATATATATATATATATTCGTAATGTTTCCAGACATATGACTAATGACATATATTCATAAAACTCATGAATTCTTGTATTTGATATGTGTGTGTGTGTGTGTGTATGTGTGTGTGTGTGTATCAATCTTGTTTGAGTAACAACACACAGTCAAATTTATATTAATGCATATATCTATTCAACTTACAGTCTATAACATTAACACATCCCAATTTATAAACACTGTTTTTTATATGAATATGTACACAATTTATAGCATACTATATTTTCCAAATGACAAGACACAAATGACTATATATGTCTATGTATATTCATTATTCATTATTTACTTAAAAACACACAGTCAATATATATATATATATATATATATATATATATATATATATATATATATATATATATATATATTGACTGTGTGTTTTCAAATAAATAATGAATAATGAATATACATAGACATATATAGTCATTTGTGTCTTGTCATTTGGAAAATATAGTATGCTAGAAATTGTGTACATATTCATATAAAAAACAGTGTTTATAAATTGGGATGTGTTAATGTTATAGACTGTAAGTTGAATAGATATATGCATTAATATAAATTTAACTGTGTGTTGTTACTCAAACAATATTGATACACACACACACACACACATACACACACACACACATATATCAAATACAAGAATTCATGAGTTTTATGAATATATGTCATTAGTCATATGTCTGGAAACATTACGAATATATACTTGAAACAAATTATGCAAAATCATTATAAATTATGAGAGTGAAATATGATATATGGATTGTGTGAGTAAAAACAAATTTTAGTATATTCAGATTCTGAACCATAAATACATAAATCCAAATAAGCCAAAGTGGATTGATAGTTTTTTACCATTGAGCTTAAATTTGAAAACATACAATATTATATTAAGGCTTGTAGATTTTATGCTAAATATAGTTTGATATTTTGATACATAATAAACGGACTTTAATTGAGAGAAAAGCTATAAATTTGATTAGTATTGGTTCAGAGTTAAAATATTGAATTAAATCTCTTATGTTAATATAGATAAATAAAGGCAATAGAATAGTTAAGACATTTTTTATTCTCAAAGCCTTTCTCATGAAAAGTTATTAGTTGTTGAAACATTAAAGTTTAATAAGAATAATGAAAAACATTGTTGTGGGTTAGATCAATATTTGTGTTTTAATAATATATATAATGGGATATATATTATAATAATACATAAATATATGAAATATACCTATAAGAGAACTTAGGTTATCATGTATGTATATAACCTATATTTATATAATAATAAGCATGCCTATAATTATAGAATGTGACTAGTCAAGTAAGTCATAAAAATCCTAAAGGATAGATAACTATAATTATACACATGAAGCCTAAGTTCATAAATGAAAAAAATAGGTGTTTTGTTTATGAGTTAATTAATCTTTAAATTAATTATGACTGTTGGTTTGTGATGATTAATATGAACAATATACCAAGATATTGATAGCAGTAAAAATTTGAATTTACTCAAAGATTTTTTGAATGTAGTCCAATTTTATATTTTAACCATTTGGGAAATTAACTTATTTGTTGCAAATTATTATTGTATTGAATAATATTGTAGAGATTCATTCATACATTTAATGGACTAAATATATGTATTGTAATTATTTCAGTATTTAGCATGTTTTATACTTATTAGTAGAAATAATTAGCATGAATTTATTGGTTATATTAATGTTAAAAAAATATAGCATTGTTGGCACTAACTAAACAAGGAAATGGACTTCATCAGCTTAGTTAGCATCACCAATGTCAGATGGAGGTAGTCTTATCAAATGGTGTGTATGAATTTGACTAATCTTTGTGATCAATAATTATTTGAAAATTTTGGCTAAATTAATGTTTATATAGACATTATCATTTCATATGTATGATTTATATGTTTGTGTGATATCATGTTAGAATGTATTTTCTTTATGGTACACATCATGTTGTATAAATATTATAGCACACAAATACTAGCATGTCTCTCTAGATTCTCGCACCATCACTATTTACCTATTCATGAAGGGAGGACCATTATCTATGTGAGATATTGTGTGGAGAATCAAAGTTCTATGGTTGGTATGGAAAAGCACTTAGATGATACTCTCCCTCCCCATTGTAGTACTTATTAGAGACAACACTTGATATTATTAGAGATATTAAGTTCGAGTGACTCGTGTTCATTGGAGAACTATATCTATTATTGTATTTATGTTGAGACATAATTCCAGTTGTAAATGTAATTGATTACTTACCATACATTGACAATAGTAGTTATATTATTGTACCAACCATGGCTGGATTTTATGTAATTATTTTTTGTGTAGTTATGTTATGTTGCATATGATGCTAGTGATCAGTAACTGATAATGTTACATGTTTAGTTATGTTTAACATACTTAGTTAGTATGCTAATATCACTAATTATATTTTAGTGGTGTAATATAATGAAAGAATAAGTATTATGTAAAAATTAAAATATATATATATTGCATTATTCTAGTAAATCCATGTGAGGATTTCCATTAGATATTTGGGATCATGACCAAGATGGATCTGCTAGACGTATCCAAGGGATCTCTTACCATAATAATATCACTAGAGAGGATTCGAAAGCCTCTAGTCAAGCAAAACTATGCAACAAACTTAACTAGATCCTACCTTTTCATATTCACTAAACTAATAACAAGTAAAGTAAAGGATAATCTAGTGCTCACCAAAACTTGTAGCACAAAGTGGAGGTAATAAACATTAAAATTAAACATGCGTAGAATACATATACTCACATCAATGTATATAGAATCCTAATGCATGGGAGAGAAGTAAAAATACATACCTATCTATTTTTACAAAGGAGGAACAAATTTAGGAATACTTACCTTTTAAGACAAACTCACTGAGCCTCAATCTCTCCCTTGGCCAAGGTGCTTTGTAAGAGGTTGTTTTGGTATCTAAAGATGACAAGGATAAATCAAATCTAGGTTACACAACCTATCAATGCATCCAAAAGAATTATCCAAAGACAAGATCCTTATCTAAAAAGAAAATATGAAACCCTAGGTTATGCTCCTCAAGTAGAATGGTAGATATGCATATTCAAAATATATATCTCTTCCTCTTCTCTTCTCTTCTCTTAGAAACGATGAAATAGATGTGTTTATATAGATGGATCTAACCCCAATCCTTTCTGAAAGTTTATCCAATAAGGTTGACCCAATAGACATTGTATCATTGTTGATAAAAACAAATTAATTATTCCCTAGCTGACCTAGACCGTAAATGAGTTTTTTCAATTAGAGTACAAGGTTGATGGGACCAATAGTGGAACGTAAACTATAAAAAAGGATTTTAGGCTAAGGAAGGACTAGTGAAGGTAGAAAATGACTAGAAGAGGGTGAAAAATATGAGGTAAAGCTTAAGGGAATATTTTTAGGATATGTTTATGTATATGGTAAGTAGTAGTATAGGGACAACAATCCTATGAAGCACCAATGGTCTACCCACCCCTTTCTTAGTGCACCCCTTAAGGCATGTACTCAGAGAGATTGAGACTCAATGGGTTTCTATAAGAGAGAAAGTATCAGTAATTGATAAAGTTTGAAAATATTATGTGTATACATATGCCCCACTTGAAGCTCATCACATGTCATGTAGGTGCAACATGGGATGGTGCTTCAGGAAAAGAACATAAAAACACATAATGTTCAAGCTGAATGAATTATAGTAAGGAGAAAATAAGATAAATGAAAAGGACGCAATTGAAAAACACATGCCTTTACTTATCTTAGTGTTGTAGATAAAGGATATGCAATAAATGTGAAGTTGCCCAATGTAAAAAAAATTAGGTGAACGTGTAGAGATTAGCAAAAAAGATCAAAAAATCAATTTTTTTATAATATAAACATATAATAGATGAAAATATTTTCTATGATTTTAGGATTCCAGAATATTTCATGATTTGGAAAAAGAGTTAGTAGGACAAAGATATGATCAGAATATAAAATCTAACAATAAATATTTGAAAGATAAATAATTTTGAATAGTAAATATAAATAGGGTGAAAAATAATTTATTCATTTTTTGTACTATTCTAAGAAACTAGAGCTTTGAGAGACCTAGTTGGAGACCATAGAGCCATCATGGTGAGGAGATGATAGCTAAGACAAGGAGGATGCATAATGGTTGATAGGAGTGCAGCACAAGTAAACAACTAGAGATTTCAAATTTTTGAATATTTTTATTTGATATTGAGTTAAATATGTAAAAATGACTGGTAGGAAAAATATAGACATCGAAATGAACCCTAGGAAATTTTAGGTAAACTAGGGGTATAATGGGGTATTGGTTAGGAAGAAGTTAGACCAATAAATGTCCAAGGTATTTATGGTAAATGGGAAAAAATTCATCATTATGGATAAATTGAGTTGACCTATTTGACTTAGTCTGTAAGGAGAGGGATAGTGATAAGGTTGATTACATAGTAGTGGGCTAACTTAGTTGGTAAGAGAGATAAGGTTGATTGTGTAGATCATGGTCAACATAGTCTATTCGATAGGGCCAATGTAGTATTGTTAATAGAGGCCATCTATGTATAATAGAGCTGATATAGTATTGCAAGGTGAAAAGATGGTCGATCTAGTATTGATGTGGTCGATCTAGTAGGAATTTAAAATGGATGATCAAGTATCACAAGGAAAGTACATGGCTAATTTAGTATTAAGTAGGTTGATTCTATAGAAAATGAAGAAACTAAATCAAACTAGTTGAGTTTTTTGAAATATTAAGAATTTTTTTGACTATTTATGACATGGATATCTAATACATCCTTTATTGTTTGATATTTTGTAAAGATATCATAGGTATTGGTGATTGATAGATGCATCATGGCTATTAGATATACTAGAGTGATTTATTGACATAGATAGAGCTTGGCTAGTGTCACTAGACTTTGGAGGTATCATATAAATGAGGTGCATCACATTGAGTGTTGATATCATTATCATGTTCCTTCAAACATGGGAATGGTTGACCTACAATTTTCGATGGGTGGTGGATGGGGATCATAGAGGTGGGTATCACATTATAAGACATCCATGCTTTATTGGGACTATTGATAAGAGGGACATCAGATGATCTAGAGGAGAAGTGAGCACTAGCTAGGTGTGTGACATGCTCAGATAAGATATACCTAGGTTTGTAGGTCAGTCTATTTGATATATATCAAGTAAATTATAGATATCTATAAGTCCATGATCAAAATTATGATAGCATGAGTGTTGTGTCACAACCTGAATGGTAAGGTACCACTATATCTGATAGCCTTATGTTAGTCCATTTTAGATCAGGGAGCACTATATGACTTTGGGATTATCATCTAGGTCCAGCTCATGCATGATATATATGGGATGTTATCAGAGGGTAGAAGACCATGGGGCCAATTATTTCATTGAGTGCCTAGATATATGAGATGTTCCCTATGTATCGACTAGTTGGGTTGCCCCATATAGTGGATGATAGGTTACCTTGGGTAATGAGATGGTAGAAGTATTAGGTATCATAGGTTGTATCCCATGTACTAGCTTTGTAGAGAATCACATGAGGGGAGATCATGTGGTATACTTACATGCACATTGCTATTATTTGGCCTAGTTTGTTGATTATGGAAATAAGGTTGGCTTTGGTGCAGATCACATGCCACTATACTTGGTGGGTAGAGTCACATCTAGTGGTATGCTTGTCAAGTAAGTTTAGACTTCCACACCTAGTGGCCCCTATAGTAGTGCCTAATTTTTGGGAAAGGAATAATAGAGATATGAGGGGGAGAGGAGGAAGAGGAATACCAGTTGAGAGACCCAAGATCAAGCCATGGCATGTGAGATCATGGACTGGTCAAGCATGGTAGTAGGTGGTTGGAAGAGGAAATGAAATATATGTGGATGTACAGATACAATAGGCACCATAGTAGTCACCAAAATAAGAGTATTAGTGACCAGCTCAGCCACACCATAGATGGATGCATCACCACTAAGAATAGGCTCAAGCAAGGGTGATAACATAGGATGACCTAACAATCATTCTAAGATAAAGTTGGTCAATAGAGACACATATTAGGAGGGGTTCATGGCATGTACAAGTGGTGACTCTTAGATTGTCACTGGTGGGGAGGTGATCTATAGATAAGGTGCTCATGGGATGAGCAGATGAAGAGATGGTGCTCAAAGGGCAAGTAGACGGGGAGATGGTGGTTGGTGACACTGGTAATCGTGAAAATTTTGTAATTTTAAGCTCTGATATGGAATACTAGTTGCATGGATATATTTTGAGATATATGTGTGATCTAATATCTATCTAGTTATGGTTTTACAAATTTGATGATAGAGGAGTTCAAATGGGGATCCCTAGTTATGGTTGTGCACCATGACATTTTGGATGGAGTAATAGCACCATACAACCCCACCACATTGGATGATCATATGGTACCATCTGCCCTAGCCCAGACAGGTTGGTTTAGACTAATGGGGGAGGCCATGAGGTAGTTTCAGACACATGTGGATGGATTTCAGCCATCAACAGGGGTAGGAGTGGGAAAGGCACAAGACTGGCAGGCCTTGGGTTAGGAGAGATAAGTATACATGGCTACCACAATTAAGCTTGGATATGTACAGGCCCAAGTGGCCAACTTATAGGGATAGGTAGTAGGATTGATATCCTAAACTACCTTATTGCAGTGTACCATTTAAAGGGGACAATCCTAGGCATTTATGGGCAGCATGGCTAGGCCACATGATAGGCATGATGGAGCCTAGCCATAGAGTTAGAGATATGTATTTTGTATTTTGTACCGTGTATTGTATAAAACACATGATATATATAAGTATTGATTTTGATAGTTGGATTTGATCTCATGAGTTGTATTTGGTTGTGGATGTTGATGCATGGATATATTTCTTTTTAGCCCATGTATTTAACTTTGGTGTATATGCTATGGGAAATATATGTGGAGTGCTTTCTTTTCTAGCATTATATGATACACATGCATGGTTAAAAATAAAAAGGCAAAAAAGACTTAGAAAAGCATAAGTAATCAAAAACAAATGTACTACACATTATATCATGATGGGAAATGTGTAATAACAAAAGATGATGAAGTATAATAAACCAAGGATGGTAAAAAGAGATAACAAATGTTTTTAAACCATAAAAAGATTTGCACCAAATTAAAACAAGTAAAATCACACTATATCACATTAGGAAGTATGAAAATAATGTAATAAAATATAAGGCATAAGAACACCAAATGATATAAAAAGACAACAATTACGTCAATTAATCATACTAAATCACATTGGGAAGTACAAAAGAGAAACAAAATTAGAATAATGAACTTAAATTGATCATACTAATTCAAGCTGGGAAGTATGAAAAACTTAAGTAAAATGGTTGTATTCTTACATGTAATCAAAAAATAAGAAGATAAAAATGAAATATCAATGAAGTAAGCATAAAACATACTATATCAATATGGAAAGCATGTTAATGGCGTGCAACTCATGATCAATCATGACTTATCTCAAATTTAACACATGCAATTTCATTATTACTTGGGTATTAGAAAATTTGTGAGGAGGGCCTAGTCCTATCCATGGTCTTACACTTCAACTCATAAATGGGACACCAATGAGGTGGAAACAATGGAAAAAATATGTTAAAATAAATGTTTGGAATGATAATTTGGTAATTTGTGAGGAAGGCCTGGTCTTATCTAAGGTCTTACGCTACAACTCATAAATGGAATCCCTAAGGGGGAGTGACTAGTGAACAAAACAATATTTCTTAAGGGGAAATATTAGGACTATGGTAAATGAAAGAGAGAATGTAAAAATCACAACATATGAATCTATGAGACTGCGTTAGGAAACATGGGGCACACTAAGGATATATAAAAGACACTAAGTGACTAGTGACCATCAATATACAAAGGATACCCATTCACACTAAGCCCAAAACTGTATATGCAAATAAATGATATACTAAAATCAACTCATATTGGTTGCTTGAACAAAGAAATTAAAATGGACCTACCTTCCCACAATGTGTTCCCCATTCCTCAAGACCTCTTACATATTCATTAGTCTACTACAAAGATTGGATACTTGTGTGAGAAAATAGGTAGCACTAAAAGATTCCTTTTATTCTCATTTTCTAATCTACTAGCCTATCACGTCCCAATGGACCTCAACTCTATCATGAAGCCAACTATGGTGTTTGAGCTTCAATTAGAGAAAGGAGCTTGGAATCGTGTCTTTTAATGTGAATTGAATTTTGAAATTTTGAATGTTGCCTTTTGTATCATTGTCTTTTGTTAAAATGATTTGGATTTTAAAATTTTATGACTTTTAATATTCCTCCATATGGATTTTGAATGACCAATCATGAAAGACAAATTGATACACACAAATGAGCCTTAGACTTTGGCTCAAATAAGTTAAGTATCTGAAGACATGATTGACTAAAACACTTAGGCTTACCTATGAACCAACATGTTATCTCAAGTTTCAACCATGTGTATGCTTAGTTTGTAAAAATAAATAAGGGGAATAAAGTGAGGTCCAAGATGGACCAATAAAATGAGATTATAATGAGATGACTTGTTATCTAACTGATCACATGGTAAATAAGGATGACTAAGGGAAGTAAGGTTTGCATAACCAAGTCACAATAATTATTATCCATGTTATAGAGATAAGGATCAAATAATCATGAGAAAAGAACAAGACATCCATGGAAATAAATGAATGCATAGAGAAAAAGCATGTAGTCATGAAAATAATCCATAAGATGTCATAAAGAAATAAAATGATGCCATAAACAACATATAATGTAAAATATAAATATCCATACAATAAAGATAAGGAAATGAAAATTTGACACGGTGTCAAATGATATAAAGTAGATAAATATAAACTTGGAGCACATGTCCAATCTAAAATGAATAATAAAGTGAAGGAATGTCATGTTATGTTCATAAATACTGGTAAATTTATCCACAAACATTATCCATAACATCTTATAGATCTTTATGAAGTTTGAATCTAATTGCAGGGAGGGTCTCATCAATCTTCAAAGAAAGCTAGGAGAATACCTCTTATTAAATCTCCTAAAAAAAAATTGTAGGCATGCCTTAAGGATCATCCTCATGAGGACCATCATGCATAGGATACTCAGAAGAAGGAATAGGAGTGGAATTTATGGGACATGTAGGATTCACCGATGGAGAAGGGACCATAAGTCAAGGAGGATGCACAAGTGGAGGGATCATAGGTGGAGGAACTACAGGTGGAAGAACCATAGGGCAAGAAGGAAGCACGGGTAGAGGAACCATGGGGGAAGAAGGGGGAGTCTTATTGCATAGGCAATGTGTGGGAGGAGGGATAGTAGGCACAATAATGGCTATAAGGTGATCTTGGAAATGTTATTGGAGGATGTATCAATGATAATTGTGATGGGTACCACATTTGTGCCATAGATAATATACCTTTCCATATTTGGGAATATACTTAGGTAATAACTTGGGGGGAGGTATAGCCTTGTCTTTAGGTTGAGGAAGAGTAGATGAAAGGTGTCTATATATTATCAAAGTTTTTGATAATGAGTGGAGGAATGTTTATTTATGTCATGGAAGTAATAGATATGCTTGTTAGTAGACTTTGTGGGTATATTAACAGAAAAAGTAGAATCTGAGGAAGGTTGGGATAATTTACAATCTCTATTCCAATGATTGAAAACTCTATGAATGTCATAATATGGCTGATCAAGCCATTGGGTGGGCAAAGGATAAAGTTGTGGTAAAATAAGTAGGCCATTACCAAGGGGAGGTGGGGTTGGTGGAGAGACTAGATGAGGCTCGATTAAAGGAGAATAATAATTAGATGTAGGAAGAGACTTAGCTAAAGTGGGAATAGGATTTGTACTAAACTCAATAGAGGGAGGAATAGGATGCATAGAGGGTTTAAGGACATTAGAAATAACCTCAAGGGAAAGCTAGCTATAGGGATCCTGGTATCTAGCAAAGTGATAGGGATCAGTCATAGCATGATCCATAAGCATGCTCTTAAGAGGTTCTTTGGAAACTAGAGGTGTGTCATGTAAATGCACCATATCTACCCTAAAAACAAGAGGAATAATGCTAAAATTAATAAGTATACAAGATGGAATGTGAGAAGATAAACAAAAAGACTGAAACAAAGAAGAATGATAACGAAGGATCTCGAGCCTGAATAAGACCTCCTAAAAATGAGTCATCTAAGGTATAACCATCATCATAGTCAAGTGTATGAATATTAATTGTGTTAGTAGGTATGACCTTTTTATTGGAGGTGGCATGATGAATAGAGTGTTGAGTCTTAGTTAAGACTATGGGTATATCGTCACTAGGTGGTTGATGGGAATGTGGCTTCATAGAGGGTGGAAGCTAGGAAATGAGATGAGGAGAGAGATTGGAAGTTTTTATCTTGAGGTTGATCTCATCAGGATCATCATCATCATAATCTAAGAGGTTAGGTTGTATAGTCTTGATGAGTTTGAGGTGACCATGGTAACCTCGCGTAGAGTTAACAGGAAAATTAAAATGTTGAGATACTTGGAATGGAACACTTGGCAAGGGTTCAAGGGTTTAAATTTTAAATACACTATGGTCTTATAATTATTCAAAATTCAAAATTTTATTTTTGCCTTGAATCTTGTAGAATGCACCATTGTGAGGGAACTTGACACATTTGCAGGTAAAAGAGGTGACAACCCTCATGAAATGAGTTCATGGCCTGCCAAGTAAGATATAATAGGAGAGAGAAAAAGTGAAGATCATAACCTTCACTTGAATAGTGATAGGTGGGATGGTGATAGGGAACCACACACAACCTAAAGGGTTATTTTCCTTCGGTCGTAGTCTTAACATGTATTGCATGTGGACTTAAAATTACATTCAGAGTATCCAAGGGTTTTAATGAAGTCAAAGGAGGCAACACAAGTACCTGAAACCTCATCAAGCAAGGCACATCTGACTTAGATGTCACTGATTTAGGTTATTATAAATAGGGGAGGATCATCTGCATGAAGTAAAATCTCATCTAGAATCATAAAAGTAATAGGGAATTTGAGAGAGAGAAGTACCCATTATTTCATCAATGTGTGTAGACATCTCTTCACATTGTTGTAAGATGTTATATTCTAACCTAGATAAGGTAGCTTCACATCCTACTAGGGGAGGATGGGGGATGTTCATTTTTAATAAGAGTTGCATAAGATGGTTGAGATGACATGGACAAGTATGCATGAGTTTGAGAAAGGGAATTTGAGATGGGAGATTAGTAAGCTTTGTGATAAGCTCTCATTCATCATACCCCATGAGGGGACTGCTAGATAAAGGGGCATAATGTGGGAGGAGTTCCTAAAAATGAGGAGTATAAGTACATGTAAATTTGTGTTGATAAAATGTGAGAGGTTGAATTGGGGGACAAATTGGTTGATTATCATGAGAGGATGAGGTAGTTGATGTAGGTTTATGTTGTGATAGATTTGAATAAGTGGTATTATAAGGTTGAATATTATTGATGATGGGTAAATAGGTTAGAGAAATTATATAAATGGTATGAGAGGTGTTATCCAACAGAGGTGTTGGAATTTATTCATCAAAAGAGATAAGGTTCTCTTGCCCCAACTTTGTTAGGTGAGTTGGGGAAGAATCTTGGATAACATGGAATGTGTGAGATGATTGGTGTGTGTGGGTAGGATGAGAATCAATGAAGGTAACTACCCTTACCATATTAGTCATTTTGACCACATTCTCTTTGGGAGTTGGGCCTATAAGATTGTGAATGTTATTAGTGGAAGGAGTAGGCATATCATTATTGACTTGATGGTTTGGAAGAGGGTCTTTGTAAATGGCCATATGAGCATTAGCTTTGTTCAAAGCTTGATTTCTATTTTGTGTTTTGTGAGATTTAAAGGCAATGTCATAGGCTTTTTGATGTTTAAGAATGAGTTAATCATGTTCAAAATTTAGACCAAGCAGGAAATCCATAGCTAAGTTACACAATTTCCTATAAGTCTCATGAGAGTGACCCCAACTAGCATGAAACCAATAGAATATATTTGGATCATACCATAATTTCATAGGGCAAGTGGGATCAAGCTCTCATGGAAGAGGCCTTGGTATATGATTTTTTGAGTTCTACTAAGGATAATGGCTAATGAACATTGATGTTGCTTATTGGAGAAAGTGAGGATTAGGGATGTGGTTTAGAGGGGGAGTTTGTTGCAAATTAAGGTTAGGAGAAATATCTTGAATATTATGAATGGTATCATAGGAATTAGTGACACCATTGTTATTAGCATGACAATTTTTATTTTTGATGAGCATGCGAGTTCTCATAAGAGGTTGGGATGGCTCGAACTAATGCACGAGAAAATCTTGGCACATGGCTTGGTTGAGGGCCTCTTCCAAAGTTTATGGAGAGAGAGTCTAGACTTGATATTGCAACTTAGGATAGAGAGTGTTGGTGAATATATTAAAGAGGTTATCATCCACCATGTTATGTTCACACTTGTTAGACAAAGTCTTCCACTGTTTGCTGAAAACATGTGTGGTTTACGTCTCAATTTGATTGCAATTAGTAAAATAAGACAAGGTATTTTTAGGGAGGTTACTAGTTTGAACTTCTTGTACTATAGTGTTAACTGGATCTTCCAAACTAGTGATGGAATGAGACTTGAGTTGGTTATACCAATCTAAAGCATCTATGGATAGGGATTTTGCTAAGAGCTTGGTAGTGGAAAAAGTGTTTAACTTGACCCAATATTTGTGTAGATTTCCAAATGTTTTTAACTGTAAGGTAGGATTAGTTGACCCATTGTAGCTAATGGTAGGAGTGATACCTCCTATATCGATATTAGAAATTTGAGGTACAAGAGGTTCATTTTGAAGATGTTTAATCATTTTATTAACAAGAGGTGGTTGAGGAATAAGGTTTCCATGGGGATCCTTAAGGGGGGTGGGGGGAATTTTGGTTGTGTGATCCCCATGGAACCTATTGAGGTTGATTTTGTAGATGATTAAGGTTATTTGTCACTTGCATCATTTGGTTGGCATGATTATCTTGGAAAGAGTTCATTTGGTTAAGATTTTGTAACAAAATTTGATGGGTTTGATTGACGAAAATCATTAGCATTGGTATTAGAGGCTTGGGTACCACTATGAGTAGTGGCATGTGCAATATTAGTGGCTTGAGAGACATTGTTAGAAAAGGAGGCATTAGTGGCATGATTAGCATGTGTTTCAAAATATGCACTAGTAGAGGAAGTGGAAGAAGAGGAAGCACTAGTGCTATGATTACCATGGGTAGAAAATGATGCACTAGTGGAGGAATTGAGAAGAGTGGGTCTTGTAAAAGGCCCACTAGATATTGAACTTGCCATGTTAGTAGAGATACTTGACATGGAGGTAGAAGAAATCAAAGTAGAAGAGGTCATAGTATGAAAAGGGGTCAAAAGAGAAGGAAGAGGTCAAGAATCAAAGAAGTTATTTCCCCCAAATCCATGTGAGAATGTGGGGGAAGATGAATGGGGTTCTTATTCTTGATCACTTATTATAAAGTTGTAAATAGTGGAAGGGTATTTTTCTCAATGTTGAGGAAATTCATTAATGAAGAAAAGCATTTTCAGAGTATACTCTAATTCAGGTTGATCTTCTAAGGAGAATAGAGGGTTACTAACTGAGTATGCATGAGGAGGATTCCTATAATTTATAGTGTGAGTGGCCACATGAACATTACCTTCATCTAAAGTAGGAGCCATAAGTTGTTTATGGGAAAACATATTCGGATTGGTAAAGCTCATCATATTTGTTGAGTTCAACTCTGTGTTGTCCTCAAATAGAAAGTTCATGTTGAGATAAAAAGGTTAAGAAGGACAAAAATGATGTAAAGACAAAGTCATAAAATAGGATACAAAGTTGAATCAGTAAATTTTGTGTTTTAACCCAATAGGTAGATAAGAATACATAGTCATTCAAGTTGATTGTGTATTGCAAACATGAAGGTGAAGCAGGTTGATAAAGATGCATAGTCGTTTAGGGTGATTGTGTATTGTTGAACAGAGAATTGAATGGATGAATAAGAATACATGATCATGCAATTCAAGTATGTACTATTGGTAGGAAGGTGAAACACAATTTGTAAGAGACTGTATCGACCAAGACAATAGTGTTTTGAAATAGAAGAAAAATTTTGTAAGCTAATTAAAAGCAAGAATGAAAGCAAACACACAAACAATTGGATCAATGTGATTGATCCAATTGAAGCACATAACACAAATCTTGCACCAATGCTAGCCAATGCAAGTTTTGCAATACAACACATAATTATTAAAGAGCAATCAATCAACTAAAAATTAAATTCTAACTAGTTTGTCACCCTATGTGTTATTAGATTATTAGAAAGTTTTTATTTTAATGTGATAGGAGAGTTGGTTGAAATAAGGAACTAGAAAGTAGTCTAAAATTGGTTTTAGAGTGTTTGGGTTGAAAGAGATCTGTATTAGCAATGGTATTGGCTTGGTATTGGGGACTACCCCCTCACTTCACAATCTCACAATGATAAAGATGTCAGGTTCTTTGCCAATATATACCATTAACCATGTATTTATACTTGGCCAGAAAACCATGTTGGCTTCTCCCTTGGTGATGAAATCCAAGTAGATAGGCCTTGGGAAGATAAATATATAAATGCATTTTGAATGTTAAATGATTTGGTGGTGTGTGAAAAAGAGTAAAAAAGTGTAACTAAAATATTAATTTGAAAAACTACCTATTTAGACTAGTTACTCTAAGCATACAAATAGTTGAAAAGGAAATGTGAATTAATTACTAGCAAATATATGTTAATTATTTGATTAAGAATGGTACAAAATCAATTCAATTGAAACTATATGAAAATAGTATAAAAAAAAGTTGATTGGGTCATTGTTGTTTTGTATAAACAAGGTCTTTAAGAACAGAGTTAAACAGGTCGACTATATCTTTACACAGAAGATAGACTACTATATCTGTTACACAAAAGATGGACTACATAACTAAGTCGACCAGGTCGACCTAGTTAGCTATAGGGTTGTAGTTTTGAAGATTTCCAACTTGTGAAAAATAGAACTGAAGGAAATGCTAAAATGATAGAGAGAAAAAATAAAGGAACCTTAGTGGGCTTGAAGATGATTTAGACTAAAATTTTTATGTTTTAATACTTTAGTTTCTTTCAAATTCTGCAAGTTGGGTCAATTGGTTTGACATAATTCTACAAAACTGTATATGTTGAAGAAGAATAAGGAACAAGGTTGACTTGTTCAATAGTGTTCATTGACTTTTATGCTATCAGAAAGAATTAGCAAACAGAGTCGACCTATTTGATCGTCTATGCCAATCTGTAACTGAATAAGAGTATTGTGTTGAATTATTCGATCCATTAACCTTTAGTTAATGAACACCTGCATAGATAAAATAGAGTCATTTTGAAGTGATTGTGTGTTAAACCTACACACAAAATGTTATAACTATATCGACCGATTCAATACAGTACTACAAATATATAAAAATATAATAAAATGATAAAAATGATGGCATGAAATAAAACTTGTAAGGGTTAGATACACGTCAAATTCACTAGAATGTATGCAAAGAGAAATACAATTGATCTATAAATCAATCATAGCTTGGAGAAGATAAATCCTACTTACACTTGTTATTGTCGACACATTAAATATTCAGGGTCATGACTAAGGTGGATCTGCTAGACGTAGCCAAGGGATCTCTTACCATAATAATATCACTATAGAGGGTTCCAAAGCCTCTATTCAAGAAAAATTATGCAATAACTCTAACTAGGTCATATGTTTTCATATTCACTAAACTAATAACATGTAAAGTCTAATATAGTGCTCACCAAAACTTATGGCACAAAGTGGGGGTAATAAATAGTAAAAATAAATATCTATAGAAGACATATACTCACATCAATGTATACAAAATCTTAATGCATGGGAGATAAGTACAAATACATATCTATCTACTCTTACAAAGGAGGAACAAAGTTAAGAATACTTACATTTGAAGATGAACCTATCAAGCTTCAATCTCTCCCTTGGCCAAAGTGCTTTGCAAGAGGTTTTTGTGGTATGTAAGGATGACAAGGATAAATCAGCTCTAGGCTACACAACCTATCAATGCATCTAAAATACTTTCCCACAACCTATCCATATCTCCAAAAAAAGTATGAAACCCTAAGCTATGCTCCTCAACTAGAATGGTGGATAAGCAGATGCACAATATATATCACTTCTTCTTTTCTCTTATAAATGATGAAATTGATGTGTTTATATTGATGGATCTAACCCTAGTCCTTTCTAACATTTTATCCAATAAGGTCGACCCAATCGACATTGTATCGTTATTGACAAAAATAAATTAGGTATTGGTCTAGGTGGGCCAAGGGCTGACCTAGACCCTAAATGAATTTTGTCAATTAGATTACAAGGTCAATGGGGTTGATAGTGTAATGTAAACCATCAAAAATGATTTTAGGCTAAGGAAGGGCTAATGAAGGTGAAAAATGACTAGAGGAGGGTGAAAAATAAGAGACAAATGTTAGGGGAATGTTTTTAAAAGATGGTTATATAGATAGCAAGTGGTAGTATAGAGACAACAATCCTATGAATCACCAATGGTCTACCCACCCCTTTCTTGATGCACCCTTTAAGGCATGCAATTAGAGAGATTGAGAATTGACAGGTTCCTACAAGAGAGAAAGCATCAGTAATTGATAAAGTTTAAAAATATTATGTGTATACATATTCCATCTAGTGAATAGAGGTGGATTAGACTTGTAGTTATAAGGTTATGTTGTTTATGTGGATAATAAAATGAGCTTAGGTTAACCTTAGGAGGGTCACACATTTGAAAAAGTATCTATTGGAAGAGCTAGGGCTAAGGACAGTAGCACCCAATTGAAGACACTAGTGCCATGTGGCTATAGTGTCCCAAATGTCGCATTAATATCCTTTTGGTATATTTCTAGGAAATTTGGATTAGGAACAGAGGTGATAGTTCAAGGACTGTGTCTTGACTGGTTGTAAGTGAACAAGTTTGCTTAATGGCTGAAAATATAAATATAAGGTTCTAGAATAGGTCTATGACAAGCCTAAGGATAAGGTAACTCAAACGACACTCTTAGCATTCAATTACCACTTTTATGTGATTACATTTCCCCCCATTTATGATAGTAATGTAACAAAGCAAAATGACTAGTATAAATGAAAAAGAAGCATACTTGGACTTCCCTTGGAAGTGAAGCCCATGTAGCTGAGTTTGAATATGTGAATCTAGGTTTGCGTATGTAAAAAATGATCCAAAGCAATGTCCTACAATTAAACATGAAAAAAACAATCCTTACTAATGAAATAATCAAAAGCAAAAGACTATGCTAAAATGAAATAACTAAGTAAAGAGAGAGGAAATGAACGAATACAACTCATTGGGTATGCAAACTAATGCATAAACCTAGTGACAACCTGCATGTATGAAAGTGTATAGTGATCATATCATTGAATAACTTGAACTGAGTTGATGGCGTTCTCAATTCTCATATGGGTGGATCAAGAAATCAATCTGATTTTGACTCCATCAATATGATTTCTATGAATAGCTTGGATAAAACTATATGTGTGTTGAAACCTCTCATATAGGTGGCTCAAGAACTCAAGTAGGCCATGACTCTATCATTGCCCCTATGTGAAGTAGATGCATTTATAACTATATTGTGAAAAGTGCTGAAAGTATCTAGTTAAATAATCTAACTGTGTATTTAGATCAGAAGCCACGTGGGTATAATAGGCAGTTCTAGGCCACTCAGGAATGTCAACCACTACAACTGGAGTAAGGCATAAATCTGGTGACAACTTGTAATGTGATAGCAAGTGTATCCAACATAAAAAATGACATGGAGTTTGTCATTCCATCTGATCAACATGTCTGAAGCTGAGTATATGGAAACTTTATGTCATGCACATGCACCCAATGTGGTATCTGAGTATAGTGAATCTGAATCAGATATGTAATAAGTAAATATGTGTAACTAATCTGAATGTATGAGTGATCATGTCATGCATGATGCCCTCAAATCTGAGTAACTTGTAAGAATCTAAATTAAAATGATTGAATCTTAGCCAAATATGAACATAAATGCTAAATTTGTGACTGCATCTATGCAAATCTATACTCTACTTGGTGTAATAGTTTGAATTATCTAGACTATCTTGAAGCTAGGGCTATTGGATAATATCACCCTGTAGTGGATAATAATGCCTTGTGGCACTAGTGTCCCAATCTGGGCACTAATGTCTACCTGGTTTGATCCTTGTGTGGTCTCAACTAATTGTTGAACCTCTATTTTATTTTGTATTTGCCCTGAGTCTGATCTCTATAACTGAGCCTGTGTGATGAAATATATCTATGAAAAGCAAAATAAGAACCTGATATATGTGACAACCCCTATAAATGCCCCTTCTTTTGAGGGTATTTTTTAAATCTGTGGAATAATTACCCTCTAAAGAAGTAGCTCTAAAATGTGTTAGTTGGAGCATGATATTCCAATATAATGTACAAACATAACATCAAAATGTAAATGTATCTAAGTAATAGTAAGAAATGTAAGATGAATGTTGTAATCTAGCATTAGATAAAGGTGTCAAGATAGATGTAAGAAATGTATAACAATATTAGAATTTCAGTAACTACCTAGGGGGATGGAACATGATGTCCATCAAGGCTCCAAAGTAGGATAGGTAGATGCATGATATCTCTTATGGCATCAAAAATTAGTGTGTGTGTGTGTGTGTGTGTGTGTGTAACAAGAAAATACAAGTGACATGGTGTAGAAGCACACAAGTAAGCAAACATATAAGCACATGAGGCACATAAGAAGTAGGCCAAGGGGCCACAATACAAGGAACATGGGTACATGTCACTAAATATGAGAATGAAGACATACAAGGACATGTTCAAATGTTCACATATTCAAATAACAAGCAATTTGATGTAGAGCCACAGAGAAGGACGTATTCAAATGTCTGCATATAGAAACATGAAAGAGCACACACAAGGGACATGGGCACATGTAGAAGGCATACAAACAAAGAAATGGCATAGAATCCAAGGAACAATGACATATTCAAATTCCCTTGAAGATGTAAGAATCATAAGAACATAATCAATTCTAATCTAGGAACTAGAAATGAAAGCATGTATAACTGTGTAATACAAATCTTATGTACATGCCAAAGTGAATAAATATTGAAGCTAAATAATGAAAGTCAAAAAAAAATTAAGCAATGAATAACAATGATCAATATCAAGATAAATCAATGCATAACTAGAATGTATGATATAAAAAATAAAACCTGGTTATAGCAACTGTGTAGAAGATGCCCACGAGTTGGTAAATGTATCAATGTATAAACTTGGATCGATGTAAATGCCCCCAATGGGTAGATGATAGTTGATCTGGATCAGTGTAGTGGACCAGAGTCCTATCTACAATTTGTAAGTGCTTGAGAAGAACAAGTGAAGCATATGTGTATGATAAAACTAACTATACTAGGATAGTTAGTAATATCCAATATCTAAAAAGTAGTATAAATGTAAACATAGCAATGCATACAATCTGTAAAAAAATTGTAGTTTTAAAATACTTGAATGTTTTTTGTATTTTGACATGTTATATTATTTTTGTGTTTTTTGAGTATAGGCTATGTACAAGCCAATAAAAATAAACTATGTACAAGGAACGAGAGAGAGAATGAAGTATGTACAAGGGTAGGAACCATACTAACCAATGAGTCTCATGGGAGACTCACTATCATTGTGGCCTATGTCAAAAATAGGAATGATCAGCTCTTGTGTAGTGTGATTGCTATGTTGTAGTTGAATGTTGTTGAAGTAGGACGCTGAGTATTGTTCCTTATTAGAATCATAATATTGTTCCACATTGAAATCATAATAACCTGGTACGCTAGAAGGAACTACCTCATACTATGGAGTTGACCTTTTTGAATTATGCTTTGGCATATTGATTGTGATTTTTTCTTTTGAAACTATGCTTATTGTAGACATATGGTGTTGTGGAGGCTCTTTTACTAGAAAACCTATTTTGAGAATGCTAGTTAGCTGAGCATGATTTTGACTGTGCAACTTAGGATCTTGCCCTTTGTGTAACATTTCAAGTGTATTTGGATGTTTTGCCTTGATAAACTATATCTATGACTGATGTGCCTTAAGATGTTCAATGAATCTCAAAATCCTGTTGACCAATATTATCGGCTACTATAATAAGAGTAGTGATGCCCTGGGCCTACTTACCCAAACCTTGACCCTGATAATCATACTGTTGTAGATACTTTTGACCAAACCCATACCATATTGAATGTTGAGCTTCATTTTGGAGAGATAGATTTGCTTGATTTGTCTATGCTTCTTGTATTGTTTCTTGTTATGATTGTTCTTTTATAACCTTTTGTTGTTCTGAGTTATGCTTTGTTAATCATTTTTGTATTGTTTCTAAATTTGACCTTTTTTGAATTGGTAGATGTGTTAGTGTATGTTATTTGGATGAAGTGTCACTGTGTGAATCATTTGTATCCATGATCTCTTGTATTTTCCTTTTCAATGTTAAATATGAATCAGTGTGGTGCTCATGCATTCTATGATATGCACAAAAATATCTGGATCTCCTCATTGGGTGTAGAGGAGGTAGGTTGATCAACTTAGCTTTAATCATGTCCCTTAGTATCTCACTTGAACTCTTATTTGACCTTTGAATATTTTTGGAATCACTAGTTTTAAATGTAATTTGTAGTGATTTTGTGTTCTAATATGTAACATTGCTTGCCACTAGTTGACTAGTTGAAGATGTATAAACATGATTTACACTATTGTGCCCTGGAGGACTTTGTCTTGTAAATTGTTTTTTTAATGTTTTGATCTTTTCATGTAGTAATTGATTTTGATTTTGTAAACCTGTAATTATCTTGCTCATATTGATAATTTGATCCCTTATAATCTCACAAGTGCAAACCCTATTTTTTTTCCGTTTGAACATGTAGACACCTACCCTGTAGGGAAGAGGTATGAATAGGTTGAGTAGGGGGATTAGTGACAGTGTCATAGGCTGCATCATCTCGTGGAAGAATGATAGCATGGACTTGGTTAGAGGGTAAATAGCTATCACCCTCATGGAGATGAGGAGGAGAAGGAGATTTTTTCATGTGCATAAGATATGACATTGAAACTTAAAACATAGTGATTAGTTTATGTGTTAAATCCTATATGTGTGTATAGATTTGTTTGTTAACGGAATTCCATATAGGAGAAAGATAACATGCAAAAGAAAGAATGCAACATGAAAGATATTTTAGTTGATTCGAAACATTATGCATTTGTCTATGTGATTAAAGAATAATGTCTTAATTATTTTTCACATAGAAAAAATATAACATGCTATGGAATATGATGAATATTGCATTTGATAGTAAGCATCATCTATACATGTATTAATGTCTTTTCTAAGTTCATTCTGAATTAAATGGAATAAGCATACAAATGAAAGTATGAAACTTTGCAACAAAAAGTAATTGATTTCTTCTATCATTATGATCATGGTTAGAAGATATATGAATCTAAAATATGAGTGTGAATATAAAAATGATACAAACCCTAAGTGTGTCTAGGGTTAGGTTTTTTGAATTTATGGTTTCTTTACAACATTTTAAATTCAATGTAAAATAAATTGAAACCCTAATGGAAAATGGGTTTTAATTAGCTAGGTTGTCTAAATAAAATTAGAAAATTTAGAGTATACAACCCTGAATTTATTGCACAAAAATAGGAATTAATGCAAGCTAGGGTTTTACACAATGATTAAAGTAAGTCAAGTTCATCAAATGATTTAATCTTTTAAGGTTTTACAAGAGTAATTACATATGTCTGGGTAAAACGTTGAGATGCCTAAATCAGTTAAATAAATTACAATAATTAACCTACTAATTTGTAAACAATTTTGACCTTGTTTGACATTTTATAAATAGCAATAAATAGGGAGAAATAGAGACTTCACTGAAAACAGACTGTCATGGATGATCTGGGTTTTGAAACTTGAGATCTGAGTAGTTCTAAGTGTCACAAATAGGATTTTGATATTTGTTTGTTCACTAGACAGTAGCACCTAGTTTGGACAGTAGTGTCATCTATGTGTAGTGTTCAAGATATGGTGCTAATGTCCTCTTTGTGAGACTGTTCCTATTTTTGGGGAGCACCTGTGCCTGTGTCTGTATGTTATGTTCTTGCGTGACCGAAACCTATAGTTGTGTATTGTACCTAAAGTTTGTTTTTATGTGCAAACCCTAGTTCTCTTTGCAAGTATGATATGAGCAAAAATTTGAGTGTGTTAGTAGGATGGAGTGGACATCCTCAACACCCCACTGTGTAGAGAGTTGCCTACATACCAATACTCCGAAGAGGGATCAAATCCGATGTAGTTTTCCCACCTAGTGCTTGATGTATGTGCAAGTGAATACTAGAATGAGAGCAAGCTTGGGTGCCTTGAATGTGCTTGAGCTTTGGAATGCTTGAAAATTGGACTTAGGGTTGTTGTAGATGGCAGTATGCAAAAAGTAGGGCAAAATAGGGATAATGTATCTTAATTTTGCACAACTTTATCTTTGATTTGAATAGTTTTTGCATCTATATTCTATCTAGTGAATAGAGGTGGATTAGACTTGTATTTATAGAGTTATGTTACTTGTGCAGATAAGAAAATGAGTTTAAGCCGACCTTAGGAGGGGCACATGTTTGAAAAAGTATCCGTTGGAAAGAGTTAGGGCTAAGAACAGTAACGCCCAGTTGGGGACACTAGCGCGATGTGGTTGTAGTGTCTCAAATGTGGCGATAATGTCATTTTGACAGATTTCTAGGAAAGTTGGATTAGGGTCAGAGGTGATAGTTTAGGGACTATGTGTTGACTGGTTGTAAGTGAACATGGTCTGTTGAATGGCTGGAAATACAAGTCTAAGGCTTTAGAATAGGTCTATGGCAAGCTACTCAATCAACACTCTTAGCAATCAATTACCATTTTTAAGTGATTACAAGTTGCATGGTCTAAGGTCATCCTTCATTGGATTCTTGAACTGGTACTTCATCAATTACCTTCATCGTTTTCCTTCTCTCTAGGGGAACCAATAGATGGAGCATCAATATGAATTTTATATTAGGGGATGAAGTACCCCTAGAAGCATGGGAGAATGTCCCTAATTTTATTCTAACTAAGCATCTAGAGGTTTTTGGGAACATTATTTTTCCTTGTTGAAGGTTATTGCAATAGCATCCTTTGATTCTTCATCAAAGATATAACCTTTCATTTTTATCTTTTTGATTCTCAACTTGTCTCATCTCTGGCTAAGAAATTATATAACAAGAGTAATTAAGGCACCTACACCTTGAGGTATGTGGTCACCTAATATTATATATCATTACATTTATATAATCATCTCTCAAATATTTAAATTCCTTATAAGATTGGGATTAAAAAGAAACTTCCGTCAAATAACATTAAGATTCACAAACTCATTTTCATCTAATAAGTATTCAACCTATTAATCATTATTATGATCATATAGTTTCTTAATCTATCATCATCAAACAAAACTTCATAGGCTAACATTTGATTCACCAATTTCAACCCAAACTTCCACCAAACATGAAATCTTAATTTGAGGGCAATACCATTTTTGAAGATTATTATTAGTTTTAGAACTCATATCGAGGGAGGCCTCACAACATAATTTCTTTATGTAGGCATTATTTTAGTTCCTTTGCCATATACTTTGATTTTAGGGCCTTGTGCAGTTTATGGGCCATAAGGCTAGATGGGAGTTTAGAATAGGATTCCATGGGATTCTGGGATTCCTCAATTGTATTACATTACTAATGAGGTATTTTTTCATGGGTATTAATGGACTTAATACATGTCTGAAGTAGACCATTTGGATAGTAATCCCACTTATCATCAATTCCCAATCCGAGGGATTGGAGAGAACATTGAGAGCCAACCCAAAACAAGCAGCCAAAAATCTCACCAAAGACGAAAAGAGGGAGGAACAAACCCCCATAAACAGAAACAACAACAAAAACAAAGGACATAAAAAATGCCTGAAAATGTTAATGAGGTCGCACGTGACAGAGCAATGGAACCAATCACTCGTCACCCCGCCATCCGTCCTGAGCCCAATCACTTGCCCGAAAGAGAGCAATGGAACCAACCATTGGTCAGAGTCAAAAAAACAGGGAGCTGTTGGAACCTGCGAGGGTCAAGACCATTGCAGCCCCTGAAGACACTATCAACAAATCAAATCGAAAACAAACAGGGGTATCCACCCCACACAATGACAGCGAGACAAAGGAAGAAAAGGGCCCGACAATGCTGCATGGAAGTGAGTCAGCCAATCCCTCAGACCACCCCTGAAGGCGCTCCGAACCAACTTCTCCACCACCAGCACCACTATCTCCCCAGTTCGAATTGCCCGCAGAAGAATACTGGTGAAATCAGCCGCCACCTCTGAATTTAATTTGCAACGCCAAAGGAAATGGAAGTAGGTGTGCCCTAACACTTGGCGGATATCCTCCAGAAAATCACCAGACTGGATGTCGAAAATATTGCGCAGCCTTCGGTCCGCAACCAGCCCCCGAAAAACCAATTGCTGCTTCTCCTCCCACATCGAAGGCATCGGTCCGAGCAGGGCACTCTGCGTAACCACCGAACGCTCGGCCATGTCGTGACAAGGCAGAATGCAAGCAATACTGAAAGCGATAAGTGAATCCAAAGAGGGTGCCAGGATGTTTAAATCCAAAAGAGCAACCCCCCAAACCAAGAAAGCCAGCACAACTTCCACGCATGGGAGCACGGAAATTAAATGCTGAATATCCAATCCGGCCATCACAATGGCACTTAATGTTGCTCGTTGTCCATCTCCTCCAAACCAGGCCAATTCTCATATGAATTGTCCGCGAAGTGATCACAAGCTTGATCCACCCCAAAATTGGCTAAGTAGTCTGCTTGTTTATTGGCCTTCCGGGGACAATGCACAGCAGACCAGAATATGAATTCATCCAACGAAGGCCAAGCTGAACCCAGAATATTGTTGAGGTGCCACGATTTGGCCTGCCTGTTCTTGATGGCACTCAACAATGAGAAGAGAGTCACCTTCGGTAATCAGATGTTCAATCCCGTAAAGTCGGGCAAGGTGGATGCCCAAGACAACCGTTTGGGCTTCCGCCTCATTGTTGGTACCATCAATTTGATTAGCTGAACATGCTCTGAGAAGGGACCCCGAACAGTCACCAATAACTAACTGAACCCTTGAAGCGCCCGGATCGCCCCGTACCGCGCCATCAAAATTTAATTTAAAGAGCCCAGCCGGGGGGCGGGGTTGAGGGGTTGCAAAAGGATGAATTCCGGAGAGGAGCAGGTTTCCTGCAAACACTCGACCCGTTAATGGGGGGAAGCTTGATTTTTAACCGCAAGTGCCTAACCATCTTGTGCCAAGATGAGAGGGAGGCCAGCTTTCTGACTACATGAGTTGAGACCACTTGAGAGATTGCGAATTCCAGTTTGGAGAGGAAGGCAGGCAGTGGCTGTCCCTTGTCACAAAAAACACGGTTATCACATTCCTTCCAAATATGCCGCACCACGATGGCCAGGCTTAACCACCATAATGGACGTAATATATCACCTTCCTTACCCAAATTCCAGGCAGCAAAAACCTGGGCCAAAGGTGCCTATGCCCACTGCCAACTTAGTTTGTTGCTCAGCCAATCCCAAACAGCAGAAGCAAAGGGGCACACAAGAAAGAGATGATCAATGGATTCCTCAGCATTCTGACACATAGAGCATCTAGAGGGTCCTATCCAACCGAATTTCTGAGATGATCTTGCATAAGAATCCTGTGCTATGAGGCTAACCAAGCAAAGGCTCCTGCCTTCGGAAGACCCTTGCTATTCCAACATAAAAGGTTAATCTGGGAGCAGCTTTCATCCATGTCAACCAACAGGTGATACCCCAAGCTTACCTTATAATCTTCGGTAGTAGAGCCCAACCAAAAGATGGAGTCATCTTTGGGGTTGAGGAAGATTTTCCGTTTGCAAAGCATGGACTTCAAAAGAGTCTTTTGATCAACTGGTATGGGCGCATTGTCGAAGGACTTCCACTTTGCAACACAATCAAATCCTGATTGTCAAGGTCGATGTAGTCCCTTATCCTCTCACCCCAAGCCTCGCTGAGGTAAATCTTAGCTTCATCCATCTCCCTTAATGAACCCAAGGCTTGTGACCATTCCAAAAATCTTCCCAGAATTTAGCCAGTCTGCCATTATTAACAATCCAAGAAATGTGGTTAGTAATCAAAGGTCTGCAAAACAAGATGAAATTCCACATATGAGAACCAGTCGGAGGCGAATTTTATGTTGAGAATTGCCATCGGTTGAGAAGTCCCCAGGTACTTATTCAAAAATATTTTGCTACATAATGCCATGGGGTCTGAGAAGATGTTCCAAACCAATTTGGCCCCAAGCACCTTATTCTGAAGCTCCGCGATTCTAATTCCCGTCCCACCAGTCTGCTTTGGTTTACAAACCTTATCCCATCCAACTAGATGAAATTTCTTATCCTCACCAGTCCCTTGCCACAAAAAATAACGGCGTATCTTGTTAATGTTGTGAAGAACTTTGCTTGGTGACCGCAAGACAGAAAAGAGGTATGCAGGCATTGCGCTGAGTACAGATTTTACCTTAGAGTTTCTACCAGCAAAGGAGAGGAACTTCCCTTTGCAAGAAAGAAGTCTGGCCCTTAGCCAATTTAACAGGGTCTCCCAAAGAATTGATCTCCCTTTGCCAAAAAAAAGCGGAACCCCCAAGTGCTTTGCAAGGAGAGTCCCAATTTTGAAATGCAAGCATTGAGCCAATCTAGTCTGCAGTTGTGGGGACACATTTATAAAGGATACAGATTTTCCATTGCTGACCTGTTGCCCAGAGGTTCGAGCATAATTGTTCAAAATGGTCTTAAGAGCTAAGGCTTCCCAGATGGATGCCTCACCAAACAAAAAGGAGTCATCTGCAAATTGTTGGTGGGTTAAGTTGTCAACCCCATCAGTGACCCTCAGACCATTTATCATGACCCTGGACTTTGCATGCTTAATACTTCTGCTGAAGCCTCGGCCATTAAGATGAAAAGAAAAGGGGAGATCGGGGCTCCTTGTCTAATGCCCCTCGTAGCCTCAAAAAAGCCAGCAGGGCTGCTGTTGATCAACACTGAGAATCTGGGGGAAGAGATGCAACTGAAGATCCAATCACACCAGTTGCGATCAAATCCAAACCTCTACAAGACTTTAGAAGGAATCTCCAATTAACCTTGTCGTAGGCCTTGCTAATATCTAACTTTATCAGCATGCCCTTTTCTCTGTTGGAAGAAAGGGAGTGCAATAATTTGTGAACAATCAAGATCCCATCTTGAATATAATGCCCAGGCACAAAACCCCCTTGCTCCGGGGACACAAGGTGGTGGATAAAAGACTTCAGTCTGAAAGAAAGGACCTTTGAGATGATCTTTTAAACGGTATTACAGAGAGCAATGGACCTGAAATCATTGAAAGTGTTTTGTTCTTAACCTTTTGGAATTAGCACCAAGAAAGTGCAGTTGAAAGCCATTTTCATCTTTTTGGTGGCTCTTGAGAATTCAAACACCTTAGTAACATTATCTCCAATGAACTGCCAAAAGGCCTGGAAAAAGGGGGCCGGAAAGCCATCCGGACCTGGTGCTTTGTCCCTATCCATAGTAAAAACTACTTTCCTGATTTCTTCCTTGGTGAAGGGAGCCAAGAGCACGCCATTTTGTTGCCTTGTGACAATCTGGAGAATAAAGTTGAGCAGTTCTTCGGAAGCAATACGCTCAGAGGCCTCTAAATTGGCCAGAAGATTGGAGAAAAACCGGACTGCTTCCTGCTTGATGCCAGAATTCTGATCCAACGCCACTCCACTCACTGATTTTATGCTAGAGATTCTGTTACTAATTCTACGGGCTTGGGTGGAGTTGTGAATTTTTTTTGTATTTTGGTCTCCTCCTTTTAGCCAAGTTTCCCTTGATTGTTGCTTCCAAAAAATTTCATCCCTAATATGCAATTCTTCCAATTCAGCCATCAAAGCACATTCCTTCATGTACATATCTGCGCTCGTCCCCTTGTCGAAGACAATCTCATTCAAGGCTAGCAACTTCCCTTCTACGCTGATTGTTTCCTCAAAAATATTCTTGAAGTGACACTTGTTCCAATGTTTGAGACATTTCTTAACAAAAGAAAGTTCTCCACAAAGTGGTGCGTGCAGTCTCCATTTGAGAGGGGCAGAATTCCACCAGAACTTGACCGTTTCAAAAATAGTTTGATCTCTCAGCCACATCAGCTCAAATTTGAATGGGCATAAAGCAGAGCCTTTGTCCACAAACAACTCCAGAACAATTGGAGCATGGTCGGAGCCTGAGTGAGGCAGAATTCAGCTCTCCACAATCCAATTAGCAGAAAGCACATCAGAGTTAACCAAGAATCTTTTTTTTTATGTTAATGTCATGAATATATGGATGGGGTTTGTGTAATTTACTCTATTCTTCCCCATCCATACACATTATAAATTTAATCCACTTTCAAAATATATTCCAATGCAAACTCTCCCAAATACGTATTTGGGAAGCTTGAATGCCTTACTGAAATAACCTTGGAAATAGATGTTTCTGAAGTTAAATGCAAAGTACCAGTCTCATATGGAACTAGTATTTATCAAGGTGTGTTCTACTCTCAATGAGAGAATGCACAAACGCTTACCCTTAATGGAATCCAACTTAGGTTCTAGGAAGATAGACAAAAAAGTATTATAGGAGTGGAAGTGAACATGATGTTATCCCAGTTCAAGTGACCTTGGTTACCCAGGAAATTCAAGGGGATTTAGCTTCAAGTTGGCATACTTCATCTTGTTTTAATGAAGGATATAGCATGCTAGATAATTTGAGTAACTAAACAATGTATGAGTGGACAACTGGGATAATTGGAAATATATTTATTCAACTACCAATGTAAAATAATAATAGTTGATCCAATAGTAATCCTTGGAGTTAAAAACTCCACGAAATTAAATAAATTTTCTTTGATATGGCCTCATTTTCACTATCCAACCCAAAAAAAATCATCCATACTCTCAAGATCATGGGTATCATTGTTAATTTTTTGAAGCTGAGGGGAAGCTTTGCAAACTCCTTAATAGTGAATTTTGTTAATGTATTCAAGATCACCAGCTTATTCAAACATGACGCCCAATGCTCAGTTTAGGTATGATTTGACACAAATAAAACAACTTGTGTGAGTGTAATGGCTAAAATTTGCATTATATCTCTGTTGTATCCTCAGAAATGGATATTCCAGTCACTTTTCTAATCCACATTTCTGATCTATCATAGTTGTTGGTGCAAGCCACCTCCAACTCATAGCAGGGATGTAAAGTGGGGATAATAATTTGCCCTAAAATGCAAGTCCAACCCTGATGACCAAATTTTCCATAATGTTAGTTTGTAAAATGACCGTACACTATTGTAATAAGAGACTTAGTTTTTCCACTTGCCAATTTTGTATTGAAAACATTTACAACCGAGTTAATATTGGACCTTGTGTCTCAAATAGTGGTCACTCGGTGAGCCAATGGGAGATTAGGATTTAGAGGTGAGCCTATACAACTATGTTTGCTTGCAGGGATTTCACTTCTTATCCTATCTCATTACTATAAAATTGAGAGATATATGGAGAAGGAACTACCTGTGATGATTCTCTTGGATTCCTAATTTGTGTCACCAAAGTGGACGCTTCTAATGCCATTGTTTCCCTAGTTATTTTTCATGTATATCCTTATATAGCTCCTTGATCACCATTCATATTTTCATCGACTTTTTCCTTCAATCAACTCATACACTACTAAAACTGCTAGCTAAAACTATGCTTGGATAGAATGCGGTGAATATTCATTTGAAATCAACTTTGCTCTCCTGGGATGTACTGCTCTGTGAATCTTGTGTCATATATATTAAGGTAAAAACACTATTTTGGTATTTTAAATGTATGTGGGTATTGTAGTCTTAAGATTATGGCCCATGTGAATATATTTTAACCTGTTAATATGTGTCCTAGATCATGCTTGTGCTATAGTCCCTACCAAATGAGTGACATAGTAAATGGCTAGGTTTCTTCAAACACCAAAAAGTTGTGTGCTGCCCAATGTTGTGTAGATCCTATGTTATAAGATAAAAAAGAAAATTATTGCTAGAACCCACCACTTAAATACACTAGTGGAACAATTCCTTTGCCAACCCATCTCTATTAGCATAAAAACAATGTGTTATCAGTTGCCTCACACTGATCAATTTCACTAATGCAGTTTCACAATGCATCTGAGCATTTACTTATTATATAATTTATGTTAGAATACTTTACTACATATTTAGAGCTCTATAAAGTTTTTGGTTACAGATAATTACCACTTACATTACTCTTGTTTGATAATCAGGCTATTAGGAAAAAAATCGATTAAATTACATCATTAGGTACAAATGCACATACAAAACAAAATCATATTTTTTTTAATAAAATAACCAAAACAATACTAAACTATACATACATATGTACACGGTACGGAAATGTCTAATTTCAAGTATAATTCTTAAGGTACAACTGATTTACTAAGATTTCCAAAGGTTCTGTGCAAATATTGGACAACTCAAATGTATTAGTCCCTTTACAACATGTGATCTTTTAGGGTCTTCTCTGTAAGGTGTCAAACTTGAGTGTATTCTAAGATTGGCTCGATTTTCATCTCGTTTAAGGCAAATATTAAAATAATTTATTTTTAGCAGTTTCCATCTTCTCTTCAAAAATTACGAGTTAATTCATTATTATTTTTAATTAATCATGGTTTTATAGCTCCAATATATATGAAAATTCTATGGCTAGGACTTTTAGAAATTGGGGAAACCCAGGTCTTTTCCATATACACCATCATATAAGGGGAATTTCCCAATGTTTTCTCAAGGGGTACTCTAGTCCGCCCAAAGGGCTCTGATCGGTTTAATGTTTTGTTTCTTGGGATTCTCTTATGCGGTTTGCAAAAAAATCTTTTATGAGTTCTTGTTTGAAGATTCTTCAATACCATTACTTAAAGGGTAATAGTTTGAGGAATATTTTAATTAAACCCACATTTTGTGTTCAGAATTATTTATCTTTTCCTAAAAAAATGCATTCATGTTATCTGTAAAAATGGTCTAAGGAACCCAAAA
This sequence comes from Torreya grandis, assembly GCA_037957365.1. Classification (NCBI taxonomy): domain Eukaryota; kingdom Viridiplantae; phylum Streptophyta; class Pinopsida; order Cupressales; family Taxaceae; genus Torreya; species Torreya grandis. The sequence goes on along the minus strand of JARHVA010004346.1, from coordinate 1,094,960 downwards.
CCTAGATATAATAAAGCCATTCCATCCTATATTTTTCACTAATTTATCTACACAAGATGTAATCCCTCATGTCCAGGTGGATAATAAAGCCATGAATTGAGTTTTTTAGAGCAGGTTCCTGAGCTTTTTCAAATACTTCATCAATTCAAAAGCTTGCTTCTCGATTAATGTATAAGTAATCTCATTTTCTTTAAAAGTCTAGCTCATAAATGAAATTGGGTTCTCATCGTAATTATAATCCTTGTAGGTAGGCACAACTAAAATTTTGTGCTCGCTACCTACTACATATAGGATGAAATCCTTCTCAAAGTTTAGAGTTTATAAAATCAAGGTTTTTGCAATAAGGCTTGGTACATCCAGCACATTGGGGGCATCCTGCGAAACATCAAAAGTACCCCACAAAACAAGAAACATCCCCAGCATGCCAAAAAAAATTCCAAAACGTCCCCAGGACATCAGAAAAAAAGAGGTGGGAAAGGGAGGTATTCCCTCCACATCCCCGCATCCCCAAAAAATTCTGGGCAGCTCCAAAATGCAAGTGACACATTGCCCTGGAACACTGGATTTTATGTCTTCTTAAAGCAGTAAAGATAACATGAAATGTATGAGTGCAGCATGCTTATGAATCACATACATGCCCAAGAATTGTAATTAACAGGTATACTTCCGTGGAAAGTAGTGTCCTCTTGACAATGCCACAACTAAAATAACATATTAATGTCAGAAATTTGTAATGCCATTAGCAATCTAATTGCACTTAACAGGCAGAAAATTATATTCCACAATAAAACCATACAAATGCAGAAATTGTTAGATTTCCACCTTTCTATAGAGAGGTGAACATAGAGCAATATTATGTAATTACATAGAGAAAATACATACAATCTTGAAAATATTAAAAAGCAAGGTGTGGCAGGAAAACAGCACACCCTGATTAGTTCTCATTCATCCTACTAATTGACAGTTAGAGCTCAACATCCACCATAGTACTGTTCTATTATAGAGGAAAAAATAGTATTTTCTTCATCAACTGTCAATATGTTTGTCTTTTGCAATTACAAGTCAAACACAAACATTTTGATTCAACATGCTGAATGATAATCCAGCTAACCGGCTGTTCTACCTTTCCCAGTAACAGCAAATTAGTAGAATTTCACTACTCCAGAATACTATGTTAGGAGCATGATTGCAATTTGAAAATGTCAAAACTGATTATGCAAAATAATATGTGACTAAAGTCTAGGAAAACCTGTCCCGGCCATTTAAAACACCAACATTGTGCGTTCCCAACTACAAAATTTTTGGCTTCCCAACCCTACAACCACCATGTTTGATACTACCTACCATATTAGGTTAAAACTACTGAATCTTTGTCCAAAAAGACAGTGAATAAGGAGAAAAGAATAAGGCTGGAGAAAGGCATGCAAGACTTCAGAACAGCTTTGTCTGTGTTAAAACAGCTTCGGTACTGCCCAGTGAAAGAATAATCCATCTGCAATATGTCAGAAAAATGCTGAGACAAAATTTAAATATTGCATTAAATTAGATAGATACCTCCACTGATCCTTGCAAGGATGTACTTCAAAGAAATATTTGCTTGGTTTGGAGAAGTGAAGTTACACAGATAATGAAATGGTAAACTGGGATCACGTGGCATGATGAAGTAGCCTTATTGTTGATATCAACTGAAGCATGGACGTTTATCTCCCATAAGGATTTCCACTTGAGATTTTCTGGAAGAATGCAGTTTTTGCTGCTGAATCTGTGACAAATCTGCCAAGCACGGCAATAGTTGCTGTGCTGCTACCAATTTTTTCAATACCCCTAGAAAGCATGCAGATGTGGTGCGCCTCAAGAACAACCATAACATCAGCTGTGTTGCAAGTAGAAGCAACAGTTTCCGCTATCTGCTTCGTAAGCCTCTCTTGAACTTGAAGCTTCTGGCTGAAAAACTGAACTAAAGCATTCATTTTTGACTCGTCAAGCTGCTGATTCTCATTAATACAAAAGTAGCCTATGTGTGCCACACCAAAAAAGGGCAGAAGATGATGCTCGCATTGTGAAAAGAAAGGCACATCAATTTCTAAAAGAAAACCGCTACAAACAGCATCTGTGCTGCCCAATGATGTGTCTAGTAGGGGAGAAGGACCTCGTCGATGAACGTCTGCAATATTCCAATCAAAACCATTCACTTGAAATCCTGGTTTTCTTAGACAAAAGTTTAAGAGCCACCAAACAAAGCGACGTGGTGTATCCTGCAGTTCATCCCTCCTGGGATCTTCACCAAGGGCAGAAATAATAGATTCAACGGCAGCAACCATCTTAGAGAAGCTAACTCCAAGTTTTGGTTCTAACTTTGAATTGAGCTGGGTAATTGTAACAGAAATGCTTTTTGGCATGTCGCCGTTAAATCTTAAATCATTATCATCTAGAGTTCCATCATTTGCTATAGGCAATTGCAGGTCGTGAAGTGCCTGAAAGGGACACCAACTGCCTTGCTCACCGAGAGATACATTAGAGCGAGACCTCTCAATCTTGATGCCCCCAAGGCTTAAAACAGCAATAAACTCACTCCATGCATCAATGCTTTCATCTTCAAAAATGCCAGAACCAGCACAAACAGAAAAGCAAGTCCAGCCCCAAATATCCTGCTTATGAGAATTTACTTCATAAGCATTTCCATCTACTCCAAGAAACTGCATGTGCCAGCACTCCAAAGCAATTGCAACGCCTAAAGGCCTTATGGTGTCATACAATGTTTTGGATACTTCTTCTGCTAATCTCTGTGGTGCTTGTAGCCTCTTAGCAAATGCCTCTGCGACCCTGGAAAGCTTGCTCAACCCAACAACCCGTTTCCCTGATGAAATGTAAGCAACATGAAAACGAACCTTAAAAGGTAACAAGCAGGCCTCACAATATGAGAAAAGGTCAATATTCCGCACCACAACCAAGCCACCAGATCCTCCTCCACGGCCAGCTCCACTTTCTATACCAGCTTCTGGAAATACAGCACCCCCAACTATATCCTTGGCTGTTTGAAAATAACCTGTCAATTCCATCCATTTTAACTAGTCAATATAATGTTCTATTACATTACCAGCTTCAGCTAGATATTTTCTTTTTGAGATGATGAGAAAGAAGAGTGTGAGCTTAAGTACACATGCTTTTTATTACTTTACAAAGGAATCTGAAATCAACAGGTAAAAACAAGATAATATAAGGGCATGGTAGATTCTACCGGTAAAACAGTAAAACCATGTGTCAAGCCATGAAAAAGGCAAAGCAGCAAAAAATGCAAGTAGGCTTTGGATTTGTATATATTACACACCAGTAATAAAAAATTCACATATACAGAAAAACTCAACATCAGCTTGCAGATAAAATAATAATGAAATTCTATACAAACTCCTGTTTTCAAACACAGAGGCAGCTATGCTTGTACACAGAAGAAACCTTCAAACACGAGCATACCCCTACCTGGTTTATTGCATGCTCACTCATGTAAAGTAACTATAACCATTGCCTGTAGCAAATTACTGTATCCGGGATTATTCGAATCTATATTCTTTGTAAAATTTTAAGAATAAGAAGAGCATCCCCAACGGCTCACAATGGAAACAAAATGAGATTGACTTGATGTCCACAAATGACCAAAATAGATCGAAGCAACTCAAAAGTACATACAGTTACAATAGAAATTTTCTAGGGTGAAAAAACCTAGGATCTAGAAAGCAACTAAAACAGTAGGCATGTAATTATGTAAACATGACTAGAGGGGGTAAACAGGACCAGATCCATTCAATTAAGATATAATTTTATAAACAGGAATAATACATGCTACTCCTGGAATGTGATATTAAGTATAATTATCAAAAGCAAGAATGCTAGAGTAACTTCTATAGTCTGATAAGAGCAACAAATTCTTTGTTGTTCCAAACTTCAATTACGAAAAACAATGTCTTTAGCACACCTACAATGTTCCATCCAATGCTCTCAATCCAGATCTAACGCATTGCCTTCCCAGTAATCTCATCTTCAGCTTGCATACAAAGATGTAATAAACAGATTCATATTCAAAAAGAAAAAATAAAACAAACAGATATCAAAAATAGTTGCCATGGATTGTGAAAGTAAAAAAAAATGTGAGCATTTTAATAAGAATATATGAGTAGTTGTTAAGGGAGGTTTTCCAGCTTTAGGAAGCTGTTCCTAGTTTTGTATCCATAAACAGACACTTATAAGAGGTTTAAGCATATATGTTTTAGGCAGAAAACTTAGAAGTAGACACTCCGCTGAAGGATATTTTGTTATGAGTTTTTCAATATCAGATTTCTATCGTGCTGTTTCATCAAGTGTCTCTGCTCAAATGGGTGCCTAGAATAGTTGCTACAGAAAAGAAGCCTTTAAAAGTTTACCAGCATTACAGGTTATGCAAGTTTTCTGGTAGAATGCACTATTAAGCGTTCCACTTTTTACTTGTAAAGTCCATTCTCCATGTGATGACTGTACTTGGATTTCTGCTTACCTACCCATTCTTTAAAAGTTGACACATTAATGTAACTGCTATCAACTAGTTTTAGATCCATTGATTCCAAAAGGCCTTTACTGCTTAAACTTTCCTAACCAACATTTGAAGCAGCTAGGATGCATTTTGGTGAGCATCAATGCAATGTTTCAGCTCATGTGGGAACCAATATTAACGATTTAATGTTGCCTCTTAGTTAGTCTACTTATAGCATTACTTGTAGCCATACTATTATTAAGGAAGAAATTGGAAGCTCAAGCCAGGAGGTTCTACACCACCAGAATCATCAACTGTTTTCCCTTGACCTCTCTTGCAGGGTCAGGAGGCAGCAGCCCCTTGGGGCATCGAAGGACAGTGCCCAGCCTGAACTTACATGATAAACATATGGTGAAAGATTTTGGCATTTCTAACTGTTGACCATTTTTTGCCCAACAGGCCAAAAATCGGTCCCCTTCTTCCCCTGCTGTTCTAGGCCAATTCATTTTTTTATTTTGCACAAGTCCAGGAATTTCTACGGACTCTGCAGAGCTTGGTTTTCTACGGACTCTGCAGAGCTTGGTTTTCTACGGACTCTGCAGGTTAGTCTTTTGGTGGATGAAGAACCAGTTCAGAGAGTGCAAGGTTTTACAAGGCTTCTTCGGGCTCTTGTCTGAAGAAATTCACAAGGAAGGTTGGCATCGTTGAACCATTGAACCGGTTCAACACCTTGGTTCAACCACTTGGTTAAATCGGCAGGTTCATCGCTCAAGTTCAATGCCTTGGTTCAATCGGCTTAGTTCAATCAATCAGTTCATCGGTTTGGTTCAACGCCTTGGTTCATTCGCTTCGGTTCAAACGGATTGTTCAATCACTCGGTTCATCGGACAGTTCAACGATCTTGGTTCATCGGACGGTTCAAAGGCTCGGCGCGCAGTGTTGAATCGTTGAACCGGTTCAACGGATTGGTTCAATGGTTGGTTCAAGCGAACGGTTCAAAGGCTTGGTTCAAGCGAATGGCGCGCAGCGTTGAACCGTTGAACCATTTTTGGTTCAATGGCTTGGTTCAACGGCTTGGTTCAACAGAGCGTCCTAAAGCTGAAGGGCAAGTGCCCTTGCGGAGGGCAGGAAGCATTTCAAAGGAAAGATGGCCGCAAAGGGGTAAGTTTTTCGGATTTTTGTTTAGTCATGAATTCTTTCGGACTTTTTGTCCGAAGGAATTCCTTCGGACAAAAAGTATGAAGAAATTCGGAAAAAGGCCGCGACACAAAACCTGAGAAAATACTCCAAAGGAAAGGAAGCGAGCGTGAGATCATTCTTGCGGACATTTTGTCCGCGAGAAAAGAGGCCGAAAGAAAAGCCCGACCAAGGAGGACAAAAGCCCGCGAAGCAGAAGAGCCGAAGCAGGAAGAGACCCGACGGAATTTGCCAAAGACGGTGACGTCCCAAAAGCCGTCAATTTTAAGGAGACAGACTAGCCGTTGGGTATTCAATTTCAAGGTGACGGCTGCGCGAACGTCAATTTTAAGACAGTGAAATAGCCGTTTGCTTTTGAATTGTCTGAGCGCCAACCATGAAAAGAGCCCAAGGAACGCAGCGACCCGCCAGAAGATCGCCCCTGAGGGCTGAAAGAGCAGAAGGAGACAAAACCAAGATGAGACAAGGTGCATAAAAAGACAGCATCCAAGTGGCAAGAGAAGATGTCAACTCAGGGATTTATTCCTGCAGTTGGAACAGCGCTTGCCAGGCGGTCACCAAACAGCGCAAACAACAAACAAGCCGCGTAAATGCCTTGAAGGGAGTAGTTTGTTCACAGAAAAAAAGCGCGACTTGCAGTTTCTCATTAAGGTTGGGACGCCAAAGTCAAAGCAGGAGCCGACAATCAGACGGCTTCCTCTTCCCAAGGTTCAGAACGCACATGAGCCACTTGAAAAAAGAGCGCCAAAATCTTTCCCAGGAAGCGCCAAGTTCTCTTCCTCTTTCTATATATTGTAAAAATTCTCATTTGAGAAGGATCCACTCTCTTAGCCTTAAGGCAAAACTCTGTCCAAAAATCTCTCGGGCTTGTAAGGCAGAGTTGCCAAATTTTACCTTGAATCAGGACTTAGCATTTTTACCTCCATCTAGACTTGCACTTTAAAATATATGTTTGTTTTCTTCTTTTGTGTTAAGTCATTATCTTTCATGCTTTTCACAGATCGATTACAGTATGTCCAATGCATTGTGAAGTCTCCTTTCTCCAAGTCTGCCAGAAGTGTCTACAGAAAGAATATAGGTGTCTGTGAATACGCTGTCAAAGTGTGTCCCAGAACACCTTTGTTAGTTCCTTCCTCCCTGTACTTCCACGGACCCCTAGCTGACTGTTGCAGAAGAGCTTCCGACTTTAGATGAAGTGTATGGGCACTTCTTTTTGGTGAAAAGTGTATATTCGAATTGGGTGGGTCAACCTTTTCTGGTGTATCACCTTTTCATTTTTTAGGCTTAGGTTTTGTTTTTTCAGCATCTCTCTCTCCCTTTTCATCCCCCCCCTTTTTTTCATTTTATTTGTTAGCAGTAGGAGAAACCAGGGCCTAAAAGATACATCAGAGGGAGCTAGCCCTTATCTAGAGACTCTCCCATCCAACTTCGCCAGTCCCACAGGCGAGAGGGGAGTTTCCATTGTTGCGTGTGGAAAAGCAGGAGCTCGGCCTCCTCCTCTAGGTGCAATCCACTGCGTCAACAGTTTTTGGCACACCCGGTGGGACCAACTAGGACACGTGTCCACAGAATTGAAGAATTTTTGATGTGTTCTTCAACCAACCAGCGTTTGGAGGCTTTTGCATCAACACCAATGGCAACTCTGAGTTAAATCAACTAGATAAGCAGCCTGGTGCCATCAGAAATCATATTTTTGTATGTATAATTCCTTTGCACAAAATCATGGACCTTGTATTCCTTCATATGACTATGATCAAGCTCCAGATATTCAGGGAATCCCCTCAAGCAACTCTCTTAGTTTTCCTTCAACGATAAGGGAGGTGGCGCTGGAGTTTGAGAAGCAGGTAATGGAAATAGACAGACTGGATGAGCAATATGGTTATCAGCAGGAGCTGATGTATAAAGAGGCGTGTTTGTTCAGGCAAGCTCAGGCCTTGCAATTTATGGAGGAGGCAGCAAAATGGAGGAATCCATTCATGCAAGGTAGTCAGCGTTGCGCTTCCCCTCCTATCCTAAAAAAAGCCCCCTCTTGTACACCAAATCCTTTCTATCAGATGGCACTTGCTCACTCCAGCTCATCTGATGCATCAATCAACCTTGCTCTTGACCCCGTACGCCTAGCCTTCAAGCATCAAAGGGAACTAGAACAACTTCCCATGGAGATGAACCTTCTAAACTCCTTAGATCGTGAATCTTCTTTTGGGGGGAACTTTACGAACCAGCACATCTCTCTCGAAACTGCTCCTACTCAACATGATGATGCTGGTGACCTTCAAGAAAGACTCTTTCAGGATAATCTAGCCAAGCAAATTGAAGATTTAGAGGCTAAGATGAGGCTGCTTCGTGAAAGAGAGATAGAACTTGCAGACCTTGTGGAGGAGCCCCAGGACCTTGGAGAAAACAAAGTTGTTGCCTGTTCGCAGGAGCAAAATTCCAATTCCGAGATCTTGAACTGGAAGAAAACAGTAGAATCATGGGGCAGGGAGGAGGAGAAGGGTTTTTCTCAAAACCTTGAAGAAGATGAGGCTGCTCCTGCTCATGATAATGCTGGTGACCTCCAAGAAAGGTGCTTCCAAGAGGATATGGCCAGGAGAATTGCAGAGTTGGAATCCAGAAAGAGATTCCTCAGTGAATGTGTGATGGACGGTTCGGACCCAATGGCACATTCTATGTCTGAACACACCCCATCTACACATCCCCAAGAGAGCTATCAGGCCACACTCGATATTGATGAAGTGCTAGCCAAGTGAAAGGAGGAGAATCATTCGATTCTAGCTCAAGGACTGCCTCCTCTTCCACATGTTTTTTCCACTTCACCCCTTCTCAACGAGGAACCTGTTCTGCAGGAGGCGAGTGAGGAGCAGAAGATCCAATCTACAATTTTCCAAGAGGCTGTCATGAGCGATAATGAAGAGGAAATCATCATTGATGCTCCTTGTGAAGACCTCATCAGCAATGGAGAAGACGCAGGTCACGCATACATGCGGATGTTCCAGTAGTACGAGGAGGAACATAAGCATGGTCAGCTCCCTCCTTTGTTTGATGAACTTCCCTGTTGCTTCGATGAGGACGACTACACTGAGGAGCCTGAGTTGGAGGAAGATCAGGAGGATATCTTTGAACATCTAGAGATCCTGATCTTTGAGGAAAGGGAGAAGCTGGTCTCCCTTGAGGAAAGCCTTGAAGAAGAGTTTTTTTAACAGAAAGGTGATGTTCTATGGGATGAGCAATTAGTTTGTGATTTCATTTCAGACATCACCACAGTCACCCTTCTTCAAAAAGGCCAAGAGGAAGCAGAGGATGAGTCTGACAGAGTCTTCAACGAGGCATAAGGAAACAAGTCAGACCATGATGCATTGCAGAGGGACTATGTAGATCAAAGGGCCTATGGTGATGAGCCAGCAGCCACAAATTTCTTGGTGAAATGCACCAGCATGAAGGACCAGCATTCAACAAGCTTCCAAGAACAAACAGAGTACATATATGTTGGAAGCATGTTTGAATCTGATCCACTCGAAGGCAGGCCAACCAAGGTGACAGGCAGGAGGAGCAGGTCACCAACTCTCCATTTCATTTAGCCACTTGTCTAGCACCATAAGTCTTCTTGCCAAGAAGGGGACTTAAGAAGTTTTCCTTTTGGTCCAAGAGGGAAGCAGATGTACCTGGTTAGTTGTACAAAGTAGTTTGCTTTCAGTTGTCTTTCCTGCTTTCCCTAAGTGCAGTTTGCACAAGTAGTGTTTTTAGCCTTGTGTGTTTTCCTTTGTGTGTGGGGTAAAAGCTTCATGTTTGATTCTTGGATCTATTGGGGCTGTTGCTAACTTTCTTCAAAGCTGCATTCTGACTCTGTGCCTAATGGACTACAAGGCAACTAGTCTCTAAGCATAGCAGGCATGCTTCCCTTGAGAGTCGCCAATTTGTTGACCATTTTTTGCCCAACAGGCCAAAAATCGGTCCCCTTCTTCCCCTGTTGTTCTAGGCCAATTCATTTTTTGATTTTGCACAAGTCCAAGAATTTCTACGGACTCTGCAGGTCCATTTCTACGGACTCTGCAGGTCCATTTCTACGGACTCTGCAGAGCTTGGTTTTCTACGGACTCTGCAGGTTTCTACGGACTTCACAAGTTTTTCTACGGACTCTGCAGGTTAGTCTTTTGGTGAATGAAGAACCAGTTCAGAGAGTGCAAGGTTTTACAAGGCTTCTTCGGGCTCTTGTCTGAAGAAATTCACAAGGTTGGCATCGTTGAACCATTGAACCATTGAACCGGTTCAATGCCTTGGTTCAACGCCTTGGTTCAATGGATTGGTTCAACCACTTGATTAAATCGGCAGGTTCATCGCTCAAGTTCAATGCCTTGGTTCAATCGACTTAGTTCAATCAATCAGTTCATCGGCAAGTTCAACGCGTTGGTTCATTCGCTTCGGTTCAAACGGATGGTTCAATCACTCAGTTCATCGGACGGTTCAACGAGCTTGGTTCAACGCTTAGTTCAAAGGCTCGGCGCACAGTGTTGAACCATTGAACCGGTTCAACGGATTGGTTCAACGGTTGGTTCAAGCGAACGGTTCAAAGGCTTGGTTCAAGCGAATGGCGCACAGCGTCGAACCATTTTTGGTTCAATGGGTTGGTTCAACGGCTTGGTTCAAGGGAGCGTCCTAAAAGCTGAAGGGCAAGTGCCCTTGCGGAGGGCAGTTCTGAGTCCAAAAGCCCTTGCAGAGGGCAGGAAGCATTTCAAAGGAAAGATAGCCGCAAAGGGTAAGTTTTTCGAATTTTTGTTTAGTCATGAATTCTTTCGGACTTTTTCCTTCGGACAAAAAGTCCGAAGAAATTCGAAAAAGGGTCGCGACACAAAACCCAAGAAAATACTCCAAAGGAAAGGAAGCAAGCGTGAGATCATTCTTGCAGACATTTTGTCCGCGGGAAAAGAGGCCGAAAGAAAAGCCCGACAAGGAGGACAAAAGCCCGCAAAGCAGAAGAGCCGAAGCAGGAAGAGACCCGACAGAATTTGCCAAAGACGGTGACGTCCTAGAAGCCGTCAATTTTAAGGAGACGGACTAGCAGTTGGGTATTCAATTTCAAGGTGACGACTGCGCGAACGTCAATTTTAAGACAGTGAAATAGCCGTTTGTTTTTGAATTGCCTGAGCACCAACCATGAAAAGAGCCCAAGGAACGCAGCGACCCGCCAGAAGATTGCCCCCGAAAGCTGAAAGAGCAAAAGGAGACAAAACCAGGATGAGACAAGGTGCATAAAAAGACAAAGCATCCAAGTGGCAAGAGGAGATGTCAACTCAGGGATTTATTCCTGCAGTTGGAACAACGCTTGCCAGGCAGTCACCAAACGGCGCAAACAGCAGACAAGCCGCATAAATGCCTTGAAAGGAGCAGTTTGTTCGCAGAGAAAAAGCGCGACTTGCAATTTCTCATTAAGGTTGGGACGCCAAAGTCAAAGCAGGAGCCGACAATCAAACGGCTTCCTCTTCCCAAGGTTCAGAACGCACATGGGCCACTTGAAAAAAGAGCGCCAAAATCTTTCGCAGGAAGCGCCAAGTTCTCTTCCTCTTTCTATATATTGTAAAAATTCTCATTTGAGAAGGATCCACTCTCTTAGCCTTATGGCAAAACTCTGCCCAAAAATCTCTCCGGCTTGTAAGGCAAAGCTACCAGATTTTACCTTGAATCAGGGCTTAGCATTTTTACCTCCATCTGGACTTGCACTTTAAAGTATATGTCTGTTTTCTTCTTTTGTGTTAAGTCATTGTCTTTCATGCTTTTCACAGATCGATTACAACATGTCCAGCGCATTGTGAAGTCTCCTTTCTGCAGGTCTGCCAGAAGTGTCTACAAAAAGAATATAGGTGCCTGTGAATAGGCTGTCAAAGTGTGTCTCAGAACACCTTTGCTAGTTCCTTCCTCCCTGTACTTCCACAGACCCCTAGCTAACTGTTGCAGAAGAGCTTCCAACTTCAGATGAAGTGTATGGACGCTTCTTTTTGGTGAAAAGTGTATATTCGGGTTGGGTGGGTCAACCTTTTCTGGTGTATCACCTTTTCGTTTTTTAGGCTTAGGTTTTGTTTGTTCAGCATCTCTCTCTCCCTTTTCATCCCCCCCCTTTTTTTCATTTTATTTGTTAGCAGTAGGAGAAACCAGGGCCTAAAAGATGCATCAGAGGGAGCTCGCCCTTATCTAGAGACTCTCCCCTCCAGCTTCGTCGGTCCCACAGGCAAGAGGGGAGTTTCCATTGTTGCGTGTGGAAAGGCAGTAGCTTGGCCTCCTCCCCCGGGTGCAATCCACTGCGTCAACACTAACAAAATTCCAGTTGGCATCAACACCGCAGCACCATATGCCACATTAGCATGGGACTCCTAGTTGTTGCTCCCTGCCCCTTACATAGCTATACATACATCTAAAACATTGCATAGATCAAGGCAGTGCAGAGGGGGGGATTCAACATCTCCCACTTCCCCTCGGAGCACAGAGGTATACACAGCTTTGCACTACACATGCCAATCCTGCATATAGGGATTCTACACATCCTTGGCGAAACATGACCGTCCTTGAAACCCCCTACTCGCATCATAATACATGGATTCCAACAACATCTACATTCACCTGCCGAATACATTTCTCATACATGCATTCTGCATCAATACACATTTAAAACAACACACAGTTTTCTATACCAAGCTGGAACCTTTTGTACTCTAGTGTAGCTATACCCATTTTCAGAGTTGCTATCCTGAAAATAGACACACACTTCTGTTTCTATTTTCAACCTTGTGCATGTGATTTCAGTTCTGCTCTAATTCGGTAGAAATATGCTCTCACGTCACTTATATATTAATTCTACAATTGTCTTTGCAATTTAAATGTTTAACATATCAATCCCGCAACTGATGTATTGTCCTGCAGATTCCCACGGGTATCCAGATCAAAATTACATTATATGAAGATTGGTACAAAAAGTTTCATTAAACTTTAAGTTTGGGGCTAAAAACTTAAGAGTGGAATATACTAAGGAGTCTTCCTGCTCTTAAATGAGAAAACATGATATTCACCAGGGAACTCCAGTACAGGGACTGAGGACCCATCCACGTCTCCCCCATACCCACATTTTTCAGTGACTACATTTATATATAATATAGCTGTCCCTTTATTCATTTATTCCCTGGCCTGATTTGAAATAGCGTCTCCAGGTAAACGCGAAAAACATCTCCTAGCTTGGAAGAGATTCAGAGATTATGGAAAGGCATGAAAAGCCATCTAAGAGCCAAACAATCAAAATCAAGCTGCAGGACGCAAATATGTTTAATGCCAAGGGCAACTACCCTGAAAAAGGATCTATAATACAAGCACTAACCAATCTATAACAAATTAAAAAACCTTAAAGCCTCTTCTTTTACGCTCAGTGCTTTCTCTTATAGATTGGGCATATGGTATAATAGGTGGATTGGAAAGGCTTGGTTTAGTTCCTAGCTTAATCGCGAGGTGTACAACATTTGAACAATTTATAATCCAAAAAAATCCCTTATGAGCTTCCAAGGGAGGGTCTAATTTGGCCAAAGAAATTGGTTTACCTTTTTTTCTAGAGAAAAGACTTCAAATGGTGGTATAACAAAGAAATTGTTGAAAAGTAAGGACCAGCTAGGAAAAGTGAGCTGCACGCCCCTCCACCACACAATCAATTTTCACCGCTGCCAACAGAGATATGAACCAAAAACAGAACTACAAGACCCTGAACTACAGTAAAAACCAGGTACCCAAGACTAATAATGCAGGTATAAATTCCTGCCGGATTTCAACAGATCAAATAGAAATGAATCAAATATAGCTAGCTAGCTGACATTCTCTAATAATACTTCCACAACCCAAAAAAGGTATAAAAACATAAAATAGGAAATATAAATAAGCAAAGAGCCACCTGCGGTAGCATCCGTAAAAGCCTTGGCGACACGCAGGGGTGTCTTCTTCAACCCATCTCTATTCACATCTTCGCCCAGTCCCTGCAATAACACCTTCACAGCCGCCATGATGGTAGAAAGGGAATCCGAGACACCTTCCGTGTCACTTGTTGCATTGTAGCCATTCTCGCATTCGTCCACGCATGCATCTGGCTCCAGATGTAGATGGGGGTACAATCTACCATTTGTCGCGCTTTCGACTCCTGCGCTCTTCAACCCACACAGAGGCACCTTCATTGCACCGGCCACCTGGGATCACCGAATGTGGATGTGAATGTGATGTAAACAATTCACAGAAATGTAACGTCTGCTACTTCCATAAAAACCACCAATTGATTCTGTGGGCAATAGGCACCATCCAATACCTGATAATTATAATAGAGAAAAAAGAAAATACAATTTTAATTTTATTTTTAGTTTTATTTTTTAGGTGGGTTGTGTGGAACGAAAGTCTGCAATATATTTTTATAGGTTTTAAAAACATGATAAAAAAAGGCTGGCGCTCTGAAGCCACACGCCGCTGACTTCAAAGGTACTCAGATTCGCATCAAATAAAGTACCGACCAGAAAGCGAAGTAGTCCAATCCAGACAGAGAAAGCGAAAGCCAAAGCCAAAGCGTGCGTATTTTCATCAAAGTAAGTACCAGGGCTCAAGATCAAATAGCGTAAGGAGAGAGTATTTTTATTTATACAAGTTTTTTATAAAATTTTATTTTGGATTTACTAGTCTAGATAAGGTAAAATTTGATATTAATTTTAATTGTATAATCTTTGTCTTAATAATTTAAATAAAGTAAAATTTGAGATTAATACAATCTATGTTTAAATTAAAACAAATTTAAATGTAATTGATAGAGTATTATTGACTTATTATAATTATAATTTATGGAAATGATTTGAAAGATAGGATTTAGATTTGTTTAGGTTTTATTATTATCTATGACAATGTACAATTGTTAGTAGATGTTTGAAATAGGTATGTGGTCATTTGATGTTGGTATGTTGTTGTTATTAATGCCAAAAGAGTGCATCATGTAAAGGGATAATGGTCATTGATGTCAAAGGTCTATTTGGTCAAGTACTTGAGCATGGTAGTGGCATAAAGAGAGTGTTGATCAATGAATGAGTATTGTAGATATGAGTAGCATATTGAGAGTATGTTCTCAGTTGACAACATGATGATGTCAAAAGTAACTAACCCTAGTTGGCAATGTGTGATGAGACAATATGCATTAAGAAGAATGTGGTCATGAGAATTTGAAGGCAACTAATATATTATGAGACAAGGTTGATGTCAAGGATGATGCCAAAGGTGTTCAGGTGCATGAAAGAGAGATGTCAAGTCATATGAAGCTTGGTCATGTGGTTTTAAGTCTATACGAAGTTGTGGAAGATTGGTGTCATCAGAAAAAGAATGGTTCAGTGATATGAGTGTGTTGTGATGTCTTATGACTGCTTGTTGTTTTGTTGAGGTCATGACATGGAAGGAACAGGTCAAAGTGTCAAGTGCATTGGAAGCTTGAGCCTAGTCATAGCATGGTGAAGGTATGAGATGGTGGCATGATGAGGTGAGTGATCTCAAGGATGTGAGAGGTTGTGAAGGTTGTGTGAGCATGAGAAAAAGGTGTAGAAGCATCCATGAGATCTCAAGGTGAGCCTACAAGGGTAGGACCTTCAGATCAAGTTTTCACCTAGACCACTCCTAGACCCTGCATGGCCTAATGAGGCATGAAGATCAATTTTCAAGACAAGTTTGCATATGTGAGCATGGACAGAGGTATGATATGTTGTTTTAAGCATGTTCACAAAGTTTGAGGCCATGGTTTGAAGGGAATTGCAAGAAACACTAGTTTAGGCCTTCTCAAGTTCACATAATGAGGTCTCAATACTCAAGAGGCACTTTCACACTTATGTTGGCACGTATAACCTCCACATGGGAACCTGAGCTATTAAGGAGAGATGGGAAAGGGTCCTAGCTAAGATCTCTAGGCATTGGTTTTAGATTTAAGGGGCAGTCATTTATGAATAATCGTTAACACCAAAACCTGTGTTAAACCTCCCTAAAACCCTAATAAGGACCCGATGTGAAAGATATTGTTCAAATCAGCTCAGAATGGTCTCAAATGACTATTGGAGCATGTAGTCAACTCTCCCATGCACCTCCAAGTGGTGGTGGTTAGTCATATGAGAGAAAATATACAGATACAAGCTTGTTTGTGAAGAATTTATTGTAGTAGTAAAAAGTTGCATTGGTCAAGAAAAGAAAATGAATAAAAGAAGGAGCTAGAGACTCATACTATATGTCCATGAAGGTTTTTGGATAAGTTCCACCCTTCAAGTGTACTAAACCTGTCAACCAAGTCACTAATAGGCCTAATGGTGTAATTAGTGTAAAACCCAGACAACAGTGAGAAGATGAATTGGAATGTGTTTTCATGTTAGAATGATGAAACTAAGTGCATGGATATATTGTTCAAGCATTTTAATCCATGTCTATGCTTGCAAAAAGTTTTGTAGGTCAGTGAATATGGTGAAACGTTGTTCATAAAATGCCCTGTCTGGTTCATATAAGACATTATGATATAAAGTCATGAGATTGGTCTAAAAGACCAATATTTGCTATTAGACCATATGAGTTTTGTGTTTTAGAATGTTCTAAAGATGTCAGAGAACCTTTTGAATGCATCAAGAGTCTTTGAAAGTGTCTACACAGGCGTTGGAGGTATAAGTCACCATGATTGTGTTTTGAGGTAAATTGGTAGTTCTAAATGAGTGAGTTGCAGAGGTGTTCTTGAAGCCTTAATCTCTGAGTGAAAGTGTCTAATACATTTGGTAATGACCCTGAGGTCATGTATATTTTGTTTATGTACTTTTTTTTATCATGTTTCAATAGTTTAAGGGTGTTTAAGCTTCACTTTTGCAAGACAAACTTTTGAGGCACACAGGCCTAATAGGACAGTTTGTCCGAAAAGAGGTTTCATGGTATGAATGATAGACACAAGTCCAATTAAGCATGGAGGTCAGTAGAGGTCTTATGCTAATTGATTGAATGGTTTTCAATTGTTGGAGAAAGCCATTTGGGCCCAAGAGGATCAAAATTTGATGCTAAGAAGATATACCTAATGCAATTAGGTCTCCATGAGACTTAAAAGTGAAATGAGGCCTAATAAAGTTATGACAAACCAAAAGGAACTCAAAGATCATTTGAATCATGTTTATGAGATATACTAATACCTATTATATGGCCTATCTAAGAGGTCAAGGGTGTGTGGCTGACTAAGTGGTATATGAACAAGGAACGGTGTATATACAAGGCAATTTTAGGCCTATTGGAGTAAGCTTAGAGGAAGTGAATGTATAGATAAATCAATGAGCCTAAGAGGTTGGGTAACATGTTTTAAGCCTTAAAGAGAGAGCAGAGAATCATTTCATGAAGATCATATAAGTGTTCCATAGTTGAATATCAAGGTCACATGACCTATTATGTCTTGAAGAGGGTTAGTTGAGAGAAGAAGCCTAGAGGCAGTTTTTTGAGAGAGATCAAGTGCAGTAGAGATGAAGGAGTGATCATTGTCTATTGAGAGGCTATCAAAGTTGCATCAGATATGTGTTCTTGATGTATGATAGTGGATAGATCATATGGATAGTTGAGTGGAAGAATAGAGTGTGATTGACTAAGTTGGTGCTTGGTCAAAGAGGGAGTTGAAGCTTTCTTGTAGGTTGGTGCTTACAGAATTGGTCTTTGTTGAGTTGGTACTTGGTCAAGAGGGAGTTGGAGCTACCTTTTAGGTTGGTGCTTTAAGAAGTTTCCTTGATTGAGTTGGTGCTTTGTCATTGGGGGTTGTAGCCTCTAGCAAGTAGGTGCTTGCTAAAGTCAAGTGGGTGCTTGATAAATTTGGGGTTGGTGTTCCATGTTGAGTTGGTGCTTAAATAAATTTGATACATTATCTTATAGGAAATTTTTTCCAATATTTGTTTTAATGGGTTTTATTTCCCATGAGATTTTCCCACATATGTGATGTGTTATCTTGTTTCATGCTCATGTGATTGGTTCTTACTACATTCTTAGATAATTGTGTTGCTTTCATAATTCATACATGAGTGGATGTAATTGATTGAAACTTTTTGAAGATTGATTCACCCCCCTCATCATTGTACTTCCAAAAATTGGTATTAGAGATTGGTCCTTTGAAGCATGCCTAACATCTTGAAGGAAATCCTTGAAGCACAAACATGTCTAGTCAACAAGTACAAGGAGGTTTCTCAACCAATAAGACCCATCTCTTCAATGGGACTAACTATGCATTTTGGATCATTAGAATGAAAATATATCTAATGTCCTTGGGTTATGACATATGACAATATGTTGTTGATGGATTCACTCCACCTTCTACACCACCAACTGATGTAGCAGGAAAGAAGGCAAGTGAGAACAACTCTATGGCAATGAATGTCATTCTGTGTGGTCTTTCAAAAGCAACATTTGTTAAGATCATGCATTATGATACAACCAAAGAGATTTGGGAAAAGTTGCAGACCATTTATGAAGGAGACACCAAAGTTAAGTTGGCAAAGTTACAGACTCACTATAGGTAGTTTGAAAGTTTGAGAATGAATGAGGATGAAAACATTGCATCTT
Organism: Torreya grandis; assembly: GCA_037957365.1. Taxonomy (NCBI): domain Eukaryota; kingdom Viridiplantae; phylum Streptophyta; class Pinopsida; order Cupressales; family Taxaceae; genus Torreya; species Torreya grandis. The sequence continues at coordinate 1,076,665 of JARHVA010004346.1, read as the reverse complement.
ATCTATTGAGAGTAAATGAAGTGGTAAATGTCATAAGAGGTCTAGGAGAGAATTTAGAAGAATCAACAGTAGTAAAAAAGGTACTAAGATCCTTTAATTATAAGTTTGATTCAAAAGTGTCTGCAGTAAAGGAAATCAAATATCTTAACACACTATAGATGGATGAGCTTCATGGCATCTTGACTTCCTATGAAATGAGAAAAAGCGATGGAAGAATTTTTAAGAAGGAAGTTGTATTCAAAGCTAAGAAGAAGTCACAAGGTAAGAAGGCCAAGGATGATGTTGATGTAGATATTTATGATGACAAGATAGAAGCCATGTCTGTCAAAAAACTAGGGAGAGGTTTAGGAAAGTATAAGGGCAAGTTGCCATTTTAATGCTTTAATTGTGGTAAGATTGGTTAATTTGCCTCTAAATGCCCTAACAAGGATAAGAATGAGAATGATTAAGAACATGATGAACATCATGGTGATGATAAGGTCTATAAACCTGCTAAAAGAAAGAAAGGGTCATTAAAAAACAAAAGAAGTTTTTATACTAAGGAAGATAGTAGCTCATCTAATATAAGTGACATAAGTACATTTGATAGTGATGGTGATAGTAATGAGAATGATAACAATGAAACCTTATTCATGGCTATAGAAACAAACAATGAGATTTGTTCAAAAAGAAAACATCTTATGGATGATGAAGAATCGAATGAAGAAGAGGTTGAAGTGAACCTTGAGTTAGAATTGGTGAATGCTTTAGAGGAGTTGAAGTTTTAAAGAAAAAAGAATTAGAAATTAAGATCATTGGTTAAGAGTTATGAGAATCAAATCAATCTATTTGAAGAGAGACTAAACAACAATAGCAATGAACATGAGGAGATCATCAAATAATTGGAAACTTAGATTAAAATCATCACTACAAGTCTTAAGACCAAGGAGGAAGAATGCATCAAGTTTGGAATAGAAATAGAGTCCTTGAAGGTAGAATTGGATCAGACAACAGTCAAGTTGAAGACACATCAGAAATTTTAAAAGAGTATTGAAGTTCTTGGTGATATTTTGAGTATTCAAAGGCCTCCACATGAAAAAATAGGTCTTGGGTTCAAGGAATACCAAAAGGAGAACAAGGAGAGTCAGATCTCAAAGACCTATACAAAAACTCTCAAATCTAAAACTCAAAGTGATCATCAGTAAGTCAAAAGTGCCAACATGAAAATCAACATGAAGAGACCAATTAGGCAATCCAATGCAATGAAGTATTTCAATTCTTTCAATGGTTATTATTTTGTTTGTCATAACTTTGGTCATAGATAAAGTGATTGTAGAATGGTCTCAATGAATGAGTTATCATGGGAACATGGGAGAAGGAGTGATTAGTCAAGAGGTAAGTACATAAATGTTGTTTGCTATAGTTGTCATAGTATGGAACACACTAAAATATTATGTCCTAATGGAGTTAGAAGGCCCTCAAGACTTAACAAGGTATATGGAGCTCTTAGAGTGCATAATAAGGGTCAAACATTGGCAAGAAAGCCAAAGAAAGTCAAGATTGATCATATTGAGCCCAAGATTCAAGATGGATTATTTGCTAAGATAGATCAAGGATCAGAAGTGAAGGAATGTTAGGAACACTTGTTATTTGCATGTATTGACAAGGAAGTCAAAAAAAGAAGGATAATAAGGTGGATGAGTCAAATACATCAGTCAAGCCTAAGTGGATTCTAAGGAGGAACTATCAGTCTCATAATTATAGGATAACTAAGCTAAGTGGTCTAGAGATTTGGGAATCCCTTGAGTTAATGGAGTTTTGAGATCCCTATGGAAAAGGGTGACTCCATTAGGTTTCATGGAGATAATCCTCTATCAATAGAAGCATGAGGTTACAGTCAAATGAGGATTCATCTTGAAAGGATTCTATGTTGTCTATGTTACAAGGTATGAGTTGTTTTCTTTGTAGCTTGTATGTATATGACAAGGTGAAAGGAGTTTTGTTTAGTATGAGAATTGATTCTGGAGATCAATTCATGAGGAGTCATGGTATGGAATGTAAGTCTAAGCATAGGATTGTGTCTAGAGACATGGAATATGGATTGGTCTGCAAGACCAATATGGTCATAGAGACAAGTTAAATGTTGTTAACATAGATGGAAGCATGATGAAAGCTTGTGTAGTTGATTGGTATATGAGAGGTAAGCAAAAATTTATTTTTTGCTTCTAAAAATGTGTTTCTAATAGTTGATAGCTTGATTTGTGTTGAGAAGTGGTATCGGTATCAAGATTTTTGAAGGATGCTTAGAATGGTCTGTTAGTCCTGATGACTCATATGATGAGCACAAGTTGTGAGGACAAAGGGGGAGTTAATCAAATGATTCACAAGCTTTAAGAGCAGATAAGTAAATGGTCTATGTCAAAGAAGGTATACAATTAACATGAAGACAGGTTGAAGAATATGGTCAGGGCTAAGAACATGATGGATGTTTGTGAAGCTAGAATAGGGAAATGAAGATGGATATTATCCATCTCTGTGGCATCAAGTTGCATAAAGGAAAGTGAGTGATCTTGTGTATCTGAGTCCATTTGAAGATCTATGTCAGATAAGAATATTTGTGAAAGCCCAGTGAGTGATCAAGAGTTTGATCTATATCAATCATATCAAGGACAAGGTGAGTGTTCCTGTGTATTTGAATTCATTTGAAGAAGGTATGCATGGAGTTAGGGGGATCATGTTTGTATGATGCTTCATAGACTCTATGATATTGTTACCAAAAAAGAAAGAGAGAGATCAGAAAGGGAGAAAGTTCATAATGCTTTATAGACTCAATAAATGTTGGATATCTTATTTGTTGCAAGAGGTGTGATCCAAGAAGTTACATCATGAGGGAGAAATTTGCAGGTGTTTCTTAGTCATTAATGTCAAAAAGGGGAAAATGAAAATATGGGAAAATTATAATTTTGAAGTTATTTCATTTGTATCATGTGTTTTCCATCAATGTGTTTTCCATTAATGAGAAAGGGGGAGTTTTTTGGCATGTTATTGTCATTAATGTCAAAAGGGTGCATCATGTAAAGGAATAATGGTCATTAATGTCAAAGGTTTGTTTGGTCAAGTACTTGAGCATGGTAGTGGCATAAAGAGAGTGTTGATTAATGAGTGAGTATTGTGGATATAAGTAGCTTGTTGAGAGTATGTTCTCAGTTGGCAACATGATGATGTCAAAGGTGACTAAGCCTAGTTAGTAGTGTGTGATGAGACAAGATGCATTGAAAAGAGTGTGGTCATGAGAATTTGAATGAAAGAGAGAATTTTAAGGTAAGATAGAATTTTAAGGCAACTAATGTATTATGGTTGAATGAAATTCAAGATTGATGTCAAGGATGATGTCAAAGGTGTTCAAGTTCATGGAAGAGAGATGTCAAGTCATATGAAGCTTGGTCATGTGGTTTTAGGTCTATATGAGGTTGTGGAAGATTGTTGTCATCAAAAAAATAATGTTGTAGTGATATGAGTGTGTTGTGATATATTATTACTACTTATTTATTGCTTTATTGAGGTCATGACATGAAAGGAACAGGTCAAGGTGTCAAGTGCATTAGAAGCTTGAGCCTAGTCATAGCATGGTGAAGGTATGATATGGTGGCATGATGAGGTGAGTGATCTCAGGCATGTGAGAGGTTGTGAAGGTTGTGTGATCATGATAAAAAAATTTAGAAGCATCCATGAGAGTCTCAGGGTGAGCCTACAAGGGTAAGACCTTTAGATCAAGTCTGCACCGAGACCACTCCTAGACCCTGCTTAGCCTAATGAGGAATGAAGATTAGTTTTAAAGATAATTGTGCATGTGTGAGCATGTAAAAAGGTATGATATTTTTTTTAAGAATTATCACAAAGTTTAAGGCCATGGTTTGAAGTGAATTGCCAGAAAAATTGGTTTAGGCGTTCTTGAGTTCACAAAATAAGGTCTCAAGACCCGAGACACACTTTCATATGTTCATTGGCATGTTGTAACCTCTGCATAGGAACTTGAGATATTAAGGAGAGATGGGGAAGGGTCTTATTTAATATATCTAGGCATTTTTTTTGGATTTAAGGGATAGTCCTTTATGAATAATCGTTAACACTAAAACCTATGTTAAACCTCCCTAAAACCCTAATAAAGACCCAATGTGAAATATATTGTTAAAATCAACCCAAAATGGTCTTAAATGACTATAAAAACTATTGGATCATGTAGTCAGCTCTCCCAGGTACCTCCAAGTGGTGGTGGTTAGTCAGATGAGAGAGAAAATGTACAAATGCAGGCTTGTTTATGAAAAAATTGTTGTTGTAGTCAAAAGTTGCATTAGTCAATAAAAGTAAATAGATGGAAGAAGGATCTAGAGACTCATATTATATTCCCATGAAGGTTTATGTATAGGTTCCACCCTTCAAGTGTGCTAAATTGGTCATCCAAGTTAGTTGATTGCTAACAAACCTAATGGTGTAAATAGTGTAAAACCTCATCAACAGTGAGAAGATGAATTGGAATGTGTTTTCATGATAGAATGATGAAACCAAGTGCATGGAGACGTTTTTAAATAATTTTAATTCATGTTTATGATTTCAATAAGTTTTTTAGGTTAGTGAATATGGTGAAAAATTGTTCACAAAATGACATGTTTGGTTTAGATAAGACAATATGATATAAGGTCATGAGATTGGTTTGAAAGACCAATATTTTGCTATTAGACCATATGATTTTTGTGTTTGATAATGTTATAAATATTTCATATAATGTTTTAAATTCATTAATAGTCTTTGAAAATTTCTACACTAGTGTTGAAGGTCTAAGTCACCATGACTGTGTTTTGAGGTAAACTAGTAGTTCTTAGTGAGTGAGTTGTAGAGGTGTTATTGAAGCCTTAAGCTCTAAATGAAAGTGTCTTATGCATTTGGTAATGACCTTGAGTTCATGTAGATTATATTTATATACTTTTTTGATCATGTTTCAATATCTTAAGTGTGTTTAAGATTCACTTTTGCAAGATAGCCTTTTGAGGCACACATGCCTAATAAGATAGTTTATCCTAAAAGAGGTTTCATGGTATGAATGATAAACATAGGTCCAATAAATCATGAAGGAGATCAGTAGAGGTCTTATGATAAATTATTTAATGGTTTTAAATTGTTTGGGAAATCCATTTTGGCCTAAGAGGATCAATATTTGACACTAAGAAGATAGACCTAATGTAATTAGAGCTCCATGAGACCTAAAATTGAAATGAGGCCTAATAAAGTTATGACAGACCAAAAGGGACTCAAATATAATTTGAATCATGTTTATGAGATATCCTAATACCTATTATATGTCTGACTTAATAGGTTAAGGGTGTGTGGCTGACTAAGTGGTATATGAACAAGGAATGGTATATATACAAGGTAGTTTTTGGCCTAATGGAGTAAGCTTAGAGGAAGTGAATGTATTGATAAATAAATGAGCCTAAGGGGGTTGGGTAACATGTTTTAAAACCTAAGGAGAGAGAATAGAAGAATTTCATGAATATAATATAGATGTTATATAGTTGAAGATGAGGTCACATGACTTATTCAGTCTTAAAGAGGGCTAGTTGAATGAAGAAGCCTAGAGGCAATTTTTCGAGAGAGATCAAGTGGAGTAGAGCTAAAGGAGTGATCATTGTCTATTAAGAGGATATTAGAGTTGAATCAGATATGTATTCTTGATGTATGATAGTGGATAGAGTAGATGGATATCTGAGTGGAAGAATAGAAGAAAGAAGTGTGATTGGCTAGTTGGTGCTTGGTCAAAGAGGGAGTTAAAGCTTCCTTGTAGGTTGGTGCTTGAAGAATTGCTCTTGGTTGGGTTTGTTCTTGGTAAACATGGATTTGGAGTTTCCTTGAAGGTTAGTGCTTGCAAAATTGTCCTTGACTGAGTTGGTGCTTGGTCATAGGGGGTTATAGCCTCCTAACAAGTAGGTGCTTGCTAAATTTAAGTAGGTGCTTGATAAATTTGGGGTTGGTGCTCCATGTTGAGTTGGTGCTCAACTAAATTTGATACATTATATTATAAGATAGTTTATCCAAGATTTTTTTTAGTGGGTTTTATTCCCCATGAGGGTTTCCCCCATATGTGATGTGTTATCTTGTTTCATGCTCATGTGATTGGTTCATAATGCATTGTTAGATCACTGTGTTGCTTTCATAGTTCATATATGAGTGGATGTAATTGATTGAATGTTTTTGAAGACATATTCACCTCCCCCCTCTCAATCATTATGCTTCCAACATTAGATCTAAAAACTAAGATTCAAAACCTATTGGAACAAGTTTAGTACCATTTGGACACATGTGACAACCGAATATATTCACACTCAACAATATTTGTCTTGGGGAGATGTTCCAAAGTGTTTTTCCACAAATCACTCCCCTTACATGTAGAGAGGTATTATTTTTAATATAAGGCATTTAGATTATGTGCAATTTTAGATTAATCTTTCTTCACCTCAAAACCCTAACTCCACTTTTGACACTTATTTTACCTATGACCTCAACCACCCCTCGTTAAGTGGCTAAGTGTTGTATACATTCTAATTTTATGAAGATGGCTCAAACCACATGTAATTCTCTCACCTAACTATGTTTTTAAAATCATTTTAATATTGGAATGTTGTGCAATCCTAGGTGTGACTTTCAACATTTGACAACCCATAATTTTGACCTTTCAATGGTATTTAAACTTTACTTAGAGTTATCCCTTTAAAGATTTTAAAACTTTGAATGATTTTGGTTAGTCACTCAAGGATGTGCAAAGGTTTTTCAATGATAGATAGATGTTTTTTTGATAAGTGATAGATAAATATAGACTTAAACTTGATATTCTTATATAGTTGACTCTTAGAGTAATTTCCCTCTAAACTGACATGTGAAACGTACAAGCTGACTTGAAAGAAGGATTTGAATATGATAAAATAGTTATTGAAGGGCACATGGATGAGTTCAACCAATGAAAATGGATCTAGTAATTGAATCTATCTGAATGTGGCTATAAGTGTCCACAAAGCAAGAAATAGTGATATGAGATAAGGAGACACTCTAAGTAAGTTGATAAGTTATTCAAGCAGAGACTAGGGAAAACTTGTGTATAAATAATGAAAATTTAAGAAGGTCAGGTCCAAATATAAGTGAATAACTATGTGTTTTACCCTATTTTGATAAACACTAAGTGTGTTATGCTTATTACATACGTGTAAAACTAGAAATATCATAATGCTCAAGATATACAATATTTAACTATTCTAATTTTGACAAATTGCTAATTATGGAAAGTGTTGTTTTGGTAAAGTACTTGTTTACCCCTTTTTTAGATTAAGATTTAGGGGTAATAGCCTAATCAACCATGGAGTAAGCTATTATAAAAGTAGGATAATTAAATAAATTTAGATTTACAATATTCTGATAAATATACTGAATATGAGAATATGCTAAATATAAAAAATTACAATGGCAAATAATATTCTAAAAGTTACAATATGAAGGAAAAATAATGCTTAGCTTATTCAATGATGTATAAGTAGATCTAACAAGCACAAGTGAAAAAGAAGATAGCTTAGTGATTCACCTTAATTCATCAAATTTTAGAAATTCACTCTATGTTATCCTAGACACTATCATCAATAGTTAAGTCTTGGTTTTGATGCTTCTATCTGGGTCAAGATACAAACTCTTTTTTTTAAGAACCATTTGTTTATATTAGGGTTCACTATCACTTCACAGGTTATCAATTCAAATCATGCACACGGTTTCCAAGAATAAGGCTTTTACTCAAAACATTAGTCTTATGATTAGGGCATGTCACCTTAAAAATTATGGGTTAGTGAGATCAAGTGAAGTTGAGCTAACCTCAAACACCCCTATATCAATGAGCACTACCTACATAGTGATATTCTCCAAACAAGGGCTCAGACCGATGTAATTATCCCTCTTATATGGTTTTGTGTGTGAACAATTTGTAATATGCTATATGTGAGTTCATCTAGTTATCTATCTTGTAACTTGAAAAATTTTGCTCATGGATTACTCTTTGAATGCTTTAAACCTGTAAGAAGACTAATCTTATGACTGATTTGAAAATAGGAAAGAATATGGAAATATAGCTAAGTTGTGAAATGATATTGATAATATAGTGTGAGCTTGAGAGGTGCTTGCTTATATCTTGCTTGGTCCATAATGAATGGACTTTTATTTATATTTATACCACACATTTTTAAATGATCTCATGGGAGGGTTAAAGAATATGGATAGGCCAACCCATGTCAAAATATTTTCAATTTGATCATTTGGAAATCAAGGACACTAGCATCATATCTGGGACACTAGTATCAATGCTTGTGTCTTAATCAAGATGCTAGTGTCCTGCAAGGTAAAATTTTTGTGAGGATTTTTAATTGTCTATGCATGATATGAATCATGTTTTATGCATATTTTAGGCTATAAGTGATCTATATCATCATAATGTTAGGGTTGGACTATAGGATAACCAATTAGGCACACTAAGATGGTAAACATGAGCTTTTTGGTAGCAAGAAGGTCATGAACTGAAGGGTTGAGCCATGATTGGTATTTGTCAAGTGTACAAAACTAGTGTCATATAAAATCAAATTTTAGTAGTTACATTTGCCCTCCCTTTAATCTAGTAATACATAAGGATGAAATTACTAGGTTAAAGGGAAGAAATGCATACTATGGTGTGTGTATAACACACCTTGTATTTATTTGAACTTCATTTGAATTTGACGTTTGTGCATTACCTACAACCAAGAGCATGTTATAGTGTAATTAGTGCATATAATCTAAAAATGAATAATTGAAATGCTTGAAATTAAAGAGAGCAAGGAATGAATACACGTTTGTTGATGCAACCATGTTTCCCCTTGGTAATTTGCTTTAGAAATGATGATTATTTACTAAAGCATTGGAGAGAGAGGTTCACAATTGAACCTTGGAGATGTGAAGAGGGAATTGAAGGGTGTTCACATCCCTAATCTGGTGCAAGGGCAAGTTGTGCCAAGTCTATTGAGAGCACTAAATCTCAATTGCATAACTCAAGTGTAAACAATAACTAGCCAATCTATCCATGGTGAAGTGGTGTAACCATTTAAACCTGAAAAATGGGAGTAGTGCCAAGACCATCAAGATCACTAAATCTCACTCACACTACTTAAGGGAGCCAACTGTTATAGATAGGTAAAAGCTCAATGGATATGTTTTGGAAAATTTGATGCATCAATGTGTCGTGATAAAGGAATGAACTCTATTAATTCCCTCTCATCAAATTTGTTGTAAATAGTGTATAACATGTATATGTATTTGTGATTTGGTGAATTTTCATGACATATGCACATCTAATGTGTCTCAAGGTGAAGTATTTATCAAAATATAACCTCTACTCTGTAAACTATATATAATATGTGTCTCAAATTTGAAAAAAATTATCCCAAATTTGTGAAAATAAGTGCCAAATGCATAAGATTATGTTCCAAGTGTATATCTAAATCATATAACTTGTTTAAATTTTTTTCAATTCTGCCAACTGTAAGTGTGTAGACTCATGTCTCTATGACATGCCCCTACTAATATTCCCCTTTTTGAGGTGAAAGGAATACACTATGATAGTCATCTTATCTCAAAAGGATAAATCATGACATATTTGTATCAATCATGTAGTAATCAAGCATATATTAGTATCATGTGTAAGTATATATATCAATTAAGCTCATAGTATCCCATCACAAAAAGCCTTAAGATTCATAATATGGATCATGGCAATGCCTATAATTAACAAGCACAAGCTCAACAAATACTCAAGCACACATACAAGAACACTTAATGTCACACAAAATGGGTCTAAAAAGACCACAAACAAAGGGCATGTTCAAATATCACACACTTAAAGGGAGGACATGTTCAAATGTACACACACCAAATAAACAACACTTAGTGACACTATGGCCAGAAAATAAGGAACATGTTCAAATGGTCCACAATCAAAACAAGGTAGTAAACAAAAAGTGCAATCAAGTAAGCCATGCGATAATATAAATAAGTGAAATATAAGCCACCAACATAAACATATCATATTAGTTATTGCATACATGTGTTAGAAAAATGTCATGTAGCATAACATATTCAACATACTAAGCATGGGTATAGACATGTGTAAGTGTAGTCATATAAAATGTGAAAATTGGTAACTTGAGTGACACACAACCCATAAGTCCCTCTTATTTTCTCTCATAACCCTCCTAGGCACCTTTTCACCGATTTATAGTCATCTGTAGCCTTCCAAATAGTGATTCCACTTCCTCCAAGCAACTTTTCCCATGACAAATCCATCCCCCAGGTCCTGTACCCTTAGGATAATAACACCCAAATTGGACTATAGTGCCATACCCTAGGGTGTTCATTTCTGGTGCTCCTATCTAAGTGAATTTTTAACTCCAATAGTCATTTACTTCTAGTTCCTAGCCTTCTTCTTGTTGGTCTAATGTGAATACATTTGACCCATGCCCAACAAATCTCTATAAAATCCTATTCAAAGTTCATTTAGAAGGGGTTGGCAAATTATTACAAAGAAAGCAAGAATACAAGCAAAACCACTAAGGCAATCTTCCCTATTCTCTGCATACAACCAACCAATACTACTATAAGTTTATTCAAATCCTTACACCAATCCCTAGCCACCTCAAGCACATCCATTTTAATATTTTTCATCTTCATACACACTATTGCATAAAGCACATCAAGTGGGAGAACTACATATAGCTTGATCCCTCTTTAGAGTATTGATATGTAGGTAGCATTCCCACACAAGGGGTGTGGATACACATTTAGTGCATCTTACACACACTAACCCCCCCTCTTTCCCAAAGTTTATCAAATCACAATGGAGTATAGGGTTTGAAGAATAAATCAAATATATAAATATTTTTACAGACATCCAACAATCAAAATTTTGCAGGTAGGCTCACATAGACACAGTGAACAAAACCCAGAAAGCTCAGTCTCTTGGAAAACAATGATAGAAGAGGACTATAGCATGAGGACCCTAGGGTGTATTATTTTGGTGCTCCTATCCAATCATAAAATGAAGGCCAGATCTTGATTTACGATAGTGTTCCTATCTTGTATAATGAATTTTAGACTCTACAATAGCCGTCTCAATTAATTTCTAGCTAAGTCTTATTTTCTCTCCCTTATTCCTATTTTTGGAAAGAGTAAAATTACAATTAAATTATATAAATTAGTAGTTTAATTATTGCATATTTATTTATAGATTTAATTAACTCAGACCCTTAACTAAATTAGGAATAATACACCAATATTCTCAAAATTGTTAAATCATTTGGTAAACCCAACTTACTTCAAACACACATAAAAGCCCTAGGGTAAATTTCTTACTATTTTTTCTTTTTTCTTTTTGATTTTTTATCTGCATAATAAAATAAAAAATTAACATTAAATTTTCATAGTAATTTTAAAATAATTTTATTTCAAACCCTAGTTGCCCATACCAGGTCACGGTATTTCCTAGTATTTTTCCTATATTTTTCTAATTTTTTACCTGCATAATAAAATAAAAAATTAGCATTAAATTTTTTAAAATTTTATAGTAATTTTAAAATAACTTTCTTTCAAACCCTAGTTTCCCATACTAGGTCCCAGTATTTTCCCAATATTTTTTTATATATTTCTAATTTTTTACCTACATAATAAAATCATAAATTAGCATTAAATTTTAAAATTTTGTAGTAATTTTAAAATAATTTTATTTCAAACCCTAATTGGTCATATTTGGTCCCTCCAAATAAAAAAAATTCCAATAATTTTTTGATTTTTTACTTGCATATTTAAATAAAAAATTCACATTAAATTTTAAAATTCCTTAGTAAATTTTAAAAATAATCATTTTCAAAACCCTAGTTGCATATACTAGGTCCCTTTGTTTGCTTGAGGTATCACCTTACATCTAAAATTAGATTTCACATAGTAACAAAAATGGATTGCACTTATTTACAAATATTTCTAGCATTTCTTGTAAATAATAAGGAGACCATACTTGGTCATATCATGTACATGAATGATGAAGTTTACCATATGTTAGTACAAATCTTCATCCTTTGCATTTCATGTTTAATTTTTATAATATGGAATGACATTAAGAAAATAAGTGCTAAATATGTTAAGGTACCTCTTGCCTCACATCCCTTGGAACCTCTATCCTGTGCCAAGCTATGTTGCATGGTCCATTTTACTCTTCCCCAGGTCACTACCCATCGCTAGAGAGCCCAGTTGACACCTTTTGTCCCTCCACCACCTCGACCTATCGATTATTTATGATCTCTCATAGCTACTAATAGTCTTATATAGATAGTAGATAATGTGGTTAGAGATATTACTCGACATGCCACCATGCCTCCTTTATCTAGTCAGGAACCCCACCACCCTCCTATTCCTTCCCATCCCAGGTCCAACCCACTCACACAGGTAAATCTACACAAGGGATATGATATTGTTGATCAGTTGAGAAACACACTAACTAAGATTTCCATTCTATAATTACTTAAAAAAAACTAATGTGTTCAAGGACATTCTTTATTAGGTAATCACTTAGACTTCTATGCCCATTGATTTAGAGCCTTCTTATTTTACATCAGTGGTCAACATGATAAAATATATAGAAGATGTTATTTCTTTTGATCATGAAGACATGCCATCTCATACAGTTATTGATCAAAATTTGCCATTATTCATACAAGTTCAAGTCAAAACTAGCATAATTAAGAGAGTTCTAGTTGATAGTGGTTCCAAACTTAATATATGTAATATTACATTCTTACAGACCATGGGTGTAGATATGACATCTATGCAAAAATCATATAAAAATATTAGAGGGTTTGATGATATACCATGACAAACATTGGGCACCATTGCTTTAGATATAATGGTAGGACCAAAAACCCTCTCTACATAGTTCCAGGTCATGCCAGGTCCTCTTCGTTATAATATTTTACTTGGATGACCTTGGATACATGCCATGGAGGCATTTCCTTCTCCTCTTCATTGATGTGTTAAGTTTATCCATGAAGGATACCTATACACATGCCTGGTAGATAACCAACCATTCAGATATTGTTAGATTACAAAGTCATCTTAGAATATTTCACCAGATGGGACGTCTCATATCATAGTTTAGTCACCACCTCATTGCATTTCTCTTCATTAGATACATACATATGAAGTAGGAGAGACTAGCACAACTCAGACTCCTCCACTTATAGTTGTCTCCTCAGCTTCAAATATTTAGCTAGTCATAACAACTTCAGCCGTTCTAGTTACTCCATCACTCATGGTTCCTACCCTATTACAATTATACATTCACTAAAAACAATTATAGTAGTAACAGTTGATTTTATAGATATAGTTACTCCATCAGTTATAGATACTCTCCCAATACCATTGTGTTCTACTACTAAATTTAATGAGACTCCCATATCACAGTTACCCCTTGTGGTAAATTTTGATGATGATACGACACCCACACTCAGATGATGATACAAAACCCACACTCATATATGACTATTTATGTGGATTGAGCTTTAAACCAGTTAGCCTAGGGGAGTATCGAGATGAATCTAGATCTCTCATTACACATCTTACATCAATCTTAGCATCTCGCACTACACTCTCAGGATATGCTCCACATTCATGGCCACAAATGGATCACTTGGCACATATAGTTCATATGGTTACCTCTATGGATATAGATCTAGTCATTTAGATTTAGACATGTAGTACATAACATTAGCCATAGATTAAGCTATATATGTTACTTGATCATGGATTAATCACACTACCTATAATACAAAATAGATCTATTAGCATATATCACATTAGGATGGTCACCCATTTTGTTTTTTTCATAGGATTACAAGCCATGATACAAACTCATGTATAACTTTACAACAGAGATTGGATAAACTACAGGTTCAAGATATTATTAAAATTACACCACCAAAAACACTAGTTTTACCACTTCTACCAAAGCCATCTAATACCATAATTAAATATCCCAAAGGGGACTCAAAATCTTCACCACTAGAACAACCTTCAATTCATCATCGACAAGATGACACCATTATGAGTGATAGATCTTTGACTACACAAAGCACAGATCTTACTGATACCTAAGGAGATAGCCAACATGCATATATAATCTAAAACATATGACACCACAAGTTCAAGATATTATTAAAATTTCACCACCAAAAACACTAGTTTTACCACATCTACCAAAGCCATCTAATACCATAATTAAATATCCCAAAGGGGACTCAAAATCTTCACCACTAGAACAACCTTCAATTCATCATCCACAAGATGACACCATTATGAGTGATAGATCTTCAACTACACACAAAGCACAGATCTTACTGATACCTGAGGAGATAGCCAACATGCATATAGAATCTAAAACATATGATGATACTTATGATGATGATCTTGAGGCATTTGATTATGGTCATGATCCCTTCCTCCTTCTCCATATTTAGCAAGATCCATCCTTTCTCTCTTCCAGCCTAGTTTTTAATGTGATTATGTACATATTGCTTTATTCATATGTTTGTACATAGTTTTTTTTTCAATTAATTTTCATAGTTTCTCAGTATCTCTTGTACATAGTCTTCTTATGATTGATTGTACATAGCTTATTTCAAAATACAAAAACATTCAAATATTAAAAAATTTAAAAACATTTCAATTGTATGCATTCTCCATGCTTTACATTTCTACTACCATGCTAGACTTACATTTGTTGTTCTATGTTATTATTTATTGATTTATCTACATTACCATGCTACACTTGATCTTCTTTGAGTGTGTGTAGTGGCATCTAGATCCTTGATTACTTCACTCTACCCATTAATGGGGAATCTTACTTCTACATTTGAGACACACATTGATAAATATACCCATTGGGGACATCTTCCACATGACTACACCATCCAGGTTATGTCATTCTTACACCACACACTCTAGTTATCATGTTGATGTACACTACTTACTAGCTTTCATAGATTACTCTATCGACATTCACTAGTATATAGAACTTGTGTATTTCTTAGCATATACCTAGTCTTGTACTCCATGTCTTGCATACTTTCACTTCTTGCTTTGATTAGTTAGATGTGATTTTATTTCCAATATTTACATGCTTTATTTTCTTACTTTACTTAGCTAGGTGTGATTGCATTTCTTAGTTCCTATTTTATCTCTTGTATGTGCCTTAGGACATTTACCAATGTCCTTTGCTTCTATTTTTGTGTGTGCCATAGGACATTTTCCAATGTCCTTCACCTGTACTCTTCTATGTGATTGTGGCTTTCATGCCAACCTTGCTTGTTTCCAATTGTATGTGTATGTGGCATTTGAACATGCCTTGTATGCTTACTTTCTAGTTTGAGTGACATGTGGCCATGTCCCTTATTTGTTTGGCCCCTTGGCCACTCTTGTATGCTTCTTACTTCTTACCTTGTGTACTTGTTACTTGATTTGATTTTTAATCATTTGCAATGCCATTATCCACATCCTGCATTATATTGCTTTCTTAGATGCCATGATGGAGATCATGCTCCATCCCTCCTTTCCAAATAATAACTAACAACTAACCAGACTTCTAATTTAAATTTAATACATTGCACATGCTATTACATTGTTATATCTATCTAGACATACCCCTATTGATCTAACAATCTCCATTATAAACCATGTTATATCTTGAGATATCTTGTCAATTATCATTTCTATATCATGTATCTTTATAGCATAACATACTTTTAGGGCTCTTTCTTCTGAGGGTAGTCATTGCAAGGTCTTCATTCCTACCCTCAAAAGAGGGGGCAAAAAATAGGGGTTTTGTCACAAAGATTAGATCTCCTAACAATTGAACAAGCAGTTTTTAGAACACTCAAAATAAAAATAAGACTTCAAACCAGGTAGAAGGGACTAAACAGATAATGAAAATTTCAAAACAATCATCATAATCAGCCTAAGACAACAATGCCAAGATTAGACTATAGTACTGAATAATAGGATGTCTATTTTTGATGCTTTTATCCGAATAGTAAAAAAATTAGTTTTTCCAAAAATAGGCAAAAAAGTAAGTTCAACTATAGTTTTGCACATTTAGATTAGTTCAGATACAACAATTTTAGTATAGTTTTTCTCAGAGAATCTAGATATAGAGGGCATCATGCATGGCATGATGTATCTCACTTCTAGTTTAACATTGGGCAGTTGGTATAACTTCCAAATTAAAATTCATGATTTAGACACCAGTGATTGGGTGTAATGTGCATGGCACATTTATCTTCTTTTCTTTTCGAGTTCAACATATTACCCAGACATTCTTAGTAGTTACATGCCTTATTCCATCTTCAAGTGGTTGGTATCATTTCAAATTGGATTTCATACAAGCATAACCTCCATTTTTAAGAGTGACTTTCATATAAGCCTAGTACCCAATTTTAGAGTGGTTTTCATAAAGCCTAATATCCACCTTTCAAAGTGGCAAAGAGTGGCCTAGTTTCTAACATACATTCAACTATCCATGCCATATTATCATATTACAAAGCATTCATGGGCTTCAGGATCCATCTCATATGACACACATTAAATATCGATATCAGTTCATAATTTCATTTCACGGGGTGATGATGGAGCCAAAAGACTAGCTAGCCTTTATATTATTAAGCCACCTATTTAGAGGGATTGGACACATGATCCAAACATTGATTAACACATGCATAATCACATAGCTTCACTTGGTGGGAAACAACAGAGCCAAAGGGCCAACCTTTACATTCTTGAGCCATTCTTATTGAATTGAGCACTCAGCTTCATTCGTGATATCACTCTTGGTACAACACATACCCAACATTACTCAACATCATCCAACATCACAATAAGTTTTGTATTGGTTCGTATACTCGATGAGGTGTATTCATTCCTTTCTCTTTCTCTCTCTCTCTCTCTCTCTTACTCAAATTTTTACATTCTTATTTTATATATAACGTATCTAGTAAGAACTGATCTACTCTTTATTTTCTCTTGTAGATTTACACTTCATGACATGCTCTTTCTATGCACATCTAGCATCACATAGCTTCACCCTTTTAGGTAAGTTTAGATATGCTTTCTATTTTTCTTTTATCCTAGTATTTCACTTTATTGCATCATTAGAATAAGGAGGGGAAAATGTAGTCATATACAATATGAAAATTGGAAACTTGAGTGTGGTTGGTGACACCCAACCCACAGGTCCCTCTTGCTTACTCTCATGACCCTCTGAGGCACCTTTTCACTGATTCTCAGTCATCCATAGCCTTCCAAATAATGACTCCACTTCTTCCAAGCAAATTTTCCCATGAAAAATCCATCTCCTAGGTCCCATACCCTCAAGACAATAGTGCCCAACTTGGACTATAACATCAGACCCTAGGGTGTCCATTATTGGTGCTCCTATCCAAGTGCATTTTAATCTCCAATGATCATTTCTTTTTGGTTTCTATCCTTCTTCTTTTTATCCTAATGTGAATACATTTGACTCATGACCAATAGATCTCTATAAAATACCATTCAAAGTTCATTTAGAAGGGGTTGGCAAATTATTGCAAAGCAAGCAAGAATACAAGAAAAACCATTAAGGCAATCTTCCCTATTGTCTGCATACAATCAACCAATACTACTATAAACATATTCAAATCCTTACACTAGTCCCTAGCCACTTCAAGCACATCTAGTTTAACATTTTTCATCTTCATACACACTAATGCACAAAGCACATCAAATGGGAGAACTACATATGGCTTGATCCCTCTTTGAAGTATTGGTATGTAGGTAGTGTGCTGAGACAAGGGGTGTGAATACACGTTCAGTGCATCTTACACACACTAAGCCCCCATCTTTCCCAAAGTTTGTCAAATCACAATGGAGTCTAGGGTTTGAAGACTAAATCAACTCTATAGGGAGTTTTGCAGACATCCAAGAGTCAAAATTTCATAGGCAGGCTCACACATACACAATGAATAAAACTCAAAAAGCTCATGTCTCTTAGATAATAGTGGTATAAGAGGACTATAACACTAGACTCTAGGGTGTCTTATTTTGGGACTCCTATCTTATCATAAAATTAAGGCTAGATCCTAGTTTACGATAGTGTCCTAGTCTTGCATAGTGAATTTTAGACCTTGAAACAACCATCTTAGTTAGTTTCTAGCTAAGTCTTATTTTCTCTCCCTTATTACTATTTTTGGAAAGATTCAAATTATAATCAAATTATACAAATTAATAGCTTAATTATTACATATTTATTTATTGATTTAATTAACTCAAACCCTTAACTAAATTAGGAATAATATATCAATATTCCCAAAATTGTTAAATCAGTAAGCGTTAGTACATAAGCATCACATGATAATGTAAAGTGGTCATAAAATAATGTAACCTATATCAATCATGAGCAATAAAGTAGATGCCCCCAATGTAGTGTGTCATGTGGGTGGAGGAAAGGTCCAACATTTACATGTGCATGTATCATGTATCTAATGTATGCATGTATCACACTCAAGTACCCATGAAACATATGTGTATATAAAGGAAATGAGATGCTAACCACTAACATAAAGTAAAAAATAGACATGCAAAAACTATAAAACATGTGTATGTTAAATAATTTTGTATTTTTGCTATATTTTGAATGTTTTTGTATTTTCTTAATTATTTGAAAATTAAAATTTACCTAAATGAAATTATAAAGATAGATAAAAAAATAAGAATCTAGGATTGAGGAAGAGGAGATTAGAATAGCCCTCAAAAAAGCATTAAAGCATAACATAGCAACTATGGCCATGTGGACTCATGTGAAAATAAATATATGTGATCTTGAACGTATAAGTGGGAACTATAGCCTGTATAAATGTGCAATAATAATCAAATAAGTTTCCATAAAGAGTTTGCATTGAAATCTTAGTAAGATATTTATCTTAGATTATTTGAATTGGGTTTCCAAATAAGGGAAGAAGTGTCCCCAAAATGAAAGATAGAGCCAATGGTTTAGAAGAAAGTTTGGAGAAGGTGTAGAATAATAGGTATCAAAGTAAAAACAAGGAATTTATGTACAAGGAAACATGCTACTAGAAAATAAAGAGGATAAGATGTCCAACTAGATAGTGCACTGGCTTATCAAATAAGAAATGGTCTCACGCGCTCACCCAAAGTGTGTGGCTTAAGACTAATTCCTGTCAGTTATGTTGCATGATGGTGTATATATAAAGGTCTCTATACTAAGGTGCTTAAACAAGCACTTAGTTCTAACTAAAGATAACATAGTTAAGCTAATCAATATCATTCAATCATTCCATACTTAAGCTATTTATCACAAGTAAGGAGAAGCACAAATCAAGAAAAAGAGTAGTAGTACCATTAGTTCCATAACAAGTTTACACGTATTTTAATAACATAAGTATTTCATTTTATTATATGTAAATGGTCACCATACACAGGTCTTGATGCATATCAAGAACATGAATAAGCTCAAGATTATATTTACCATTATAAAGTAACAACTAACAACATTAACAATCTTCTAAGTAAAACTAGGGGTATTTATACATGATTCTACCTTGATCATTCAATTACAACATTAATATGAAAATTATGAACTACCAATGACCATTAATAAAAATGAGTCATGGTGCATCGTTATATTTAATTCCTATTGATACAGGCCTAACTACCCCTATATACCTATTATATGCTAGATATTCGATGTCATGCACCTATCTTCTCATGGGCTGGTACTAGATCTATGCTTGACTTATTCTTCCCTGATACTTGTGTAAACCATTTCCTTAACCATTTATACCTTTCACACCCTTATCCAAATCATACACTAATTGCTTAAGTCTTGCATCCTTGGTTCTTCTATGTTTCTTGCATCCTTGTTCTTCACAACTTGCTTCTTTTGTGCCAAGATCTTTTGCACCAAGGTTTTTTATAGCTTGGCTTGTTTCCATACCCAATTCTCCAAAAAAGTAATTAAAATAAATTGATAAAAAATTTAGGGTCCAACATCACCCTACACTAATTCAACAGTCTATCTTGGACTATGTGCCCTTCTCAGGTCCCTTAGATACCAAAAATTTAGGTCTTATTTGCTTGACCTCCTCCAAATGAATGTAGTCTATAGCTTGGAGGTAATTTATTCAAATTCATCTTTGATCCATTTGGTCTCCTCAAGTTATTATTGAAAATCACTCACTTGAGTTTTTAAAAGGTCAAGTGATGTAGTATCATCCTTATGGATGTCCTCAAGCATTTTGACCTCTGTCAAAATGTGTCCTT
Organism: Torreya grandis; assembly: GCA_037957365.1. Taxonomy (NCBI): domain Eukaryota; kingdom Viridiplantae; phylum Streptophyta; class Pinopsida; order Cupressales; family Taxaceae; genus Torreya; species Torreya grandis. The sequence continues at coordinate 1,056,220 of JARHVA010004346.1, read as the reverse complement.
GGAGTGCCATAAAACTAGTGTTAAGTTCTTGATGATGAGTGCTTATTTTAGTTTTGAGTACCTCTGCATCCTGGAATGCTTTGGTATGTTGTGCTCTATCCTTCATTGTGAGTGCATTCTCAACCAATTGTTAGAATTGGTGTTCCTCCAACTGAAGCCTAACTTCCAAAACTTTGGTGGGTCGTACCAACATGACAAAACCCTCATCTATTATGGAAGTTGTGGCACCCACTTAGGCCAAAAAACTCTTACACACTTCTATAAATTTTGTAAATTACTTTATAGCTCAAGTTTACTCATGCTAGGGGTTGACCTGGTGTTTGAATTTTTGTAATAAAAGATTCACTAGGGTATTTAGCTTATCAATAGGTTCACTTATAAGGGGCACCCCATCAACAAATGCTAACTTTTTTTGTAAAATTGATTTACATAGTTATAGAGTCTTTACTCAAGATATCATTACTGATTCTAGCCAGTGCTTGAGCTCATCTAGTTCCTATTCAATATTTATTATTTTAGTGCATTCATGTTAGTATAAGGTGATGACCTCTTGATGCTTTTGTTAAAGCTAATTAAAATCATAGCCTTGTATATCATTTTTTCATGTGACCACAAGGGTCAACTTAATAAGTTCCATGCTTGCTTGGGCTAATTAACATTACTAGAGATCCACCCAAAATGCTTCAAGAAGCTCTACCCCCTTTGGTGTTAAATCAATGTTATCCATGGAAGCTCAAAATAGTTTTCCTTATTCAACACATCCATATAAAATGAGAGCTCACGTTGAGTTTGACTAGAAGCATCCTCTTTGGGGAAATACCCCCACATATACAATTGTTCTTCAGGGATGTTTTACTAGAGATATCCTTAAATAAAGCGGGTATTATCCTCATTTATATTTCAATCCCTCAATAGGACCCTTGCCCTTATTTAGGTTATGTTCAAGGATCTCAACATCTAGATCAATTTTTTGTTGGGTGCTTTAACTAGCATCCTGGTCCTTGACACCTAGAGTTGTGCCTTTGTCCACCCCCTCTTCACTAGTGGGAATTTTAGTGTCCATTTGCACATCATTAAGGGAAAATTATTTTTGTTGCATAGGGGTTTCTTATTTAAACTTAGGGGTAGATTCTTTAGGTTATTTTTCAAGTTATGGTTGAGGAGTCATTACCCTTAGTTTTGATACCCCAATACTTGGTTCATAATGCCCTTATCTTGAAGGAGTAGTACTTTGTTGGGTGGCATCAAGGCCCTTTTGTTCTTATTACACAAGAATGCCTTGGTATTTGAGAGGTGATGGGGTTATCCTTTACCACATAGGATGCTCCTCTTATGCACATTTAGTGGCATCAGGCCTTGGCCTCTTTTATTCTTTATGTTGCATTCTTTACGCTATTATTTTTGGTAGGAGAGGAAGGGTTTCTTTAGCGGCCTCTTGGCTACCTGAAGCCTTATTATTAGGCTTGAGCGTATAATATAACATATGAATGTGACCCCCATTGATAATATAATGTGTATTGATATCTGTATCATCCATCTTGACCTTCTCCTTATATGCTTTCTTCTCGACTTAAAGATATAATTATCAAAGGGTATGCATTTCATCATCAATTTTATCAGCATCAATGCACACCTTGTGCATATATGCAATGAGATTCACATATTTTTTGAAGTAGTTAGTGGTAAAATCATATGGTAATTTAAGCCACCCAAATAGGTTATCCATGGGATCCATCCAAATGCACATAAGTGAATAATGTGGCATCATAACAAACTGGGCTTGAGTTCCCATTTGCATCGGTAACTCTTTAGGGATGCACATTCATTACCAAATGCCTCCTTCAACCCTTTGATCCATCCCTTCATTTTTAGCTTGTGGGAAGGAGAGATGGTGCATGGACAAGTGAACTATTGAAATATTTTTGCAAGGGACCTATTTTCTAGTGGGTACACCCACTTCAACTCTTTCCCAACATATTCTGGAATGCCAATCTCATCAAATACTAATAAAAGGAAAATTACACCCCACATAAACTTATGGTTTGGAAGGTGATGGGCCTTCTATCCATCCTCCACAATTTTTTCAATGAAATAAATGGTGTAATTATATTTTTGCCTCTGGGCCATCTGACTCTCCACATAGAGGTTCCCCATGTCTATTTCTTTCCACCTATCTTTGTCCCCAAGCTTGGTCATTACCAGGTGTGAAGCTACCTGAATGGTGAAGTCCTGAAGGCTAGTGATATACATTACATGTCCCTCCTTAAAATTTAGTACTACAATCACCTTATCAACTTCATTATGGTCTTTCAAATGCACATTAATGTTTATGCCTAAAATTTTTAAGCTTGTCACTTTGCTAACCCATTGGGTAGTGATTCTCACCCTATGCCCTGTAAAGTATAAATATTCTTCATAGATGCACAAGACCAAAAATCTCACTACTTCCATGGGTTTCCAAAAATAAGGTAAGTGAAATAATTAGAAAAACTTGGCATTGTTTAATTGATTAAAAACTGTTAGGTCATAGGTGACCTCATTCCTTGTATTTTGGTGCTCAAATCTATAGTATCGTTATAAGTCTCCCTCATTCCCAGGTTGATAGTGGTTATATTCAAGCACTTGACATGAAGATACCTTTGAATCCCACTCTTCTCCATGTAAGATTGACTCAAGGTATTGCATTTATTTAATCAACATAAAGGGTGGAGGTGGTGTTATGGACTTATTCCTCCCCCCACGCCCCAATCACATTCCATTATTGGTTCTTTCCTGATATATGTTTTCATTGCTTGTTGTGCCATTTTTTTACTTGCACATTGGACTCATTAGAGGTTTTTACTAGATCAGAATAGGTCATCCTCCTACACCCATGCACTCTTTCGCTTTAGGTAGGACTAGTAAAGGTTCACTTCTCTAAGACTTTTGCTTTGGCCACATCACCCTCTAAGGAGCCCAAAGTTTGAGGTGTGGCCATTCGACTCTTCTGAAAGAATACTTTTTTCTTGGTTTGAATTTCCTTAAATTTCTAGTTTATCTTCCTCTAATGGTGGACATAGATACTTATAACCTATAACTTCCTCAAAAATGTTCTTTCAATTATAATTTCACTATTTTCCTCATTCATGATCATTACATCACTTCTTAGCTTCAAATTTATCATTAGATTTTGATGAACGCTCCTTATGGTGGCTCAAAAATGCTTTGCTCGAGCTCCATAATTTCAAAAAATTTAAACAGTAATGTATTAAAATGAGGAGCTTCTAAATTTATATAGTCTTGAAGACTTGAATAAATTTATTCTCCCATGCCTTCATCCATAATTTCACTCATTAATGTTCTCTAACAGTATACCATGATGTCTATTTAACATGCTTGCCATTATGCTTAACACTTTATCCATTTAATACACCTATCATATACTTGTGATTTCTTTGTAGTGCACGCCAACTGTAAAAGATTTAAATTTACATTCTCTAAGGTGTGAACTAATTTTTCCCTCTTGACCCATTCATAATAATTTTTCCTTTGCCACTCTTTTTCCACACTTCAAGTCACAGGCTGCCTCTTGCATGAACTACTTTATCATTATATGCTTCCACTTGTGTGCCCATTATGTGTATATTTCCTTTGTGCTTCCTCTTGTACTTGCACTTATGCTTATAATTTCACTTTTGATTATGCACACACCCATCATGCACATTGATATTCAGTTACACACCTATCCTATGTGCATTTCCTTTCCATATTTTACTTTATTTGCTCCAACTTTGCTTCATTCATCTTTAAAATTACCCCACACTAAAATATTATCATGGTCCTCCATGGGCATGAAAAAATAAAAACAAAAGAGAACCATGTGAAGAATTAAACCTAAATAAAACTTGTTCAACCAATGCATCACTTTATTAGAAAATAAAACAAAAAGGCTAAACTAATATAGTGGCACATACCTTATCGATAGTTCTTAGATATATTACATGCAATGATAGGGCCAAAGCTGATGACCACTAAAATGACCTAAAAGTAATTGGCCATCTAACTACCTTAACTTGCATGCATTGGTGGGATGGATGCTAAGAATGATGAATTGACCATACTAATGGATGCAAAGTTTACTAGAGTGGTGCACAAACTTGGAATCATAAACCAATACGTGCATACTAGGAGAAAAAGTTTTATTTTTGAGATGTCTATCATGTTAGGCTTTTTTATTCTATTTTTTAACTCCTTGAATCCAATAGGAAATAAATCATGTTTCATCTAAGTGTAATAAAGTATTAAGACGTGATTTTAAATATTCTTTTATCATCTAGCTAGCCAATGCATGTAATACGTGAAGAAGGAAAAAGGAACTCCACTAGTAGAACTGCTTTAGCACCAAAGACAAGATGAAAAGGATTAATCTTATTCAATCATTTGTATGTGTTTAAATAGGCCCATAAGACTAAATAAACTCGATGATCCCAATCAGTGTGATTGATATTTCAAATCTTTGTCAATGTGTGGCCTAGGATCTTGTTAAAATCTTCAACATTTTAGTTAGCTTGAGGGTGGTATGGAGTTATCTTATGGTGCACAATCATAAACTTAGCTAAGAGGATGTGTATGAATTAATTGAGGAAGTGAGTACCATGATCAATTTTTAAACTTAAATGACACCCATATTTGGTGATGATATTTTCCCAAAGGAACTTGAAAATAGTTATAATAGTATAATCATGTGTGGGCACTACTTCATCCCAAAACATGAGGTAATCAATGGTGGTAATGATGTAGTGCATGCTTATTAATCTTGTAGTAGAGGTAATGGGCCTAATAAAATCAATAGCTCATTTTCTAAAAGGTTCATGAGCTAGGATTGGATGAAGAGGCATAACATCCCTATGGTTTGGTTCACCTACTCGCTGACAAATATAACATAAGTGTGCATAAGCTTCAACATCTTTGAACATGGTGGGCCATAATAAACCAAATAAAAGTACCTTTCTTGCCATTTCATCACCAACATAATGTTCTCTAATGACATCCTCATATATATCTTCATGTTGCATGCCACATCTATGCAACACCTCATCCTTTTCCAGTTTGTATAGGTATTCACGAATAAGCTCTAAAGGTGTAACATGTACAACCAATTGCTTTTTATCTTGGGTGATAAGATGGTCTGGCATGGAACCTATTACAAGAAAAGTAGCTATGCATGCACATAACTTGAAAAATTTAAACATCAAGTAAATCATCCTCTATAGCATGTTAGTTCACTAGAATCAACACACGAGAGGTGGTCGGGACCAAAATTCACTTTGCTAGGTTTCATGACCATAGAAAATTGGAATTCCTGAAAGAGAACAATCTAATATCATATTTTTCCATGCAATATTGGTTTATTCACAAGGTACTTGAGTAATTTATGATTCATAAAGAAAGTGAAAAGAGTGGCTAACAAGTACTAGTGGAACTTTTGAAGTGCATATACCATGGATAAGGCTTCCCATTATATAGTCAAGTAATTCCTCTCTGCTAGGGTTATCTTGCAACTAGAAAAATATATAGGATGATCTAGATTCCCTTTACTAGGTTATATAAGGATACCGCCCACCACCTTGTCAGAAGTGTCGACATGTACATGAAATGGTGTCATCTAGTCTAAAAATAAGAGGATGGGTATAGCTACCAAATTTTCCTTTAAGGTATCATATGCATGTTGATGATGTTCAGTCCAAAGAAATAGGCCTTTTTGTTTGAATAATTCTTATAATGAAGTTTCTATGTTATCATAAGTACAAATGAACTTAGGATAATATCTTATGTGACCAAAGAAGGTGTGGACCTCACGCTGAGTGGTTGGATGTGAGAGTTGAATAATAACCACAATCTTGGCTAGATACATGAACAATCCATCTTGGTAAATTATGTTCCTAAATAGGATCCCAAAATATTTGGTAAAGATAACCTTTTTAGGTTTAAAGAAATATAAAGTTGTCAATAGTGCTCAAGCATGAGGCACAAATTGGCACAGTGGTCACACACCAAACCATACACTTTATAATCATCTAGATAGACTTGAAGGAACTTATGGATGAAATATTTAAAGGCCTCCACCCTAATATGAGAGAAGACTATTGTTGTGTTCTTTAAACCAAATGACATAACATTATATGTAAAGGATCCCCACTTAGTGGTAAAAGTGGTTTTTGACTTATGCTCCTTAGCAATTTGTACTTGATGATAGCCTACAAAGCCATTAGTAAAGGTATATATTTCACAACTAGTGACACTTTCCAAAATCTCCTATGTGAATGGTATTGGAAATGGGTATGTGACACACATAACATTTAACTATCTATAATCCACATAAATGCATATTAGGCCATCCTTCTTGATGTTAATCACTATAGGGCCAACATATTTATATTCACCAATGGGTGTGATAACCCTGGTGCATAAGATGCCATTAATTTATTATTTAATACACATACATAGATTAAGATTCATTCGATATAGTCACTTCTTGACTGGGCAAGTTCCCTCATCTAATTTCATGTGCATTTTTCCTAATGTCAGATGAAGTCCTTTCTTCTATGTTTAGTTTCATGGGAAAATATTTGCATACTCCTATAGTAGTTCAAAAAACTTAGCCAATTCTGCTTCAGACTAGTAATTTCCTACAATAGCCATCTTGGGGGTGTCATCTATGCTAATATTGTACTAAACCATTCAGAGTGGCATAGACTATGGTTTCTAGTCAGATTGCATATTATGTTTTACCTCACATTCCCCATATTATGTAGGCAAGTTTAAGTGATAATATGATGGTTTTATGGGATTAGTGCTAGTCCCCTCATCAACTTGACATTTAACCTTTTGCTTAACCTTCCAAATCTATTCCTTATGGTTATCTTTAGATTATGATTTAGGTTCCAATTTAGTCATGTTAAGAGTATCAAGTTCTTATAAGATGGCCAAGTCATCCTCAATTTCACCATGCATGGTCCTTATTCTATCTTCAACTGGTGCTTGATCACCTAGCACTGCTTGATAGATCGCTTACAAGGATAAGTTTAGATCTAATCAAGGTGAAGAGAATACAAAGGTGGTAAGCAGACCATGTTTGATGCACTCTCAGGCATTTGTATCTAGGCATGTCTCTTGATAAACATACCATGATTTACAAAAAATGTGTAGAGTGCCATAAAATGCATGTACCCATAAGTATTCTGATAGATATGTCTCATCAACATTCTAAAGATTCTCACAGGCAGTTAGATGGTTAACTGGGGACTCAATACCATTGTAACTGACACTAACTAGATTTTCATGGTGAAAGTGATGATGTATCAAGATGTGTACTTATTCTCATGTCAACAACATGTATTGATGAGTATCCCACCAAAGATAATTATTCCTTGAAGTATAGTAGGGAGTGTATGCATATGTTCTTCAAAAACATAGTCTACCTCTAATTATTATAAGTACTCCTAGACTTTGATTTAGCTATGAAATAAAAGATGTTTAATCCAATTGGAAAGGTGGTGCATTCATTAGGCATCCACCAATGAGTCAAATAAACTTATAGTGTTTAGGTAGCTTATATGGAGTATTTATTTATCAACCAACTGCAACACAACCTTATCTCGTGAGGTCATATTCTCCATGTACCCAATGTTCATAAGTAATGCTAGTGGTGTTAGACATGGATTGTGTGTCTCCCTAATGAATTAGAATATTAATATTAGGATCTATTATGTATATAATTTTCACCCCTAGGAAGGTCTTTCAAGCCTTCCTAACTAGATGATAACATGAGAACAATCCTAGGTTATGGGTGACCTAATAAGTGGATTAAACCTTTAGGTTGGGCTAGCTCCCTTGACGAATCATCCAAAACTATAACTAACTTATCACACTTGTAAGTAAAAATTATAGAAATCACACTTATATGGGAAAATTATAGAAAATAGCTAAAACTAATAAACAAACATACAAGTGATGCACCAAATATAGGGTCCTCTACTTGCTATTTTTTGCACTATGAAATGACAAGTTACAATCTAATTTTATAGCTTCAAAATATCTCCTACGACACTAGTGATTCTATATGAAGGATATGGATATTAAAACAACCAAGGTGATAAGTCAAGTGGCCTAAGAGTAGACACTAATGATATTTCAACACTTAAACTCAAAAAACCATGTATAACACATCATATGACTTGTGGAAAGAGACTAACTTACATAGAGGAATGAAAGAGAAGGATAAATTTAAGGAAGTAATCTCACTATCACAAAACATTCATCAATAATTCACTACAAATCACTCTATGCAAGATGAAAATAGTAGAACTCAACGTGAATTAATTTTAAAGGCAAGTACAAGGCTAAAAATTGGTAGGGCTTCACTATAACTAGTTTGAGGATACATTCAATGCCCCTCAAAGCTTCATTTATATATGAATGAGAAGAAGATATAAGGATAGGATAAGAAGAAAACTCATGAATAGGTTATCATGATCAGATCTATTACAAACTAGAGAAAGATTGACACCAATCTTACAAATAATGTGTTTTCATCTTGCCTCTTAACCTTCTAAGACATGTGTGGGTGTAACTCTTCACAAGGGTGGCATAAGAGGCCTTCTTGGTAGTTTGGATGACTTCTTGACCATAACTCCTTCTCATGGAGTTACCTATTTGCTTCTTAGGACAATTATAAGCTCCTCAATTAACACTTGGCACCCTTGAATATCCTTTACACTAACCTTGGTCTCTTGCAATATTTCATCTTCCTCTTGAGATTAGTATTGGACTTCAAGAATTCTTCTCTCTTGGTTATTAAGGCATGATTTCCTAAGGAAGGTTTGATTTTGTGTCATGAAAACCCTCTATCATATCTTTTTGCTTTAATTAAAATGTTATTCTAGGTTATGGAGCTTTGTTCAATAATGGAAGCCATATTGTAGTTGGTATTTACTCTAGCTAGTCAATAGAATATATATATATATATATATATATATATATATATATATATATATATATATATATATGTAGAGAGAGAGAGAGAGAGAGAGAGAGAGAGAGAGAGAGAGAGAGAGAGAGAGAGAGAGAGAGAGAGAGAGAGAGAGAGAGAGAGAGAGAGAGAGAGAGAGAGAGAGAGAGAGAGAGAGAGAGAGGAGAGAGAGAGAGGAGAGAGAGAGAGAGATTCCATGTCATAGACCTTTCAAGTAGTTTTGATGGCTGAGATTGAGCCTTATGCCTGCTTCATGACTCCAAGATCTACTTAGGTGATGTTTAGAGGTTTCTTATGGTGTTTTGGAACTTTTTTAGTCATTGAAAACTTGCAACCAATTCATCTATTTACTTTTTTGAAGCCATACCAATCATGATTCTTCATTAAGGGCTTGCTGATTGATTGTAGACTATATTGTGACTATATAAAATTATTAAATGAATTTAATATGGTTGTATCATCTTTATCTTGCCTCAAAGACTCTCTATAACTGATTAGGAGAGTTTGTCCAACTCAAAACCTTGCATATAAGCTCAAAAAGGAGATTTTTAGGCCATTTTTTGTACAATTTTAGCTCACACATGCCATCAGCCTGGTCATTCAAATTCCTAGGAGAGATAAAAAGGTCTCACAAGTGATTAAAAATTCATTTCCATCCTTTTTGAGTGCTTGGAGATCTTATCTCTTCCATCGGGTCATATTAAAGGTTTAACAAGGGTTTTAGGGTCACATAACTTCTTAAGGATAGTTCACAATGTTGTGTGCCTTGATGAATGAAATAATACCAATAATCTCAAGTGTTAAAGCCCATATTTATTCCATGATAAGTTAAATATTCCATGCACTTCCTCCTATATGTTCACATGTAATAGAAATTAACCTTTTTAGCCATACAAGCTTGACTGTGCATTTGAAGAGGGTTATTTGGCAAGAAATGTATAAAAGTGCTTGGTTTGGACTTGAAATAATATTTTTAGTTATGTGAAACATCCTATGAGATCTTATAATGGTTCTATGATTGAATTGACCCTTCAATATATTAAAACCTACTTTAAGCCCTGAGCAATGGTTTGTAGTTAGTCACACTAAAGTGACCTTAGCAAGCCTTTTCCAACATTTTCCTTCCTTATCAGTGGTTCCAACCTCATGGAATCATAATTAAACATATCTCTCACCCATTGAGACTCATTAATCCTCAAAATACTCCAAAACATGCTTAGTTCCAACTTGCTCAACTATACATGCATAATTATCTGTTTTCCTTGAAGTTCATTTATTCAATAATGTCTACAGAGGTCTGAGGGGTCTTGATGAAGTTGGATCAACTAATAAACACCTCATTTAATTCATTATATGCAAAAAAACACTTCACATCTCTTTACAAACATGATTTCCATGTTTAAACTAGCAAATCAAGGCTATTTGATACTACACCAAACATGAACATGAGTAAACCTTATAGAATATGATATTAAAAGGGTTAAAGAGTGTTTAATATAATTTACTCAATAATATTCATGCATTCATTAAGATTCAAAACTTTGCATTTGGAGAAATCTAACCCTGGTGGGGTTTTAAGTCCTCTTTCTGCACCCGTAACTTCTCAATGATTGTTAATAAAGTTAAGGAACCTAACCAAAAAACTAATGCCACAAAGTCAAAGGGATTTAGGGTCCCCTCCTCTTGACAAGATCTTGGGATCCATATTTGTTTCTCCTTAGAGTACTATCCACAAACTAGTTGGTCTTTTTAGGATGCTAGGAAGCTTAATGGATAAATGAAGAAGTTTTGTACCTTGTTTGGTTATATAACTCCTCTTTTTGCATGAATATGGGTTTTAGAAGACTAGGGGGAACCTTGTAGGAGTTTGTACATTTCCCATAAATATAAAACCTCTATAAAATACCTCTAAAAGCATGATTTTTTTTAATATTCTACCTGTTATACATTTTGAAACTACTGGAGATTATAAACTAGGTGACTATCTTTCTTCCCTTGACTTGTATAGAGGTGGATGAGTATGCCAAAATGTTTCCCACTTCTCTTTCCATGCATATCTTTCAATATATCCTCATTTGGATGTTATAAAATGATGAATAAATAGTTAAAAATATATTCTAATGTTGGAAAGTAGTTATTTATGACATTTGAAGGATATGTATGAACAAGTACAATATGATGTCATACATATGTGTTAGATGACTTAAAAATACCCCTATTCCATGATATAAACTTGACATTTTCTCTTTCCTAGAAAGTATCATCTCAACATTGGAGTGTATAATGAGGCTAAATTAAATAAAATAACTTAATGTTTTAAAAACTACCTTAAAATCTCCAAAATGCTTGAGAATACAATATGATCAACCTACTAGTTCTACTCCTTAGTCAATTTGGTTAGCTTTAGATCATTATTGTTATTTTAAGGGTCACCATATTGCCTCCTTTAGCATGATTCCTCATTGAATTAAATTCACACTTAAACTTAAATTTGTAAAACTTACCTTAAATAATGATAAACACATGAAGAGTTTTAAATAATGACCATTTGATGATAAGACAAAGTGACTTAACCTACTCACTAGACCATCCTAGAGGACCTTGTAAGCTACTAAGGAAGACCCATTACCTATCATCCTAGATCATTAATGATGAATATAATACCATCATAATTGATAAAAATAAATTTAATATCAAGTACATCAAAGTTTTTAATGATACTCATTCAGGGTAGCCAAAATTTGGCTAACATCTTTAGCGACCTCCTAGGATTACATGTTTGATATGCATCTAGACTAGTGGCCTTGACAATCCATTGGGATATGGGGTAATGAATGTAACTTGAATTAAAGGTAAAATAAAAATTAGACTTGATAACACCCTTGAAATAAACTAAAACTAAACTAACTCAAAACACACACCACACACACACGTGTCACAAGACACTTGGAGGTAGGAAAATAACCAAAAACAAACAAATAACATATGCACTAAGCACTTAAGAAAAGAAAATACCTAATCTAATATGTAAAAAATTACAAATATGACCTTATTATCATGGATTAAAATGTATCCCATTGACTGGGATAAACAAATCTTCTCCATCGAGCTTTGCAAGTTGAATGGCATAATGTTCTTTGAAACTAATGGAAACACAGGGCTCACTCCATAATGTGTTAAACTTGGTATGCTTACCAAGTTTGGACCTATATTCATCCAAATTCAACACAAGATATCCCTCTTGATATGCTCTTGAAATGACCCTCTTATCAAAGGTCTTCTTCACTTTGGCATGGTGGTACACCATGGTATGCATAACATGATTTCTTGTCTCCTCTAAGGCCATTAATTCTATCAATATTATCTCTATAGGATCACTCTCCATCATCTTAAGTTTAAGAGAAATAATTATCTTGGCCTCTCTCCCATAGATAAACATGTAGGGTGAATTTCTAACAACCTTGGGGGTGATCCTATCAGCCCATAGAATTGTCCTTAATTTAGTGTGCCACGCTTTTTGATTGTCTTCTATTGTTATCCTAATTATTTTTATCAAGTTATTATTAGTGGAATCAACTATACCATTACCTTGAGGGTAGTAATTATAATATTAACTTAGATAAATTCCATGCTTGAGAGCCCACTTGATTATTCTTGCACCACTAAATGCTAATGCATTATCAAAAATTATTATTGAAGGCACTCCAAATCTGGTCACTAAGACTTCATAGAAGTCAAGAACTAACGTTTCACTAGCCTCCTTGAGAGCTATTAATTCCACCCACATTTTTAAATAATCAATGGCTATAACCACCCATTTATGGCTAACATTTGAATATGGATTTATCATGCCAATGAAATCAAGACCCCATTACATGAATTGTTGATTCACTTGAATAGGATTGAGGGGAAAGGATGTAAGACTTTGATTACCTATGAAAAATTCACACTTTTGACACCTCCTTACCCATGCATAAGAGTCGTTAAACAAACTAATCAATATTACCTAATCCTCATTACTTTGTTGTTATGGTTTTAGGTGCAAAGTGACCTCCAACTGGTCCATCATGGAATTGTTCCAATAACTTATCAATCTGATCAGTTTCAACACATCTCAAAAATATACCATTAAGTTCCATTATAAAAATAACTCCATCCATAAGGACATAAGGTATGGACTGCAATCTGAAGTATCTTTTCTTTACTCTATCCAAATCTATAAAACATTCACCTATTTGAAGGAATCTTACTATATCTTGTGTCCAAATTGGAGAGAGTGAATGTGTAGCTACATTAGTATCATCTTACAATGCCAAAACAACCTCTTTTTCTTATTTAAGGTCTGCTAAAAAGTGTTCACATATCCCTCTTCCTCTTACCAATTTAGTATCCTTGATCTCCACATCACACTTCATGACTTTGGTTATCCATCCAACCCTCTTCTCATTCAAATCCTTGTTAAAAAGAAATAATCTTATGTTTGGGTGAGTTACCATTACATGAATCTTTTTGTTAGACACCATATGTCTAAAATTATTAAGGCTCCTTATGATTGACAACACTTGCTTCTCAATGAAGGTGTATCTCTCTTCATACTCTTCTAGTCCTTGACTAAATAAGGCAAGCTCAAGACATTCAATACTATGCTTCATCAACATGGATGAGATGGTGTTAAGGTTATAAAAGTCATACAAGAATAAATCCTTTGAGAAATCAAGATTAATCAATGTTGGTGCTTGTGCAATGACTTGCTTGATGGCCTCAAAACTTATTTTTCCTTCTTTAGTCTAAACAAAGGCTTGGTGATTCTTCAAGATGGTTGTAATAGGATTCAAAGGGTTAGGAAAAATAGGTATGAACCTTATAAAAAAATTTATTTTCCCAAGAAAAAATTGTAAACCTTTCTTATGTTTAGACAAAGACAAAGCTAAAATGGCACTCACCCTTTTGGAATCTATAGGAAGCCCATCCTTAGAGACAATGTGTCCTTTTAAATTACCCTCATGAACTAAAAAAAAAAAATAAATTCTTGGGGTTTATAGAGATTCCATATTGTCTACACCTCTCACAAATAAATTTAAGATGACTAGGTGATCACTAGCATTCTTTGAGAAAACCATTATGTCATCATGATATATTAGCACCATTTGATTGATCAAACCTTTGAAAGCCATATCCATGGATATTTATAATGTATACCCTATGTTATAAAACCCAAATGGAATTATATTATAGGAATATATGCCCCATTTATTAGTAAAATTTATCTTATATTAATCTTCTTCCTTCACCAAGACTTGGTTATAACCTGAGTAGCCATCCAAGAGAGAGAAGAGTTGAGATGCTAAAACCACTTGAAAAAATTGATCCATGGAGGGTATATGATAATGATACTTCAAGGAAACCATATTAAAATATCTAAAATCCACACATAGTCTGATCTCTCCACTCTTCTTTCTCATGGGAACTAGGTTAGAAACCCATGAAGAGTGCTTAATAGGGAAAATTATTCTTGATTCTATCAACTTGGTTATCTCTTTTCTCATTAACATCTCAACTTTAGGATTAATAGGCCTTTGTATTTTTATTATATTTTTGGAATTTGGATCAATCTCTATAGTGTGTTGGGCTAATGTGGGATCAAACCCTTTAAGAGCACTATATTCCCAAGCAAAGACATAAAAAAATTCTCTACTTAAATCAATAAATGCAACTCTCTAAAATGAAATACACACCTTTACAAGATCAATAAGCTTGTATTTTAATATATCTACCCTCTCATGATGTTACTCTTTGGTGGACATGCTTACTTTATCCCTTCTCACTTGATCACTCTCATTGAATATGTTCTCAATAGTTACCAACCCTTTGGGAAGCTTATTAGATCTCAGTTGTAAAATTTTATCTCCATATTGGTGATATAATTTGGCCTAATTTTTACAATAAAAATCAAATTATTGTTGAAGGAAACATACTATTTATTTTTCACACTCATACACTTGCTAATTGACATCAATATTCGGTATTGATGGCCTCATTACCATCATGATATGTGGCTGAGTTTTTGAGTTCTTGACATCATTAAGGATGTAAAATTGAGCTCCCATTGAATATAACCTATCACCATTTTGATTATATTCCTTTGGAACTGATTGGATGTTAAAGGCCTCAAAATATTTAATAAGGTCTGATACTCTATGCTTGTAGGAATTCAATAATGGATTCTTGGTAGCACTTTTACCTTTTACTTGGTGGACAACTAGTTCACCATCTCTAAAAACTTGTAGTTTCTTGACTCCTTTCTTTCTTGACCATTGAATCCCATGTATAAGAGCCTCATACTTAACCATATTACAAGTACAGTTAAACTAAAATCTAATTATAGAATAATACTTTTCATTTGAAGGAGAAACTAACATAATACTTGCCTCTACTCTAATCTTGCTTATTAAGCCATCAAAGAACAATTTTCATAAGCCATCACTTTCTACACTTGGTTTAGAGAGAGGGTATGGTTGTGCCTTCTTCATGAAAAAAATATAAACCAAGACCAACTTCTTCAACACCTTTATATGGATCATACTCATGATTTTCTACTCCCCACCCATCAAGGAAAATATTTGATATGTCTTCAAGAGGAATAGTTAGTTCTTGATAATTAAGATGATCCTCCTCATCAATGATGGTGAAATTTACATTTTAAATGTTTGGATTTTATGGCTCAAGATGAGAGTTAGACATAGGTTTAGATCTGATTGTAACCTTAGTGCCATATCTAGTTCCAAAATCCATATATGACCAATCGGATGATTAATAACCCCAATCTTGGCGGTGAAGTCTCTTGACAAGTAAAGAGAAAAGTATGGTGCAAAATACACTACAAAAAAATCTTGAGTAATGGAGAAATTAGGACAAGAGTGAATATTAAGGCTCAAACCTTTGATCACACCCACGGTCTTAGTAGTCAAACCATCTAATTGCATGACACCTTTGACATTAGGCTCATACTTTAGGACTAACTTATCATCTATTTATTTAGGCATCATCGAGATGATTTCCCCATTATCTATCATGAAATTGTGTATGAGGAAATCTCCAATTATCATTGAAATATAAAAAGGAGGTGGATTACCATCTTTTCTTATCTACCCACTAATAAGTGTAATATTGTTTGTGAAAATTGCACTCTCTTTTCTAATTGATGCTTTTGAAACATTTAGCTTTGATAATTATTATTAAATTATCTCCCTTTGTTTAGGAATAACCAATGTATCCCACATAGGATTGGTTACATTCACCTTATTAATTTGGTCTACAATGTTGATGCAAGAGCTATTAACTCTTGGTTGTCCTTTAGGAACTGCCATACTATTTTGAGTCTACATAGTTTTGGGTATGAAAGCACCCTTCACATTCTAATTTTTTTGAGTTTATTTGGCCTTATAATCTAAATTAACATATCTTGTTCCTTAGGACACAAAAGGCATAGTGGCTTCATTTTTACCCCTCTATTGAACATCATCAATTTATCTCCTTTTGAACCTTGTATTAGATACTCTAGAAGTATTACCAACCTTACTTGTGCTTCCCAATTGATTAACTGCAAAAAAATCTCCCTCTTTCCAATTTACCAGTTTAGCATTTGATTATAATTGATCTCCATTAGTCATAGCCTAATTTATAACTTCATCTTGTGTCATAGAAGGAATGGTTCCATTTTATTGCATACAAGATTGATTAAACACTTTAATTTGATTAGAAAGATGATTAAAAGGATAATCCCATTGAGAAGACCAATCATTCTCTTGTACCATGTTGTTTTGAGTAGATACTAGGGATCACAAAGTGGAGGCATCATTGGTATTGCAACTACTATATGGTCTAACATTGTTAATTTGCCCTTGCCCTTGAAAATTACCTTAGAAAGGTGGTCTATTGGGCTGATAGGAGTGATTGGATTGATATGGGGATTGGTATGATCTAAAGGACTGATTTATATACCTCTTTATTATCATCATATCATGTATATGATTCATGAGTAATGATCTCTCTTCATCACTTACTTTGTTTGGTTGGCTAGGAGTAGCCAACTCATGACCAATTATTATATGAATGAGAGAAAGAGTGGGAGTAGGGGTCTGTATATCAAAAAATAATGGCTTGGGAGGCCTTAGAGATATATTTCCATCTTGTATAATATTGTTTTTATCTTGTATAGCAAGGTCATAGGCTTCAGGTAAGGTCTCTCCTCCTATGGATTATATCATAATAGTTGTGTCACTATTTAATGCCTTAAGATAGTATAAAAATGCATAACTTGGAGTGGGTATCATAAGAATTGGGATCTTATCCCATTTTTTTTTGAACTTAGAATTGAAGTCTTTCATGAATTTTTATGGATTCCTCTTGAAAGTAGTCAATTATTTTACTAGTGATAAATGATCACTCTCATCTTCAAACCTCTAACTCAACTTCTCTCCAAATTCATCCCATGAGTTGATTGAATTAGGAGCCAAAGTCCTATACCAATCAAAATATTTTCCCTTGAATGAGATTTCCAACAACCTAATGGTTGCATTCTATTGCGTGACATTGTGGATATTTTAAAAATTAGCCATATCTCTTATGTGCTCAATGGGTGTAATAGTGTTCTCTCCACTAGAGTATGGGACACTCTTAAGGGATACCATAGGGCTACCATCATATTGTTCAAGGTTTAGAGGAGACCCATAATTTAAGGGAACAAAATGCATATTTATATCCATATTACTAGTTTTGGGAGAGCTTGGAGTATATTGGAAATGAAGCTTTCTTCTAGGTGTCTTGGTATAATTAAGAGTATAGAGAAATCTCTTTCTATTGACTAAAAATAAAGGTAATTCAATTAAATCAAAAGGATACCTTTGGACCTTGACATTATTGTCACCTTTGACATGAAAAATAGCTTGCTAGTCTATAACCAAGAGCTAAGAACTTGCTAGAATTATTAGATGCTACATGAAGGAGGCTATTACAACTGTAAATTTTCCAAGACCAACATACATCTTGGACAACCTTATTCAAATTCAGTCCCACAAGGCATGCTAGAACTGTTATATATCTAATTTTCATCCCTAGGAAGGTTGTTTAATAATTCCTAACTAGATGATAACATGGGATTAATCCTAGGTTGTGGGTGTCCTAATAAGTGGATTGAACCTCTAGATTGGGATAGATCCCTTGATGCTTCATCCAAAGCTATAACTAAATTTTCACACTTGAAAATAAAAAGGATAGAAAAGAGCTAAAAATAATAAATAAACATGGAGATGATGCAACAAATACAGTGTCCTCTACTTGCTATTGCTTGCAATATGAAATGAGAAGTTACAATATGATTTTACAGCTTCAAAATAGCTCCTACCACACTAGTGATTCTATATGAAGGTTATGGCTATTGCAATAGCTAAGGTGATTAGACACTAATGGTATTTCAACACTTAAACTCATAGAACCATGTATTACACATCATATGACCTATGGAAAGAGACTAACGTATATAGAGGCATGAGAGAGAAGGACATAATCTCACTATCACAAAACATTAATAAAAAATTCACTAAAAATCACTATATGCAATATGAAAATAGTATAACTTAGATTGAAATAATTTCAAAGGAAAGTAAAAGTCTTAAAATTGGAAGGGCTTCACCATAACCAATTTGAGGATACATTTAATGCTTATAAAAGCTTCATTTATAGATGAATTGGAAGAAGAGAGAAGGATAAAACATAAAGAGAAGTCATGAGTTGCATATCATGATTAGATTAATTAAAAAATAGATAAAGAGTGATACCAATCTTGTAAATAATGTGTTTTCATCTTGCCTCTTAGCCTTCTAGGACATGTGTTGGTGTAACTCTTCACAAGGGGGTGCAGGAGGCCTTCTTGGTAGTTTTGATGCTTTCTTGATCATAACTAATTCTCATAGAGTTACCTATCTACTTATTGGGATAGTTACAAGCTCCTCAATTGACACTTGTCACCCTTGAAGATCCTTTACACCAACCTTGGTCTCTTGCAATACTTCCTCTTCTTTTTGAGATTGGTATTGGACTTCATGACTTATTCTCTCTTTATTATCAAGGCATGACTTCCAAATGAAGGTCTAATTTTGTGTCATGAAAAGCCTATATTAGATCTTGTTAATTTAATTAATAATCTATTCTAGGTCATGGAACTTTGTTTAATCAATGGAAGCCATCTTGTAGCTGGTCTTTACTCTATCTAGTCAATAAAATAGAGAGATTCCATGTCATGGAGATTTCACGTAGATTTGAGGTTTGAGTTTGAGCCTTATTCCTACTTCATGAATCTAAGTTCTCCTTAGGTGATGTTTATAGGTTTCTTAAGGTGTTTTTGGAACTTCTTTTGTCATTGAAAACTTGCAACCAGTCCATTTCCTTACTTTTTTGAAGCCATATCAATCATGATTCTTCATTATGGGATAGCTGATTGCTTTCATATTGTAATATGACTATGGAAAATTATTACATGACATTAATATGGTGGTATAATTTTTATCTTCCCTCAAAGACTGTCTATAATTAATTAGGAGAGTTTGTCCAACTCAAAATCTTACACACAAGCTCAAAAAGGATCTTTTTAGGCTATTTTATGTACAAATTTAGCTCACACGTGCTAGAAACCTACTCAGTAAAATGTATAGGAGAGGATAATATGTTACACAGGTTATTAAAAAGTCACTTTCATCCATTTTGAGTGCATGGAGGTCTTATCTCTTCAATCAGGTCATATTCAAGGTTTAACAGGGGTTTTAAGGTCATATAACTTATTAAGGATAGTTCAAAAAGTTATGTGATTTGATTAATGAAATAATACCAAGAATATTGAGTTGAAAACCCCCTCCTACTTCCAATATAGGCTCAATATTCCATGTACTTCATCCCGCAAGTTCACACGTATTAGAAATCAACCTTTTTAGCCATACAAGCCTGACTGTGCATTCAGAGAGGGTTATTTGGAAAGAAAATGTATAAAGGTGGTTGGTTTTGCCCTGAAATACTATTTTGGGGTATGGGAAACATCATATTATATTTTAAAATTATGTTATGAATGAATTAACCCTTCAATCTATTAAAACCTGCAGTCACACTAAAGTGACCCTATCAGACATTTTCCAACATTTTAATTCCTTATTAGTGGTTAAAAACCTAATGGTATAATATATTAAAATATAACTCACCCATTGAGACTCCTCAATCCTCAAAATACTCTAAAACATGTAGGTTTCCTTCAATCTTCATGCACATGCATGTGTGATCATTTAGGCCTTTTAGGCTTGATAAACTTCTTGAACCCTTAATTCCATTCCATCATCTTGAAAGTTATATGAATATAAAATTAAAACCTTAGAATATAGTGTATATATATTTGTATCTCCTTTTTATTCTAATGGCTTCATATAATAATCAACACACCTTTCTTCCCATTTTACCTATAACAAACCTGCAGGTGCGTATGACATTTTGATTACAATCTCGAAGGTGTATCTTTTATCTTTGGAAATTTAATGATTTTGAATTATTTTGGAATGTGTATTAATAATTATATTATCCTATATATATACCTATTATCATATCATTCCACATCCCACCTACTTGTGATCATACTGCCTACAACCAGCCTATAGGTAATCATTCAGTCTTTTTGACTGTATGTTCACAAAATTGAGTTCCTTGAATTCATTTATATTTTTGATATGTTTATGATAAGATGAAGATTTTACTAAAATTTATGTTGAACCCATAAAACTTCTTGGTAATTCAAAACCCTCATCATCAACACTTTTTGATCTTACTGCCTGCTAAAGGCCTGTAGGTGGTCATTAGGCCAAAAAAATTCTTTCCTCTTATTTTTCCATATTTGAGCATAATTGATAAATTAAAATAATATGTTAAAGGTGAATAATTGTTTTTATATCTTCTCCATCACTTTAGTGGACTCATATCACCTGGGGAACTCACTTGGAACTCTTGCAGTCCTCTTTTAGGATCACACCGTTGATTTTAGCTTACACAATCCAGTTGAATGCAAAGTGAGTTAATGGTATGATACTTCATAGATATTTAGGATGTTTTGATAAAAATTATAAAAAATTTACATGGTGAGATTTAATTCCATTAAGACAGTATGGATGTTAGTTTCTTTTAGAAGCATAAGTTGTGCTTGCTTGCATTGCCTTGAATGCACTTAGACCTCCTCTCACTATTGGCCTGAGAAAATTGGGATTCGAGTGTTTTAGATATTTTTTAACAGGAAAAAGGAAATTAGATCATGAATTATAAATACTATATGCACTCCCCATTGAAACCATTTAATTTCAATATTGACTTACAGGGCTGCAGACGTGTAGGTTCATAATCTTCTCTTTGGAATTGGCTTGAAGGAAGACACTAAAAAATTTGAATCTAGTGGATTTCCACCTAGAATAAATTTTGATAATGATATTAAATTATATATAAATTTTTTAATTTACTTCAAGGATCTTGGACAATGACAACATATCCCCATTTGACCAGGGTATCTCCACCATGGCTGCAAGTTCTAACTAGCTCAACTATATATACATGCATAGTTATCCATTTTCTTTGAAGTTAATTTATTTAAATATGTATGCATAGGTTTTATGGGTATTAATTTATTTTAATCCACTAATAAACACCTAATTTAATTCATTATTTTCAATAATACACTTCAAAACTCTTTGCACACATGATTGTCATGTTCAAACTAGAAAATCAAGGCTATTTAATATTACACCAAACATGAACATGAGAAAAATTGAGAGAATATGATATTAAAAAGGTTAAATAGTGTTTAACATACCTTATAAAATTATATTCATGTATTTATTAAGATTTATAACTCTACACTTGGAAAAAATTGACCCTGGTGGGGTTTTGAGTCATCCTTTTGCACCCTTAACTTCTTAATGATTGTTCATAAAGTTAAGGAGCCTATCCAGATAACCAATGCCACAAAATAGAAGGGAATCAGGGTAAAATAATTTATACAAGATATTGGGATCCATATTTTTCTCTCCTTAGAGTACTATCCATAAACCAGTTGGCCTTTTGAGGCTACCAAGAAGCTCGATGGAGAAATGAAGATGTTTTATGCCTTGTTTGGTTCTTTAACTCCACTTTTTGCATAAATTTGGGTGTAATAAGAATAGGGTGAACCTTGGAGGAGTTTTTATGTTTCCCATAAATAGAAAACCTCTAAAAAATACCTCTAAAAGTATCTTTTTTTAAATTTTTTTTCATGTTTTACCTTTTGAAACTACTGAAGATGATGAACCAGGTGACTATCAAACTTCCCTTGATTTGTACAGAGGTGGAGGATTATGAAAAAAACTTCCCACTTCTCTTTCCTTTCATATATTTCAATATATCCTCATTTAGATATTATAAAATGATGAATAGGTAGTTAAAAATAGATTCTTTATGCAATTAGAAATGCATCATGTCTATAAATCAATCTTAACTCAAATAAGATTGATCATACTTACAATTTCGATTGGGGATACATTACATAATCAAGAACATGACCAATATGGGGATTTACTAGACCCAATTAGGGGATATATTATCATAATAAACGGTGTTAGGGAGGGTTCTAAGGCCTCTAGTCAAACACAATCACACAACCCTAACTAAGCCCTATGTTTTATATTCACTAAACTAATAACAAGTAAAGTAAAGTATAATCTAGTGCTCACCAAAGCTTTTGGCACAAAGTGGGGGTTAAAAAAATAAAATAAAATATGCATATAAGACATATACTCATGTCAATGTATATATAATCCTAATGCATGGAATAAAAGTACAAATGCATATCTATTTACTCTTACACAGGAAGACCAAAGTTAGGAATACTTACCTTTGAAGATGAACCCATCGAGCCTCAATCTCTCCCTTGGCCAAGGTGATTTAAAAGAGGCTGTTGTGGTATATAAGCATGACAAGGATAAACTATATCTAGGCTACATAACCTATCAATGCATCTAAAATACTTCTCCACAAGACAAGATCCATATCTCCAAATAAAGTATGAATCCCTAAGCTTGCTCCTCAAGAGAATGGTGGATAAGCAGATGCAAAATAGTTATTAGTTATTCTTTTATTATCTAAATAATAGAAAAAATATCTTGTATATATAGGTAGATTTAACCCTAATCCCTTTCATAAGTTTTGGCCAACAAGGGTGACCCAATCAACCTAGTACAGTTATGGATAAGAATTCACTAGGTCACGAGTTTGGGAATAAAACATGATAACACATAATGCTGATGTGAATTAAAATGTAATAAGGAGAAAATAAGATAAATGAAAGGATAGAATTAAAAAACACATACCTTTACTTACCTTAGTGCTATAGATAAAGAATTACACTGCAAGATATGTGAAGGCATCCAATGTGAAGAACATTAGGTGAACCTGTAGAGATTAGTGCAAAAAATAGCCAAAAATCAATTTTTTTGGAATATAGGCATATATTAGTAGAAAATATTCTCTACTAATTCATGATTCTAGAAAATTTTATGGTTCAAAAAATGGGTTAGTAAAAACAAAGATATGAGCAAAATAAGGAATATAACAATAAATATTTGAAAGATAAAGAATTATGAAAAGTAAGTTTAAATAGGGTGAAAGGGAAATCATTTGCTTATTGTTGACTTCTGTGTAAGAGAAAAAGAGTTTTGAGAGGAAATAAAGCTAGGATGGAAAGGAGATGGTAATCAAGATGAGAGGGATCCCCAACGACCGTAGTGGGTGTAGCATAGGTAGGCAACTAAGAATTTCAAACTTGTTTTTGAATATTTTATTAAAATTAAGTGTTTTATATAAATTTGTAATAGAGAAATTATAGGAATCAAAATGAACCCAAGAAAGTTGCTAAGGTTGTAGAAACCAAAAGGGGAAATGGGTTGAAAAGGATTGGAGTAATAACTTTCAAAAGGCATTTATTATAGGAAATGAAAGGGGACATTAGGTAGAACCAACTAGGTTGACCCAGTCGACCTAGTAGGCTAAAAACTTGTGAATCCACACGACTGACTTAGTTATACCGACTTAGTTTGTTTTGCATGCTACTGACTTAGTACATGACTAATGACTTAGTATAATAATCCACTATGATGATTTAGTACAAAGGGGGAAAAATTAAAGGGTTGACTTAATTTGTTAAGTCAACCTAGTCAAAATGAGGAAAATTTGGTCAACCTAGTGTTTGACTAAGTGACCAGAATAGTATAGAAATGCATGAAATAGGTTGATTGAGTAATAGAAAGGCCTATAATGGCTGATTGAGTATTGTAATGGTTGATTAATTTAAAAATAGGTTAAATTAGTTAAAAAAGGATAGATTAAAGCAATTTAGCCTTATTTTTGTTAAATTTTGAAAAGAATGTATTTTGATTATAAATGATATGGAGGATCTAATACATATTTTGTTGTTTTATGGTTATAGGGGTGTCTAAGATTTTGGTGCTTAGTAGACATGACATGGATCCTAGACCTCTTAGAGTTATTGATAGTTGAGGATCGATCGAGATTGGTTATATTAGGTCTAAGAGGGATTATGTATATGTGTTGAGTCCCATTGAGTTTTAATCTAATACTCATGTTATTGGGAGCATAAAAATAATTGACTAACACATTTAGATGGGAGGTGAATGGGGATACCATTGAGGTGGGTATCAACCTAGAGGATGACCATGCAATTCTTAGACTACACCTATGATTATGGAAATACCAAATAGATAGGAGGAGAGGAGAGCCTTAGCCATGTGGGCGACAAGCTCAAATAGGATATATCATAGAGTGAGAGTTAGCCTATTTGATGTATATACATCTCAAATTATAGATATATAGAAGGCAATTATAGGAATTGTGACAACACGGGTGTTGTGTCATAAATCAGATGGCAAGGTACCATTGTATGTGATAGCCTTATGCTAGACTATTTTAGAGCATGGGAGACTATATGATTTAGGTTATATCATTTGGGTCCAACTTATGGATGACATGTATGGGATGCTATCCAGAGGGAAAAAGACCATGGGGCTGATTATATTGTTGAGTTCTTAGATATATGAGAGGTTTTTGATGTATCAACCAATTAGGCTACCCCATGTGGTTGATGATTGGTTACCTCAAGTATAGAGGTGGTAGTAGGATCAGGTATCATGAGTCATGACCCATATGATATCACTATAGATAGTTAGGTGGGAAGACATTATGTGGTAGCTGTATGGGCACATTGCTATGGTATGGCTAAGCTAGGAGATAGTGACATACACACAAATTATAGGTTACTATACCTAGTGAATAGAGCTAAATCTAGTAGCACACATACCAAGATAGATGGGAATCCCTCATCTAATATATCTAATAGTGGTGACCACATTTTGGGCTAGGAAAGTGAGAGAGCCAAGGGGGAGAGGAGGATTGGGGCCACCAGTTACTAAGCCAATGATCAGACTACAATGTGAGAGACCATAGACTGGTTAAACATGATAGACAATAGATAGAGAGGATATGGATGTAGAAGTAGGAGTGACATAGGTAACATAGATGTGACCATAGTAGGAGTGATGATCATCTCGATTACACCATTGACAAAGACACTAATAGAAGGAGAGAAAAGAGATAGTGGTCATCCCAAATGACCCATCAGGTGACCCAAGACATAGATAGATAATAGAGGTACCACTTAGGTGTAGCTTAAGATGGGCATGAGTGGTGACCCCAAGATTGGCATTTGGGTGGTAACCTATATATGAGGTACTTGGAGGATGCGTTGATGGAGAGACCATGCTCGATGATCACACAGATAGCAAGATGATAGTAGGTAACACTCAGACAGGTACTAATAGATGGTTTGAAATTTGCTTAAGTTATTTGAGATAGATTATAGATATGTTTTTGAGATATATCTATGATCTAATATCTATCTAGTTTGAATATTATAGATCTTATGGAGGAGGAGACCAAATGGGGATCCCAGGTGATGGGAACACTCTATGAGATCTTTGATGAGGCACTAATACCTTATGATGTTGTGACACTGGAGGATCTTGTGATAGTGTCTACCCTAGGGAGCTAGTTTAGACTAGTAGAAGAGGCTATGAGGTGAGTGTAGGCATGGAAGGAGGATCCACAACCACCAATAGGAGTGGGAGTAGGAGAGGAATAGGCATGGTAGGCCTTGGGTCAAGAGAGAGCTATGCATATGGCTACCATGACCCAACTAGTGTAGGTACATGCCCAGTTAGCATAAGTATAGGCCCATGTGTCCAACCTACAAGGACAGGTGATAGGACTGAGATCTAAAAAAAAATATTTATAACATACTATTTAGAGGGGACTATCTAAGGCATTTATGAGTAGCATGGCTAGGCCACGATATAGATTGGATAGAGCCTGATCATAGAGATGGAATGATGTATATTATTATACTTTGTATCAAAACACATGATATTATATATATATATATATATATATATATAATATTATTTTGGTAGTTGGATGTTGATCTTATGTGTTTGTATGACGGTTTTGGTTGTGGATGCTTGGATATATTTCTTTCTAGCACATGTATTTAGCTATCTGTTATAAATTCTATAGGAAATATATGAGTTGTGGTTTCTTTTCTAGAATTATGTAGGACACATGCATGGTTAAAAATATATAGGCAAAAAATATTTTAGCTAAGTATAATTAATCAAAAACAAATATACTACACACTATTTCACATTGGGTAATGTGTAATAACAAGAAAATGACTAAGTATAAGAAACCAAAGAATGGTAAACAAGATGGCATTTTCTTAAACCAAGAGAAAAGTTGGCACCAATTTAAAACAAGTAAAATCACACTAAATCATGTTGGGAAGTATGAAAATAATGTAATAAAGTGGAAAATGTGCAAAAGAACAAATGGTATTAAAAAAAATCAATTAAGTTAATCAATCATACTAAATCATGTTGGAAATTATAAGATAAAAACAAAATTGGTAAAAATTGGTCTTAAATTTATACACTAATCCAAGTTGGGAAGTATGAAAAATTCAAGAAATGGTTGGATTCTTACATGCAATCAGAAAATAAAAGTGAAAGAGTAATGAAATAAGCATAAAATATACTAAATCAAGATGGGTAGCATGCCAATGATGTGTAACTTCATAATCAATCACATATTATCTCATATTTGACACATATAATTTTGTTGTGACTTGGATTATTAGAAACTTTTGTGAGGAAGGCCAGGTACTATCCATGGTCTTACACTAAAATCTCAAAGGGAACAACAATGAGATGGAGTAATGAGAAAATATGGTAATAAGGGATGTTGGTGATAGGAAGGTGAAATTGTGGTAATTTGTGAGGAAGGCCAGGTCTTATCCATAGTCTTACAATGCAACTCACAAATGGAATCCCTCAGGGAGTGATCAATGAACAAAATAATATTTATCAAGAGGAAATATTAGGGTTATAGGGAGTTAAAGAAGGAATGTAAAAATAATAACATAAGAATCTTATGAGAAGACCTTAGGAGATAGGAGGCATACTAATGACATGAGAAGACACTAAGTGACTAATAACCATCAACGTATAAAGGAAACCTATTCACTATAGACATAAAGTTGTGTAGGCAAATAAGCATGCTACTAAGATCAACTCATGAAGATATATTGGTAAAAGAAAATTAAAATGGACTTACCTTCCCACGATGTGTTCCCCATTCCTTAGGACCCTTTACAGAGCCATCAATATACTACGAATATTGGGTACTTACATGAGAAAGTAGGTAGCACTAATTTTTTTTTAATTTTCTTTTTCTAATCTACTAGCCTACCACACCCTAATGAACCTTGGCTCTATCAGGAGGCCAACTATGGAGTTTGAGCTTTGAATAGAAGAAGGAGATGTGCTTTGAATCATGTTTTTTAGTGTGATTTTGAATTTTGAGAACTTTTAATATTTTTTCCTTTTGGATCATTGCTTTTTATTAAATGATTTGGCTTTTGAATGTTTTAAAGGCTTTTTTAAGAAAAATATTCCTCCTCCATATGGACTTGGAATGACCAATCATGAGAGATAGAGTGATACACATAAATGAGCTATAGGATTAGGCTAAAGGAAGCTAAGTGAACAAAGATAAGACTAAATAAAATACTTATGGTTAATAATGAACCAACATGTTATCTCAAGTCTCAACCATGTATATAATTAGTTTGAAAAAAGGGAATAAATGGAATAAAGGAGATCCAAAGTGGACCAATGGAAGGAAATTATAATGGGATTAATTTTTTTCTAACTGATCACATGGTAAATAAATAATGATTAAAGGGAACAAGGTTTGTATAACCAAGTCATAATGATAATTATCAGTGTATAATAGAGATAAGAAAGCAAACAATCATAAAAAGAGAACAAGGGAGTTTTTAATAAATAAAATCAAGAAGAAAAATAAAGCAATGATAAATAAAACATCTATTAATAAACATAAATGAAAGTATAAGTAATATAAAGTGTGAAATCAAAGTCACCATGTAAGATAGATAATAATTTGATACAATGTCAACTAATATAACAAATAGATAAATATAAAGTTGGATCACACATCCAATCCAAATGAAAATGTAAAGAAAACCATGCATGTGTTCATAAGTATTGATAGATTTACCCACACACATGATCTAGAACATCTAATAAGTCTCTATGAATTTAGATGTAAACTATAACTAATGTCTCATCTATCTTTAGTGAAATTTAGGAAAATAATTCACATTTAATCTCATCAATAGAAAAGGTAGGAATGCTTGATGGATCATGATGAGGAGGGATATCAGGAAAGGGATGATTAGAAGAATGCATGGGAGTGAAATCTATAGGAGATGAAGGGATCACTGGTGGGGAAGGATCCATATGTGAGGGACTCATAGGTGGAGAAAGATCCATAGGTGAGGGACTCATAGGTGGAGAAGGATCCATAGGTGAGGGAAGGTTCATGGGTAAAGAAATAGGAGGTGAAGATGGGACCATAGGAGGAGCTAGAATCATAGGAGATGGAACCATGGGAGAAGAAGGGGGAGCCTTATTATGAGAATGACCTATGGGAGGAATGGTAGAAGATATAGGAATATTTAAAATATGATATTTAAGGTGCTATTGAAGGATGTGATAATGATCAATGCGATGGGTGCCACATTAGTACCAAAGACAATACACCTCTCCATACTTAGGAATATACTTAGGTAGTACCTTTAGGGGAGGTATGGCCTGATCTAAAGACTTAGGGGTAGAAGGATGCAAAGTGTCAATATATTGTTGCATATTGTGATAATGTGTGGATAAATGGTTATTTGTGTTGTGGAAGCAACAAAAATGCCTATGAGTAGGCTTAATATAGGTACTTATAGGAGGAGGTGTAATAGAAGTGGAAGGAGCTTGGGATAGCTTATTGGCTAATTTATTAGGAAATAGATCCATATATGGTAAATGAAGCAAACCATCACCAAGAGAAGGTGGTGGTGGTGAAGGGACTGGACTAGGCCCAATAGAAGGAGCAATAGGATCAAAAGTAGGAATATAATTAGCTAAAGTAGGATCATGAATAGGATCTGAAGTGGGCTCTACCAAGGGAGGGGTAAGGTTTATAGAAGGTTGAAGGAGATTTGCATGCATATTAGGCATAAATAGTCTATAGGGGTCATGGTACCTAGAAAAATGATAAGGCCCAATCATAGCATGATCCATAAGCATATTCCTATGAGTTTTTTCAGAAATTAGAGGTGTCCTCATCATCTCTACCTTATGATAAAGAGGAAAAATTATAAAATTAGGAACTATATATGATGGAATATAGGAAGATACACTAAAGGACTAAAGCAAAGATGAATGATAATATATAATCTTAGCATCATGGGCTTGAACAAGCCCACCTAATAATGGATCATCTAAGGTTTAACCATCATCATAATCAGGTTTATGAAGATTAATGACATAATTAGGGATGGAATTATCATCTGATGAGGTGTGATGAATGGAATGCTGAGTCTTAGTTAAGATAATGGGGATGTCATCACAAGGTGGTTTATAAGAATGAGGTTGCAAAGAATCAAGAAGCTAAGAGATAAGATGAGGTGAGAGATCAAAAGTTTTAATTTTGACATTGATCTCATCAGGCTCATCATCATCAAAATCTAGGAGATTAGGGGGAATATTCCCAATGAGTTTGGCATGACCATTATAACCTTGAGTGGAATTTATGGGAAAGTTGAATCATTGAGACTCATGAAATAGAAAACTAGGCAAAGGTTCAAGAATAGGAATATTGAAGACACCACGGTCTTGGAATTGTTCAAAATTACTAGGGTTAGTATCACCTTGAATCCTATAGATAGTTCTATTGTCAAGAAATTTAATGCATTGGTAGGTGAAATAAGTAATTGATTTTTATATGATGAGTCCATGGCCTACCAAGCATAATGTTATAATATAGAAGAAAGTTAAATATCATCACCTTCACATGAATGGTGATAGGTGGGATGGTAATGGGAAGCCACACACAACCTAAAGGAGGCATTTTCCTTTGATCATATACTTGATATGTGCTACATGTGGATTTGAGATTGCATTTAGAATATCTATGGGTTTTGATAAAATATAGAGAGGCAACACAAGTTCCATAACCCTTGTCAATCAAGGCACGCTTGACTTGGATATCACCAATATAGACACTAATGAATAGAGGAGGACCATTCGTGTAAAGCAAAATCTCATCAAGAATCATAGAAGTAATGGGAAACTTGAAAGAAATATAAGTGTCCATTATTTCATCAACATGTATGGACATATATTTGCATTGTTGCAATATGCTATCTTTAGATCTAAATAAGGTTGCTTCATATCCTACTAGGGGAGGATGAGGATGTTAATTTTGAATAAAAGTTGCATGATATGGTTTCAATGATGCAAAGAGGTCCTCATAATCTCAATAAATGGGATTTGGGATGGGAGATTAGTGAGTTTCATGATAGGATCCCACTCATCATAACCCATAAGAATATTTTAGAAAGAGGTGCATAGTGTTGAAGGAGGTCCTTAAAAAGATGAGCCAAAGTACAATGGAATTTATGTTGATAAGAGGCAAAAGATTTAGAACAAGGTTGTAAATTATGTTGAGAAGATGAAGTAGTTTATGTAGATTGGTTTTGAGAAGTGATATAAGATCTGTTGATAGAAGCTTGAGTGTCATTAGTGATAAGTAAATAAGATGGAGGTATGGTAGAAATAGAATGGGAAGTGTTATCTAAGGGAGGAGTTGGAATAGTTTCATAATAAATTATAAGGTTATCTTTCCCCAACTCATTTAAATGAGTTAGAGAAGAATCTTGGATAACATGAAATGTGTGAGATAATGGAGGTGTGTAGATAGGTTGAGGACCAATGAAAGCAACCACCCTTCACATATTAGTCATATTAACCACATTCTCTTTAGGATTTAGGTCAATAAGACTATATACATTATTGGTGGAAGGGGTGGGATTATCATGGTTATCTTGGTGTTTTGAAAGAGGGCCTTTATAGATGGCCAAATGAGCTTTATCTTGATTCAAAGCTTGAGATTTAGTATTCATTTCATGGGCTTTGAAATCAATGTCATAGGATTTTTAGCATTTTTGGATGATAGAATCATTGTCAAAATTGGTACCAAGATGAAAATACATAGCCAAATTATGAAATTATCTACAGGTCTCATGAAAATGACCCCAACTAAAACCAACAAAATTTATTGAGATCATACCAAGATTTCACAGGACTAGTGGGATCAAGTTCTCATGGAAGAGGCCTAAGTAGATGTGTTAGTAATTTGGCTAAGGATAAAGTCTTGTAAACATTTATGTTATTAGGTGAAGATAAGTGAGGATTGGTGAATTATTGAGAAGGGGGAGTTGGTTTTGAATATTGGTTAGGAAGAACAACTTGAATAGTATAAATGGTGTTATAAGAGTCTGTGACACCATCATTGGTCGAATGATGATTCTTGTTCTTAAGTAAGATATGAGTAACTATAGAAGGTTGGGATGGCTCAAATTTATGCATAAGGAAATATTGATGTTAAGTTTGGTCAATGTCCTCCTCTAAGGTACATGGAGAGAGAGTCCAAACCTGATATTATAACCTGGGAAAAAGAGCATTGGTAAAGAGATGAAAAAGGTTATCATCAGCCATGTTATGTTCACATTTATTGGATAATGTTTTTCACCTTATAAAAAAATCTTGGGTAGTTTCATTTTCAAGTTGATTATAATTGATAAAATAGGCCAAGGTATTCTCAGGAAGATCACTAGTTTAGAACTCTTGGACTGGAGAATTTACTAAATCTTCCAAACTAGTAATATAATGAGTTTTAAGTTTGTTGTACCCATATAAAGCATCACCCATGAGGGTTTTGGATACTATATTGGTAGTGACAAAGGTATTTAATTTGATTCAATATTTATATAGATTTCTAAATGTTTTTAGATGAAGAGTAGGATCATATGATCCATTGTAAGAAATGGTAGGCATGATACCTCCTATATCGATATTAACAATTTGAGATTTAAGAGGTTCATTTTGAAGATGATTATTTCTCTTGTTGATAAGAGGAGGTTGAGGGATAAGATTACCATAGACATCCTGAAGAGGATGTGGGGGTACATTTTGATTATACGTGCCCCATGGCATTTGGTGAGGGTGGGTTTGAAGATGGATAAGGTGGTTTTGCATTCACAACGTTTCATTTGTATTATGAGATTGAATAGTATTCATTTGATTAAGGGTTTATAATAAGAGTTGATGGGTTTGAGTGGAATTGTTGGCATTATTTGAAGCATTAGAATTGAAAGTAGTGGATTGGGTACAACTATTAGTGTTGGTAGGAGCTTGAGAAGAGTTGTTATAATGTGAGGCACTAGTGGAAAAGTTTCTTCTGTAGAAAAAGATATATTAGTGAAGGGATGAGATGAGGAAGCACTAGAAGCATGATTAACATGGGTAAAAAATGATGCACTAGTGGAAGAGTGAAGGAGAGTTGGTCTTGGAAGAGGTCCACTAGATGTAGAACCTATCATGTTAGTGAAGATACTAGGCATGGAGGTAGAAGAAGTTAAATAAGAAGAAGTCATGGTATGAGAAGGGGTAAAAATAGAGGGAAGAGGCTGAGAATAAAAGAAACTAGTATCCCCAAATCCATGTGAGAATATGGGAGAAGGTAAATGAGGCTCTTCAACTTGACCATGAATCATGAGATGGTAAATGGTAGAAGGATCCTTTCCTTGATGTTGAGGAAATTTAGAGATAAAGAAGAACATTTTGGGGGTATACTTTAATTTAGGTTAATCTTCAAGTGAGAAGAGAGGATTACAAAGTGAAGAGGAATGAAGAAGGGTACCATAGTTCATTGTGCGAGTGGCTATATGAACATTACTCTCATCTAGGAGAGGAGCCCTAATATGATAAAAATGATGTAAAATCAAAGAATTAGGAAGAGATAGATAAAATTATAGAGTCAACTAGGTCAACCTAGCAAAAAAAATAGGGTCTAAAATCTAAGAAAATAGGAATACAGAGTCAACTATGTCGACCTAGTTTTGTAACCTGGGCAAAAAATAGGTGGGAAAAGAAATAAAGTCGAGAGGTTCGACCTAGTTTTGTATCTTGGGTAACAAATAATAAGAAAAAGATACAAAATCGATAGGGTTGACCTAGTTCTGCAACCTAGGCAAAAAATAGGTGGAAAAAGATATAGAGTTGAGAGTGTCGACCTAGTTTTGTATCTTGGGAAATAAACAAGTAGAAAAAAATATAGAGTCAATAGGGTTAACCTAATTCTATATCCTGGGAAGCAATAAAGAATACCATGTCAATAGGGTTGACCTAGTACTTTAGGCAAGGAAAATAGATAGTCTGTAAGAGAATGTATCAAACAGAATGATTGTGTATTAAAATAGGAGATTTTTTATAAGAACTTTGAAAGTAAGAAATGAAGAGAAACACATAATAAATTGGGTCAATGAGGATGATCC
This sequence comes from Torreya grandis, assembly GCA_037957365.1. Taxonomy (NCBI): domain Eukaryota; kingdom Viridiplantae; phylum Streptophyta; class Pinopsida; order Cupressales; family Taxaceae; genus Torreya; species Torreya grandis. The sequence goes on along the minus strand of JARHVA010004346.1, from coordinate 1,022,066 downwards.
AATTGACACACATAGCATAAAACCTTGCACCAACACTGGCCAATGAAAGTTTTTACAATACAACATATAATTGAGCAAAGAGCAAGTAGTCAACTTGGAAAGTAAATGCTAACTAAGTGGTTATACTAAATGTTGTTGGATTATTAGAGTATGATTTTAATATGTGATAGGAAGTTGACTATAGGCAAGGAACTATAAAGCAATCTATGGATGGTTTCAAGATGTTTAGACTTAAAGGGATCTATGTTGGAAATGGTACTAGATTAGTATTGGGGCTTACCCCCCAATTCACATACCATAGTGATAAATGTGTCAGGTGATTTGACAATATATACCATTAACCACGTGTTTATACTTGCCTAGAAAACCAAGTCGACTTCCCCCTTGGTGATGAAATTCAAGTAGGTAGGCCTTGGGTAGAGAATTTTAAAAATGCATTTTAAGATTATGTGATTTGGTAGTGTGCACATAAAAGAGAAAAATAATGCAACTAAATGGTATATTGAAAAATCACCTAATTAGACTATGTGATCTATTATAAGCATGCAAGAATTTGAAAATTGAAAGTGTGAGATAATTACTAGCATATAAGTGTTAATTCTAACTTTGAAACACAATATAGTGTTGGTTCAGATGACATATTATGTATATATTATAGAATAGAGTCAATAGTGTTGATAATATACTATTGAATCAAGGGTCTGTTAAAGAACTACATCGGCAATGTCAACCTAATTTTCTAGACAAAAGATAAAATATAGAACTAGGTCGAGAAAGTGGACCTAGTTTGCTGTATATGGGTAGTTTTAAAGATTACAAACTATGAAAAACAAAACTATAATGAATATTATAAATGATAGAGATGGAAATAAAGGAACCTTGGTGGGTTAGAGGATGTAGAGAAAAATGAGATTGATGTTAAAGTACCCTAATTTATACTTGAAAATTCTACCAACTAGGTTGACTAGGTTGACCTAGTTATACAATCCCCTATTTGCTAAAACCTGTAAATTATACTATGCCAATAGTGTTGACCTAGTATGTTCTCTAGAAGTTTGGAAGTGTATTGTGTCAACAGGGTCTACCTAGTAGCCTGTTTTGAAAGTATACTATATTGATAAAGTTGATGTAATAGCTTGTTCTAGAAGTCTCAAAGTGTACTGTGTTGATAAATTTGGCTACCATGAATGATTATCATTCAAAAATTTGATGTACTTGATCTTAAAATTATTGATAAACATTATGAAGGTCTTGTATTGGTCATTAATGGTCAAGGATGATAGGTAGTGTGTCTTCCTTGGTAGCTTACAAGGTCCTCAAGGATGGTCTAGTAAGTATTAGGATTAAGTCACTTTATCTTGTCATCAAATGGTCTTTTTTTTGAAACCCCTTCATGTGTTTATCATTATTTAAGGTAATTTTGAAAAAGTTAAGGTTAAGTGTAAAGTCAAGTCAATGAGGAATCATGCTCAAAAAGGAAAGGTGGTGACCCTTAAAATAATAACCATGATTTAAAGTTAACCAAATTGACCTAGGAGTAGAACTAATAAGTTGATCATATTGCATTTTCAGTAAATTTGGAGAGTTTAAGGTATTTTTGATAATATTAAGGCATGTTATTTAATTTAGTCTCATTATACACTCCAATGTTGAGATGATATTTGCTAGGAAAGAGCAAATATGAAGGTTATATCATGGAATAGGGTTCTTTTAAGTCATCTAACACCTATGTAATGAAATCATGTTGTAATTGACCATACATATCCTTTAATTGTCTTAAATAATTAATTTTTAATGTTGGAATCTGTATACAAATAATATTTTTGAAACTTTATCACATACTGATGCTCTTTATCTTATAAAAACCCATTGAGTCTTAATATCTCCAAGTGCATACCTTAAGGGGTGTATGGGGAAAGGGGTGGGCAGACCATTGGTGCTTCACAAGATTGTTGTCCCTTTTTCCACTTGTTATCTACACACTTATGTCCTAAAAACATTATCCCTATGCTTGTTCTTCTCTATTTCACACTCCTCAGTCATTTCCTACCTTTTATCCCCCTTTGCCTAATCTTAACCCCCTTTTGACTATTCACTAGGTCAATTGGGTCGACCCTATATAGTTTTGGTTAAAATTCATTTAGGTTCTAGGTCATCACTTGGCTAACCTAGCCTGTGACCCAGTGAATTCTTGTCCATAATTGTACTAGGTCAATTGGGTCGACCTTGTTGGTCAAAACTTTTGAAAGGGATTAGGGTTAAATTTACCTATATCAACACAATTTACTTTGAGACTTCTAGAACAAGCTATAAAAAGGGGACCTTGATCATCAGTGAGAGGAATGACTATGCGTTGGGTGTAATTATAAAAGTTGGTGTAGCACTTCTTAAAACACAAGTCAACATTATTGGCATAGAACCATGGTTGACCCAATAGAGTTAGAAAATCATCAGCTTTGGTCAATTCAATTATTTTAAAATCACCTTTGAAAGGGATACCCAAAATGTTAATAGTGGCATCCTTGAGAACTCTTATAGGCACCACTTAAGTCTTATTGGCCATAAACAAAACATTTGGGGAAGGTTGTAAAGCTGGCATCCCCATCTTCCTTTAGGCATCCTTCATGAGAACATTAACTTCCACACCAATATCCACCAATATATATCAGATCATACAACCATCTATGGATGCATTTACCACAATCTCCTTGTCACATTCAACATCTAGTTGGCCACATGCTTCTTGTCAACATGCATGGTTCAAATGATTATTTTTTAATTTTCTAGTTTTTTAACTAGTTTTTTAAGAGGGGAATAATTTTTTAATTAAGGAGTAGTTTACATAACTCTCAAAATTCATCCTACCCAGATTCTATTGAGATAGTTTTTTTTTGCATCTCAACATGCATGATTACATCTTTCTCCTTCAAAAATTCAATTTCACCTTGTAAATCATGTACCAAGGCAATTATGTTGTGTAATACCTCTTTTTTATTTTTGAACATCAGGGTAGTGTTGAGAACATGGTTCTTCATGCTAAAGCTTATGCATCAGTGGAATTAAAATCGGCTGGGAATGAGCACCACTTCAAGTAGTGATATTTAATTTAGGACCCATTGGTGGGATGGTAGGACATGATCTTCACTGATCATTTGGATTTTTGGTAACAAAAATCATCCCAATACCCTTCTCATTATGATCTTTGATGATAATCATATATAAGTTAGGGCATTTTTCTAGATGGTGTTCATTCTTACAAAAGGGGCAAGTTGGGTAAACTAAGTAATCACGCTAATAGTGGTCTAGAGATACACACTTGTAATAGGTCTTGGGTGAAAAATGACCACCCACATGCCCATTACCACATCTTTGACCCTAAAAAGATCATCCTCTACCAACCTTTTGATTATTATCAATATAAGTTTGGCGAGTCCCTCTTGTGTGTGCTTCATGGACCTCATTGATGACTCAAAAGTCATTTGTATCTTGCATATATGAATCAAATATTTTATATTATAGTGAAATTTTAGCCTAGGTATCATGCTAAAATAAGGGGTAATTCCTTAGATCATGATCCTCTTGGCATATTTCACAAGACTATTTTGTTACAGTGTGAACATTCCTTCATGGGTAGTTATTCCTATTATGGTCCTCTATTTCACAGTTAACACACCATAGGCCACTGTAGGTGTCATGAGAATTATTAGCTATTAGATTATAAAAATAAAGAGGTTATATAAATAATTTCATCCTCTATAAAGGGGATGATCCTTATATTTATAATTCTCATAACTTTGACATAGAGAGCAACTTCTAGTGTATCACGTAGGTCAGTAAGGTCTTTTGGTATAGATCTCAATGAAATGAGAGTAACATCCCTCCCACAAGACATTGAGCATGTTGTTTTGAGTTAATCTCAAATGATAGTTTTGAATGAATAATTTTGAAATGTGCATCACATTCATGCACATTCTTAATGAGATCTTACTTTATGTTATTTTAAGCAACAATGCTTTGTTGCTCAAATTCAAGAATATTAAGGTCCTGAAGGAATGTAGTTTTTAATGTTTTATTGCTCATAATTTCTTGTTAAGGGTCAAATTTACAATACCATTTACGTGAATGATCGATAAAAATAGTGGTAAATTGAGTATCCTTTCATTCTAAAGAAATGATCCCCCTTGCTTGCTAAATGAGTTCACACTTATGAATATGTTTTAATGCATTTTGATACCTCAGTATTTAGGAAGATGAAGTGTCATATTGTAATACACTTTTGGTGAGCTTGGTGGTTGTACTAGACCTTGTTATGTATTTCTTCTAGTGCCTCCTAAACTCTATGGTGGAGGTCTGCTACTGCTTCTGGTGCCACCACCTAATCCTCTTCCAATAAAACCATTGCTGGTGGTTCTTCCTACTCCACCTACATCAATAGGTACACCAAAAGTAGTGGGCATTGAAGAAGGTTGATTTGATATGGCTGGGCCTATAGTTTCCCCACTACTAATATTAGGTCCACTTGGCATTCCAAGTTGAGACATAGGTCATATTTAAAATGTAAAATTCAATTTTAAAGGTAGATTATTATGCTAAACTTGTACTCCCAAAGATTCCTTACTCGATGAGCTTCAGTCTATTTGGACTCTACATTGTCACTATCCTAATTTATTACAACAATTCCATCAAATCCAAATACATGAGCATGTGATATGGTGGGGGTACTGGGTCTATCTAGATTAGGTTATGTTATCAGTGCTTTTATTGGTTCTTCTATGGTACCTATACTATTAAAGAGAAATATCCCATAGATAGGGGGTACTCCTCATGCCTTTCTATTCTCCTATAGATTCTTATGGTACTTTTAGTATCCTCCCATTGACTGTCTGGTTCACTACATCTCATAGCCTTGTACCTAGCCTCATCATAATTTTTCTTGTATTTTTCTCACATCCCAACTTTCATGTTAAACTCCTAATCTCATACTAATTTATTCCCCTCCATTTCCCCACCAATTATACTGCTCATGTGTGAGAGAGTTTATCCATCCATAAAAATGTTCTCAAGTCCATAATCAATCATAAGATTTTTAATATCTAAAGGGAATTATTTGATTTACCTTCCTTGTAGCTCTCTTAAGAAGTTGAACTCCACTTCTTCGAGGAAAGAATATGTAGAAATTGTGTATTACAAAATATAAATTTTAAGTGCTATTTTCCACTAGACATCTATTGTGCATGTTCAAATATCTTCAAAATTAGTGAGGGCCGTCTGATGCTTTATTGGACTAGGAGGCCTTTTGCCCTTAATTTCTTGAATATTTTTGCACATACACTAAAATCCAAGCATGTAAGTGCATGGTTAATTATAAAAATAATGCTTCATATAGATTCTACTCTACCCATGTTTGTGTAAAAATTCCTGGTTCAAGATATTGAAGCATAAAATTTTCTTCTACTATACCAATCTAATGTTTAACATTATCTAAAGATAGTTTCTCAACCATATTCCTACCATCATGCTAACAAGTGCAATGGTTCCTGATAATAGGACCACAATTTTGGATTATTTTCCTTTAGTTTAACATTACTTTCCTTAGTCGCACATGTAAAGAGGATAAGAGGTCCAACTAATGAGTGCACTAGATTATCATGCTATAAATTGTCTCATGCACTTACCCAAAATGCATAGCTTAAGACTAATTCCCATTGGTTCTGTTTCATGATGGTGTATACATTAAGATTTATATACTAAGGTGCTATAAAAACCACTTAGTTCTAACTAAAGATTCCTAGTTACGTTAATTCATAACATGAAATCATTCCATACTTAAGTTCTTTATAAAAAGTAAATAAATAGGCACAAATCAAGAAAAAAAGTAGTAGTACCATTAGTTCTATAAAAAATTTACATGTACTTTAATAGCATAACTATTCTATTTTATTATATTTCAATGGTCACCATACACAAGTCTTGATGTATATCAGGAACATGAATAAGCTCAAGATTACATGTACCATTATACAACAACAACTAACAACATCAACAACCTTCTAAGTAAAACTAGAGGTATTCATACATGATTCTAACCCAATCATTTAGTTAAAAAATTAATATGAAAATGATGACTTACCTATGATCATTAATAATAATGAGTTGTGGTGCATCGTTACATTTAATTATTATTGATATTGGCCTAATTTCCCCTATATACTTTCTCTATGCTAGATATTCGATGTTGTGCACCTATCTTCTTGTGGGTCAATGATAGATCTGTGCTTGACTTATTCTTCTCTAATATTCATGCAAACTATTTCCTTAATTAGTTACAACTTCTACACCCTTGTCCAAATCATATGCAAATTGCCTAAATCTTGAATCTGTGGTTCCTCTGTATTTCATTCATCCTTGTTATTCATGATTTACTTCTTCCATGTTAAGGTCTTCCATGCCTTGGATTGTTTCCATGCCCATTTATCCCAAAAAGTAATTAGAATAAATTGATACAAAATTTAGGGTCCAAATGATGCCTTTATGAAGGCTTGGTATCATTGTGTCATATTAATATCATGCATAATCCATATCATGATAATCATAATCATATGGAGTATCTTGATGTAAAAATTGTGAAACGTTACTCTTGTTTTTTATTGTGTGTGTGTGTGTGTGTGTGTATGAATAACTAACCACCCCATATTATAGAATTGGTCTTTTAAATTTATCTTTTGTAACATGTATTATGTCTTGTGTCTCTACTGATATGCCATTACTTATATTTATTTGTATAGTAGCTGAAGACATGTATTATTATTTATTCTTTCTCTATAAAAATGTTCCTTCTTTGGAAGATGATGTAACCTTGCCTTCATGATCAAATGATATGTAACCTTTATTTTTATCAATAATTATTCCTATTGATTTTAAACATGATCCTCCAAACACAACATTAGATGCACTTGGATTTTGAATAGCATGAAAATTAAGATGACACTCTTTTGAAGCAAAATAAACTCTTAACTTGATTGATCCCATACATGTCATAGAAGCATTGGTTTGATCCAATTATTTATACTTATTTCTAAGAGAACTAAGAAATGATGAATACAAATTTCTATCTTGATTGCCCATAACCTTGATATATGTAATTCGATTTCCATCTATGTGAACAATGATAGTAAAAGGCTCTTGATATGAGGAAAGACTTGTAATTTCCCCCTTTATAGCCATATTTGAAACTTTAGATTTTTCAGGTGACTCTTTCTTTTGAACCTCTTTTTTCAAAAACCCTAATTTGATCATTTTTTTGGTGTATCTTGAATTTTATTGTCTAATTGATCTTTTTGTAACATTGCCTTTGTAATACATTGATTTTGTAATTGTTATTTTTCATTTTGTGCCTTTTGTAGTTTTTATTTTTCATCTTGATATTTTAGTAACATTGATTGCTCTAATTTTTCCTTTTGAATTTTTTTTGTTATAATTTTTCCATTTAAATATTTTCTCAATTTGATTTTTTTAATTGTAATTGTTTTTGATGTAAATTATCCTTTTGTACCTATACTGGTTCTTTTTGCACTTGTGTTGTATAATATGAACTCATAAGGTGAGTGGGTTACTTGATTGATGTATCTATTATAGGATCACTACTATCAATTGTACTTTATATTCTCTTGTTTAAAGCTAGACAACAATTTGTATGATGCCCATGAATTATGTGATATGTACAATAGTATTTTGATCTTATAAGATGATGTATATGAGGTAATTTGATCACTTTGTTTTGAATCATTTATCTTAGAATTTCACTTGACCTTTTAGTAGCCTTGTGTTTAATTTTTGAATCACTAGTGATAGATGTATTAAATTTTAGCTTCCTATATTGATATGAAGTCTTATTAGGATTTTTTTTTAGGTGAATATAAAAACACATGATTAACACTAGAATATTTTAGATTCTTTGTATGTGTGATATTTTACCCATGATGTGATCTTTAAAACCAAACACTAATTTTGCTTTTTTAACTCTTATGTTGACCTTGTCATAGTGATGATTTGATACTTAAGGGCTTCACGGGAAAAAACCCTAGATAATTTGGATTTAATATGCATACACACACCATTTCAAGGAGATGCAGGAGTTGGAAGGGTTTGAGGAAGGGTATGTTGTCTACGTTATTTTGATATTATAAGATGGGCTACCTTACCCATTAGATTAGTGATAACATGGACCTAGTTAGAGGGAAAGTAGTTATCACCCTCCTTTAGGTTAGGAGGAGGAATAGGTTCCTTTTTATCCATTTAAAATGTTCAAAATATTAAGATGAGAATAGGAAGAGATATACATATAAATTCCAATAAATACTCCAACATGATAGGGAAATCAGAATTAAATTTGAAACCTTAAAAGGCTAAAAACCCAAGAGTAAGCCAGGGTTGCATAAGAAAGCTCAAAGGTCGGGTTCAAATTTTTTTTAACAATTTTTATAGGCTAAGGGTTAAGGGGAATAACCTAATAAACTATATATTAGGCCATTCTAAAAGTATACCAATTAAAGGAATTTAGATTTACTAAATTTTGATAAATATATTAAATATAAGAATATGTTAAATATAAAAGAGTACAATGCCAAACAATATTAAAAAAGTTATAATATGAATGAAAAATAATACTTAGATTATTAAATGATGTGCAAGAAGATATAACAAGCACATGTGTAGAATAACACAATCTATTGATTTGCCCTGAATCATCAGATTATGTAAAATTTCTCTATATCAGCTTGGTCACTATTGTCAATGCTTTTGTCCTAGTTTTGGAACTTCTATTGAGCTTAATAAACTGACTATTTTATGGAAAAACAACCTATGATTTTTAAGGTTCATTATCACCTTGTATATTTTTAGGTTAAATCATGTGTATAGGTTCCCATAATCAATATTTTGCTCAAAATCCTAGGTCCTCTGATTAGGGCATACCACCTTAGAAAATAGGGGTTAGTGACTCGAGTGAATATAATCTAACCTCAATCACCCATATATCAATGAGCACTACCTACATATAAATGTACTTTGAAGAGGACCTCATACCAATGTAGTTCTCCCCCTTATATGAGATTGTGTGTAAACAATTGTGTAATATGTTGTATATGAGTGCATTTTGTGATTTATCTTGTAACTTGAAAATTAATACTCATGGAATGATATTTAATTATTTATAATTGTAAGAATACTTCTCTCATGGTTGATTTAGAAATAGGGAAGAATAGGGAGGTATATCTCAATTATGCAAATGATTTCCAATAGTGTAGTGTGAGCTTGAGAGGTGCTTGGATAGACTTTGATTTGTATTTATACCAAATTTTTTGAAATTATATCATGGGAGGGTTAAATAATATGAATAGGCTAACCCATACATTTTAAAATGTTTTCAATTTGATCATTTGGAAGGCAAGGACACTAGCATCAGATTTTTGACGCTAGTGTCCTAATCTAAACACTAATGTCCTGTAAGGTAAAAATATATTAAGGATATGTAACTATATTTACATTATAAAAATAAGCTTTTATGTATATTATAGGCTATAAGTGATATATATCATCATAATGCTAGGGTCAGACTATAGGATAAGTAATTAGGCATAGTGAGATAATCAACATGAACCTTTTGGTAGAGGAAAGGTCATGAATTGAAGGGTTGAGACATGATTGGTATTTTTCAAGTGTACAATACTATTATGTCATATAAAATAAAATTTTAATAGCTATAATATTAATAATAAATATACTTAGCTTGCACAATGACCTTTGTTGACTATTTGTTTATTTGATTATGGAAATTATAAGAAAAGGTGACTGTGTAGGCTCAATATCATGTATAAAATTGGAAATTAAATCTAGATAGGTATATTATAGGTGGAAAATGGTGTATTAGATTCTATTCTTTTTATTATGGACTTATCCCAATTGAATGTGACAAATTATTGACATGAAGATATTGAAAACATGATTATGGGAATGATAGATCAAGGGTAAAAGTAGAAGATATTGTTGGATAGGACCCCTTTAAGTATAAAATAGTGTAGTTCAATTGAATTTATTGACCAAAAACTTATTCTACTTGATTGTGCAAAAAAAATGTTTGATACACCTTTTGCACTTACAAATGACGAGTAATCAGATATATCACAACTAGGTTTCTAATGTGCATAAATTATTGTCTTATATTATATTTGAAACCCTTATGAAACTTTGATAAATTGAAAAATTTCAATAAAAAAGGGGATTGAAATGGGTTGATCTAACCTCAATCACCTTTTTGATGATTAATCACTACCTACATATCTAATGCTCCAAGTATGAAAATTAAGTCCACGTAGTTCTCCCACTTAGAGTGATTGTGCAATTGTGATCCTTAGAATATGTGTATGCAGTTACAAGATGGTTTTGATAATTAAAAATGAAATATCTTAACTTTATTTAGATGGATTTTGAATTGGCTTATGGTTTCTCTTTGTGAGTGATTCAAAATTTAGAGAGAATAGAGCAGATGTGCTCAATGTCTATAAGGGCATATGCTTGTACCAAGTAAATATAAAGTGGTTCTTCTGAGTGACCCTTGAATTGTATTTATAGGAAAATATTTTGATAATTTACTTTAGCTAACCATGTGAAACATTTAGGAATACCCCAAAGGATGTTTTGAATTTCAAAAACTAGCTTTCATTTGGTGCAAGATGTAACCACTGTAAGTGGATAAGGGTGCATTACACCTCTGGTCACCTAACATGAACCTATCCAAAGATAATAAAGACAACTATCCTCTACTAGGTATAGTATAAAGGTGATTTTAGATAGCTTGAAAATTTTTAATTAAAAGTTATATTTTAAATTAATGGGAAAAAGGGTCGATCTTGCATATAAATAAATGACTTAGAGGAATGATGAATAAGAGTAATGTATTTTTACACAAGTCATGTGGTTTGGAATGTGTTAATAATTAACATTGTCAAGTACTTGTGACTATATTTATGTGTATACATTTTCCCTTCCCTCAAATTTATTTTATAAATTAAATTACTAATTAAATGAGAAAGAGTTGAACCTGAATGCATACAACACACTTTATCTTTGAGCAACTATTTAAAATTTAAGAAACTCTGCAACAAATCGAAGTAGTCATTTTTGTAATTTGTAATTTTCAAGAAAACCTATCTTTGAAAGCTGAAAAATTAAAAATAGAGAAAGAAAGTACACCTATTTTTAGGTAAAAACCATTTGACTTTTAACCTATAATTGATGATGGATAATTATGCCCCCTTATTGAATCACTTGGATATTTAGAAATAATGGTGAATTTAGAGTGATAAAGTCCCAATTTTGAATAATTAATCAAACTCTTGAATTATGAATATGCATTATCATATCTCTCATGAATAGATTATAACAACAAATGTACTAATCTAAAAATATGGAACCATGCTAGGTATACTAGATGTGATGTCAAGGCCATTGAGTGTGACTAGATTGGAACTTACATCACCTGCACAATTTCAAATCACATCTCTATAAATGGATATAGATTCTAACTTACATGATCAAAAATTAATGAAGAGTATTAATGCCCCCATCATTACAACATTGCTAATAAAATCTGATTTTAAATGATTATTTTTTATTTGTACTATGATATTTTGAAACTTTGAATTTTAAAATTTCAAAATTTTCCACTTCAAAAATTTGATCTTTGCAACTTTTAAATTTAAAAACTTTGAATACATTTGAGTATGAATGAGTATCATGCCCTCTCTGAGTATGTGCCAATGATATAAAATGTTATACATCTATATGCTCAATTATAATTTATATTTGTAACCTGTAACTTTGCTCTTGTAACTATTTTGTACATGCCCATGCATATGCATTCAAGTGTGTATAATTTTTTATTTTGAGTCTTTGAAAAGTGAGTGCATGTACATATCACATGCCCTCATAATTTGTATTAATGTGTCAATTTTTGTCATGTTTAATTTTTGAATCATTTTGAATATTTTCAAAACATGTACTTTATTTTAGAATTTGATATGTGTATTAGTTTGAATGTCTGAAAGCATGGACTCTACATTTTCATAGCTTATATTATATACTAAATATGTTCATGAAGGTGTGGATCTCTAAGACAAGTCCATTATGATTCCCCCTTTTGAGATGAGGGATGTAGATTACAAGTCGTTCATCTCAAAAGAAGAGTTAATTATATCATGTAATAAAGATATAATCATGTAGTAATTATGTCATCATGTGGAGATTATGTTATTAAAGAGTTAAAATTGTTATTTCAAGCATGTCTATAACATATTGAATGCAAGATATATAAAGTGTCATGTTTAAAAAGATTTAAAAATGAAATGTGCAGTAAAGTAAACATATTTGAAGTAGACTATTCCCTAAGAATGCATGATAGGAATTATGGAAACATTGATCAAGCTCAACAAGCACACCAACACAATACACAATAATGTCACATAGTATCATACAATAAGGCCAAAGGCCACATATAATGGACATGTTTAAATATCACAAAAGTAAGGATTTGCATACATAAGGACAAGGGACATAAAAAATGGACATATTAAAATGTTGCACACACCAAAAAATAATGTCATAGAGATACTCAATAAATTTATGCACAAGGGCCAAGGGCCTCATACAATTGAAAAAAACATCAAAGGATCATAGAACAAGTGAAAACTAGTATATTTTATCCACATGTATCAATGTCATATTTGTTAGCAAAGTAGCATATCTAAGTTATAAAATTTAAAATATGAGTGATGTAGTAAGACATTTGTAGAATGTATAACTCAACATTGAATTTGAAGTCATATATAGATATAACTTATGATAGTGTAACCTATAAAATAAATATGCACTCAACATAGGCATGACCACTAGGTAAAATAGAAGTCCAACATTTAAGAATGCATATGTAATGTATGTTCTGCATCACACTGAAAAACCTCATGAAATGCATGTTTGTATAGAAAAAACATGTTATCTACCAATCATATATGATAAATAACATATGTAAATAATTAACTAGCATCTCATGTCATGCTCAGGCCTTGATTTTTTATATTTTTTAAGTATTTTGAATATTTTTGTCTTTTTTCAATATTTGACATTTTTTATATTTTGGAGAAAAGGAACTAGTCTATGATCCCATCAGTGGGTGGAACATAATGTGTGCTTGGATCCTACATTCAAATCTTAACTTTTCATGGATGGAAAATGATACATGCAGATATATTTGAATGGAAAAAACATCAAGAGTCATATCATAACTATCATGGTCATTTCTTATAACATATGTTTTCATATGAGTAACCGGAGAAGGTGTAAAACTTGGTGAAACATATTGTGTAATTGCCTTTATTCATTGTGGAACATGTTAAGTTTTACTAGGAATTGATTTAGGATATTTAGATTTATTTGAATTGTATGTAAGTCTTTAATAGGAAGCTTATTATTTAGGGAGGTGTACCTTTTTACTTTGATCATATTGTATATAAAGCTTTTGTATAGGTGTCATAATTAAATTTTCATCATGTGCTTTAATGGGTGCATTAATTATTTTGCACTGCACTTTGAATTAGGTGTCTTAATTACCTTTGTATGGTGCTCTTAAATAGGTTCCACAAATAATTATGGTGGTGGTGGGGAGGAGGAGGATTTATCATTGATTGTAAGGGGTACTCATATGGGATGGATTAAACTTTGACTACTGTTGATGTGGTTTTTATGCATAGTAAAAAGTTAACAAGGTAACCTCTGACATTTTAAGATCACAATGGAGATAAACTCAACTCAGGGGCATGAGTTGCATTATGGATTGAAAAATGAAGTGGTGGAATAATAGGCTGAGCATGAAAGTTGTTCAACCATGTGTGAATGGGTGAGTGAAACCTAGAAGAAAGCTAAAATCTAGTTGATTTGGATGGATGGAACCTATGCTAAAGTGGGTAAACCTCAAAATGAACTTCAAAAGAGGGAAAGGTAGGTTAGAAAAGAAGGCTTTGTGATTTCAAAAGGGATTACATTAGGCTGGTCTCTTTGTGGACAAGTGTCTTAATACCAATACTTGTAGCTATTGAACACATACATGCAAACATAGTAGGGTAGTCTAGGGAAGAAATGATATAGTAAACTCTAAGGTTTAAGTTAAATATTGCTTATGTTTAGAGTAGTTGTTGCACACCCTTATCTATAAGATAAAAACTTAGACCAAAGGGGTATCTAAGGTAGATGTTTCTCACACTTAGAATAATATATCAAGAAAGCACTTATGCACACTTAAATAATTGAAATAGTTAACTTAATTGCATATAATCTATGATATTTGATAATTATCCAATAGGTATTGCACATCTTCAATAATAATATACTAGTAATAACAATAAGGAAATTTTCATAGCTTTTGTACACTTCAAAATACTGAATCAAACAACCAAGAAAGTAAAACCAATTAATTACACAAAAATTGGAATGGAAGAACATCAACATAGTTGCATGACAATAAAAAGACTTGTTGATGTATTGATAAATATTCCAACCCTTGAGAATAAGAGGATAAAAGTATAAATAAATATGGGGAGGGGTCACCTCATCCTCCAAATCCATGCAAAATTCTAAAATTACATGTTAGTGATAATTAGAATGAAAGTTCTAATTAATGCATGTTATACATGTATGTCTAAACTTAGTCAAAATCGAGTCTTTTGAAATTAAACTCATTCTTACAAAGATATGTAATGTGTACATGTTTACAAAAATTTTCAATTAACTACTATATGTCCTAGTTACACTATCAATTTAAATGCAAAATATATATAGAAATAACTAAATAAACTAAGGATTACTAATCAATGGAGCTTACATAGTTAAACAGATAGTCTTGGAGAGACTGTAGTGGAAGGTGTGGTTGAACAAGAATACCCAAATGCAACCTATTTATTTGCTTCCAAATCGTGGTAGTGATTATAACTAATGTTGTGTTATAACCTTATTGCATCCATAATAAAAAAAGAGGGTCTATACATCTTGGTAACCTGCACTAGTAACTACACATGGTCTGCCTTGGGAGCTCTAAATTTCACCTAGAATATCTCCACCTATGTTACATTATTTATGGAAAAGTCCAAATATTTTTCAAATTATTTTAGTGTACTAACTCTTGCTGTTGCAACTAATCAAAACTGTTTCTAATTATTAATTTACTTGAAGGATCTCAAGCCTAGGAAAGTTTTAGCTCATCCAAAATTTAAAAGACTTGATTTTTATGCTCTATCAATTTAGGAATCAAGGATTGTGTGCTTGATACCCACTATATTTTTTCTAATGTCCTAATGACCACCATATTTAGAGCATTGGCCACTTCTAATCGTGTCATGAAATCAAGATGGTTGAATGTTTTATTGGTTGTATACAATACAAGAAAATTCAATTTATTTTCATCTTCTTTCAAATAATTAAATAATTTGACCATTTCAACTATGTGGGGCATAATTCAACCCTCTTTGAACCAATAGTCTCCATCAGAGCAACATTATGCACATCACCCTCAATTTCTCTAGGAACTATATCTTAAAAGTTTGAAGAGCACACAAATGTTGATTAGTTCCTTGCTAACGAAGATAATAAAAATCCATGCATATAAATAGAATGGAACTAAATATTCTTGCATAAGAACAGGGGGAGAATAACATAATGAATAAGATCAAAAAATAGAGAGAAAAACAACATAAGAATTTTATCTCCTTTATTAAAATTGATGTCCACTTATTGGAATAAGGATGTTCTTGCTTGATCTATGACATTATAGACTCTTGTCAATGATTCTCCATGGTGGTAAATTTTTTTCAATGGTCACTTATGGCTTTGCTTTGCTATTGGATTAGTTTGGTGTGAATCTTGGCATAAAATGGGCATTATAACACTACTTTCAATGGTATCTTGAAAGCATTCTAGTAGAATAATCTTACACACAAAAGCTTGTTGGCATATGGTGTGGGTACTTGTATTTATATCTCTAAGAAGTAACCCTAACCATAGGGAGGTTAGGTTAAATTCTGACTTTAATTGAGTCCAAAATAACCTAGGTTAAGTCAGGCTAACTTTGGGTTGGGTCAAAGCACTCATGAAGTCTTGACACGTTAGTTTCATATATTTATGAGCCACAAATACTCACTTTAGATATTTATGAGGTTGTGACTCACTTTTTTGGAATATTAAGAATTAATAAATCACTTTATTAGCTCCTTTGATCTTTAACTTCATATTTGGCTAAAATTTCCTTTTTGGAAAAATGAAATTAACTAATTCAACTTATAATTTTCACTTAGGCAAGTTAATTAAGATTTTATTTGTAATTAATCTTGCTTAGTGTCTTTTGGTCTTTAGCAATTGTTTTAAATATTTTGAATTCATAGCTCGATAGGACAAGAGTGTCAAATTACTAGGTCATAATTTGAATAGGGTTGAAACCAAACTAGGTTATGGGTGCATATAGGGTAATATCTAAAATAAGAAAGCCTCACCATGTTTCTAAGTAATTAAATCTCTTATATGGACACATTTGGGAATTGAAGTGATTTTTAGACTTAATTTAAATTATTTTCTAGAAATTACTCTAAATCCTAGTTTAGGCATGAAAGTGACATAAATTGAGTGTTTACAATTTTCTCCTATTTGATAAGGTGTTGCAAGACACAGGCATATTAACATATTTTCAAAGAATGCAAAAATCATTAAAATGAGTAGTTCATGTTGATAAGCCCTTGAAGCCCACTCGAAGGAGTGGGAGACCAAATAGATTCATTGAATGTTCCCTAGAAATGAATAAAATAACATGATCTAATGGTAATGGGGTTGGAATTAATGAATTACGCAAAGGTGGTTAAAAACAATAATGGTGGTGGAATCATTGATTTTCCCAAAGGCAATTATAATTAGTAACTAAGCGTGGGACACTAATTTACCCAAAGATGATTATAATCAGTGGCATGCATATTTACCCCAGTAGGGTGGTGGGATGGATACCAATTTGATCAAATATGGTTATAATCAGTAATTAAACATGAGACATTAATTTTTCGAAAAGTGGTTATAATAAGTGACACAAGCATTTGCCCTAGTATGGTGGGTGGAGATGGAAAATAATGATTTACCCAAAGGTAGTTGTAATCATTATCACAAACATAAAAATAATGATTATACCATAGGTGGTTATAATAAATTAAATTGGCTAAAGAATAATGATTTGACCAAAGGAAGTTATAATCATTTGCACATTTAAATCATGTGATTTAAAATGAGTTTACCCAAAAAGGCAAGATATATCATTTATTGATCGAAAAAGAATTTTTGCCACTAGGGCAAATTGGCAAGGGTATCTTATGTGAAAAATCCATAAAATAGAATTAAAATGAGTTGGCAAAGAATAACATGTTTCTATCCTAAATGTGAGTTTGAAGATGCATGTTCAAATAAACACAGGGTATAAGTAGAAAAATAATATTTTTAAACGGGTCTTAGAAGAGGCCCAAAAAGATAGTTTGGTTATAATACAATTGAAAAATAAGGCACATAGGATCAAAAAACACACAAAATAGACCACACATGTGAAAAATACACTTCCTAGAATGCACAAAATGAACTATAGGCCTTGGGGGGTAATTTTTTGTTTGGGATATATATTGACCCCTAAGGTTAAAAAAATTCATTTTCACCCTAGCTATTTTCATTTCTAAGCTCTGGTTTTCTATGTAGATTAGCCAAGTAAAATGACCCATGGAAGATCTAGATGACATGTTTTAGATTGTGTGAGAAAGCATATGCATCCATTATATGATGGACCATCAGTGAATAACTTCAAACTTATAATTAAAGCTCTTTTTCTCACATTTAATGCTAGGTTTAGGTAAGAAAATGGCAAAAGTCACCATTTACATTTTAAGGTAAATAGTATCTTTTCTAAGGAAAATAATGAGTTCATATGAATTCACCATTCGTAGAAATGGTAGAATCACCTAAAGTAGGTGAAGATCACTAAAACAATGAGTTCACCTATTTTTAGGTGAAGCCACTATTTTTATGAAAATGAAAATGGTGATATCACCTAATAAAGTGTAAAATCACCGAAAAAGTGTTTTTTCCAATCTTAAAAATGGTGATTTCACCTTAAAAGACAAAAATAGCTAGTTCAGGGACTTGACAAGGGTCCAACCTCTATGAAAGGGTCCAATAGGCTTAACAAGCTACACTTAGGCTCAAGTAGCATCTTAGAATTAGGTTGATGCTAATTTATATATGATTATAGGAGTGACTGGATATCTTGATGTGTTAAGAGTGATGTTCTAACTATTTATGGACCCCTCAAATTTAGATAGAGGGGATGGTTAAATTATTATAGGCTCTAAATCTACATGATGTGGCACATATGCTAATCATCTACACAAATAGGGCATACTTGATCATGTTGGCTGAATGCTGACATAAGGAGACTTCCACATTCTACCTACTTATTAGAGAGGTGAAAGTGAAACTTAAGGATACTTGGAGTATAGTCAAGTTATTAAAGGATGGAGGGGAGGCTATTTTAGACACCTTCAGCAAAACATGTTAAACTCGATGATTTGGTCAACTACTAGGGTATCCACATGTTTTAAGGGAAAGTAGACATAGAACTAATTAAGACATATGCAAACATTAATCTTAATGATCTACCTACTAGATATCCTTTACCATGATCTCTTGTTGACAAGGGGGTCATGGTTCTTATGGATATTATTAGCAACATCTTGCTACCTGATAAGAATATATGGTATTCCCAAGGGGCCTTAGAGACACAATGTGCAGTATGCTAGATGAGTCTACTCATTTTGCATGGGGGCCAACTATCTTGGCTTAGCTTTATAGAGATATCCATATGATAGCGTATCATAGAGGATGCAACATTAAAGCCTCCACTCTATTGATGGTCTAGAGTTGGGAACACATTACTATCAAGTGACTAGTGGGGTGGAAATAGGTACAAGACCCAAAGAAGCCATTAACATATAGATGGGTGCAGGTAAGAGTAGGTAGGCATGGACATAGGGGGAGATATATTTCTATTACTAGATGTTTGATGACCTCACCCCATAGTTATTCATCTACAAGCCCTACCTCAGTTACCAATTTTAATGGTTTAGAGATGGATGGTATATGGCTTATATGACTACCAAATGTTTCGTTATTGGTAGACAATATCATATTATCAAGGAGTATCACCCTGATTTCGTACTCTGGCAGTTTAGGTTCACATAAGATATGCTTGAGGGGCTTAGGTAGTTTTCACATGTTACATAAGAGATTAGTTGAGACACTCTTATCATTCAAAGGGGCATAACCACTGTGAGCTACCTCAATTTTCCATGAGTTACTTGGGCTTATGTAGGAGGAATGATAAATACATGGGTTACTCCAGCCTACATTCCTTGGTGGGTGTAGGTGTGCCCTCTAAGGCTTATAGTTATAGGGTAGGCAGGGGGACATAGGCCCATGGACATTGATGAGATGGAGGTTGAGACATCGAGCAGTAGTAGAAGCACCTAATAAAGTAGTAGAGGTGAGGAGGGTGACAATGATGATGATGTATTTTATGGTGGGGATGGTGGGGGAGATGATGATGGAGATGGGGATGATAGTAGTGACAACATAGATATGATGGTGCTTGACATAGCATGACAAGTGTGATAGGGACATAGGTTGATCTAAGATAAGTATGGCCTTTTGGCATAGCTACAATAGGTAGGGATGCATGCATGTTGAAGGAGGAGATCACCACTTGGGTGGGGGAGATCACCAACTTATAGTAGTGGGTTGTTAATTTTTAGAGCACCCTAAACATGAGGGATGATGATATAATTCATATTCAATTAGAGATTACCTAATTAAAGGCTGAGATTGATAAGATGGTACAGGTGTATGCCCAACTCACTATAGAGAGGGATTAGGCCATCAGTGATAGAGATTAGGCATTGATTGATGTTGATAGTCTAAGGTGAAAGTGGGATGAGGCTCATAGAGGTAGTACACAGGTTAGATTTATATAGATGATACTTGAGAGCCTTGGGGATAAATATGAGGCCTCATATTACCATCGAGCCTATGAGATGATAGCTCCCAGGGACTAGTAGGTTTTTTATTTTAAGGTTTGGGATACATATATAACAATTAGAAAATTTGGTTGGTCTCAAAATAAGACACATGTGATAGGGGATTTAGGTCAATCAGTCTATGAGTTGTAGCCACCACCATTAGGACCATTAGGGTCACTAGGGCCACTTCTAGCCACAAGTCCCATGGACACATAGAGTCATAATTAAGCATTTACATCTTGGAATTTTGAAAATTTGATACAATAACATTGTACTTATTATATTGACATATTGATGTATTTTGAGACACTATTATGATATGTATATATCCTCTATGTCTATGACATTTGAGATACATTGACATTTAATTTTGGGTCCTTTGAGGCTGATGTACACTGATATGATATTCCTTACATATATACATATATATACACATATAGATACATATATATGTATGTATATATACATATATATACATACATATATACACACACATATATATGTATATATCTATATATGTGTATATATGTGTGTCTGTATATATACACACACACACACACACTACACACACACACACATATATACATACATATATATATATATAATACATACATACATACACATATATATATATATATATATGTATTATATATATATATATATGTATATGCATATATGTATATACGTAAATACATACATATGTATGTATACACACACACACGCGCACACACACACACACACACACACACACACACACACACACACACACACACACACACACACACACACACACACATATAGACACATACACACATGATGCCATGCTTATGTTGATTATTTCATGTTTAGCATTAATTAGCATTGATTAACATAATGGATGTTTAGCATTATTGATGTTTATGCTCATGTATGCTTTGTTCATTTATTGGTTATGCTATGTTTATGAGATGTTGTTATATTATTATCTAATTATGTTGCATGACTCATACATATGCTTATTTAAAGATGCACATATGTATAAAAACATTATAAATCATATTTATTTATTTATTACTCATTGGATTTAGGCACATGTTTGAGTATTTGGCTAATTATGATCTATCAAAGAAGTACTACCATTGCATTGATTTGATAGTCTCTTTATGCTTATTTTTTGTTGTAGCTTATGATATTATGCATCATATTTATGAACAACTAAAAATATAATAAATACCCTAAGAATGAAAAACTGAGTTTAAATGTAAATATAAATAACCTAAGAATAATATATAAACAATCAAATCCCAAGTGTAAATAAATAAATAAACTAAGTGTAGGTCTTGATATAAACATTCACAACCTAAGTACAAGATATGAATAATCAAGACTCAAGTGTAAACAAAATATAATAGCCCTATGACAACCAAAAAACAAAAAGGCAATAGGGTAAATAAAAACAAACAATAATGAAAAAAATAAAACAAATAAATAGATAAAAATAAACAAATAAATAAATAGAAACAAACAAAACACAAATAGACTACACAAACAAATAAAACACCAATAAACAAAACAAAATATACAAAGAAAACAAAAAAACATGGAATGATAAACAAAACTCAAATAAATAATATAAAATAAGCAAAATAAAATAGATAAAATAAAATAGACAAGATAAAATAAACAAAATAAACAAAGACAAATAAAATAAATAAAGCTATAAAAACAAAATAAACAAACAAACAAGACAAAACAAAAAAACTAAACAAAAATAGATAAAATAAAAAAACAAACACATAATGATATAAATAAACAAAACAAACAAAATAAATGAAACAAAACAAACAAACCAAAGAAAAGAAAAACTTAATAAACAAACTATTCGAAACACACAAAGGCAAACAAAAAAACTAAGCTAAACAAATGACATTATACAATCAATGGTTAATCACAATGTTAGTAATAAATAAAATACAAACTATTCATATATATGTAATAAAGGTGTCAATTTGGTGACAAGGTGACACCTAAGATAGGTAGTGATGACAAATAACATAACACAAGAATAAAACACTAGTAGTTGCCTATAAGCTATAGGGAACAATGACACAAAGATATTATGATAAACATTACCCCTATTTTATAGGAGACAATAATACAAATAAACAAAATGGGAGAAATAGAAGAAAGGGAAGGGGTAATCAAGTTGATTCTAGATGCATTATGCAAGTGGACGTTGTCTACATAGTTCCATGGATACAATGCCTAATGTGAAATTTAGGATAAATGTAGTTCTCCAAGGATATGGGATAGAAGAAAATGATGACAAGAAAAAATGATTATCTTTTAGAGGAAAATAAGAATAGTCTTGCAAAACATTGAGTGTGTAGGAAAATAGGGGGATGATGCTCACAGTCATGAAAGCGTCAACATAAATAAATAATGCAAGCATAATATCATGGTTTAGGATAAAACCATAATAAAAGATGATATGAGTATGCACAAATGAACCAAATAGTTAGTTCATAGTGTTTACTACATCTATGGATAGGAATGAGAATGAGATCTTAAAATGTCAAGAGCATTGGCAATGGTTTTTCCTAAAACAATGAGAGAATTTAAATTAAAATATTTTGTAAAATAGTGAGGGCATAAGAAAACATAAGTGGTCATTAGTGAATCAAACTTTAAACACATACTGCTCACAACATCAACTCATAAAATGGTTAGAGTTTATGACTAAGGCCAATAAATATGGGGAAACAAAAGGACAAGGTAAAAAAGTTAAGAGTCTTAGAATACTTAAGGAAAAGAAGTGGTTAAAAAATAAAGGAAGGCAACTAAGCTAACTTGAGATACCCCACATATCCAAGTGTTGCTTACATAGTTCGTGTGGACCTCAGGCTGATGCAGTTCTCCAAGAAATAGGAGGAAAAAGACCAAGGTGGTCTAGAAATGAATCTAGAAAGGTAAGAAAGTCCATTCCATAAAATTTTGACAGCTTTATATCTTGCATGGAAATTTTAAGCCAATTTTCATGATTTTGTGATTTTAAGGATTTTCTTAGGTTTTTTTGAATGTTTAGGGTATTGAAATTGTTTCAAATGTTTTTATAATTTTCTAGGTATCTCAACTTAATGGAGAATTACGAGACATAGAATGGTTCAACTCATAAAATGGTAAAAGCATGGATTAGTGTAATCATTAAATGGTGAGAGCATGGCAAAGGGGTGACTGAACTAACCTCAATGTAAATTGAGTGCTACCTACATAGTCATGTAGGAACTTAAGTCACTATAGATCCACCTACAATGGTGAAAGCTGGGAAAAGTTCCCAATGTTTTGGTGTTTTTCGTATCTCAAATCAATGGATAATTATGAGATACAACATATCCTACCTCATAAAATGATGAGAACATATAGCTTAAAAAATGCTCATAAAATGGAAAGAGCATGGAAAAGGGGTGATTGAGCTATCTTCAATGTAAATTGAGTATTTCCTATATAGTCTCGCAGGAACTCAAGTCACTGAAGTTATTCCTATAGTGGTGAAAGATGGGAAATGTTCCCAATGTTCTTGGTGTTTTTGGTATCTCAACTCAATGGAAAATTATGAGATATATCATGACTTGAATTGTAAAATGGTGAGAGTGTATGGATTAAAAATTCTTGTAAAATGGCAAGAACATTGCCTAAAAATGCTCACAAAATGGTGAAAGTATGGAAAATGGGTGACTAAGCTATACTCAATGTAAATTTAACATTTCCTACATAGTCTTGAAAGACCTCAAGTCACTATATTTTTAATTATAATAATGAAAGTTTGGAAAAGTTCCTAATGTTCATGGTGTTTTTAGTATCTCAACTCAATGGATAATTATGAGATACAACATGACCTAAATCATAAAATGGTGAGAGTGTATGGCTTAAAAAATTATCATAAAATAGAGAGAGCATTTCTTAAAAATTCTCATAAAATGGTGAGAGTGTGGCAAAGGGTTGACTGAACTATCCTCAATGTAAATTAAGTGCTAGCTATATAGTCCCATAGGACCTCAAGTCACTATAGTTCTAACTTATATAAAAGGTGTCTGACTAAAAACCAATAAGTTTAGATATATGCAAATGGCAAGGTATTTGGAAAAATTCATGGCAAGTTTATGTGGAAATGCATGGTAAAGGGGTTGTTCTTGATTTTCCCAAAGGTGGTTATAATTAAAAATAATGACAAGGGTCGGTGGTACTAATTTTACAATAGGTAGTTATAATTAGTAGCACAAGTATTGACCATAATAATAAATCAAGGATGAAATTGGTAGGACCATTGTCATATTGCTTTCATATATTGCCATTCAAAAGTTTGAATCTAAAATAATTTCTAGAACTAAATCTATCATTAACCACTAAACGTACCTAAAGCAAAAATGAATCAGAAGTAAGTTTGAATGTGATAGGTGGGGTTAGGTAAAAATAATTAGATAAAAAGGTGTTAATGGAATGGTGGAACAATATAGGGTATGGTATAAATATAATGTGGCATAACTTAAGTGATCCTTGCAGACAATAATTTGAGCCCCTCAAGTGTAAAAATGTTTGAGGTGTATTATGTTCATTAGTTCATCAATTTAATCTCCTTATGGTGTGGCATGCCTATATGTTTAAGAACCATAATTAACAATAACTACATAAGGTCCTAACTAGTTAGATTGGAACTTTCCTTTCTTCTTTATCTCAACATTGACATCATTTTGATTTTGTTTTAACACAAGGTCACCAAGCTCAAATTATCGATGCTTAATGCACCTATTATATTGGCCACATAATCTATTTTGATATTCATGAAGGATATTCAAGGTGGGATTTCACTTTTCATCATGCAAGTATAGTTACTTCAAGTAAGCTACTATGTAGTTCTCATCATCAATGATGTACTAGAGTGAAATATGAATAGAAGGCAATTTAACCTCGACAAAAAGAATGGACTCAGTGATGCAAATAAGTGAGTATGGGGTAGCTCCTATTAGAGTATGAAATATGGTAAGATATGATCATAGGGCATTAAATATCTATAAGTTCCAATTACAACCAACATCATCAACAATCTTCTTTAGAATATTAACAATGGTTTTATTAGAAGCCTCAACTTAGTCATTACCTTATAGGTAATAGGTGGTAGAGAAATGTTGTTTGATATAGTATTGGGTATAAAGTGATTTCACATCTTTATTTTTAAATGATCTACCATTATCATATATAATGTCAGAAGGGATACCATAACAACAAATGAGATGGTTAAATATGGATTTGGATATTGGCTTATTGCTTATGTAAGTGAGAGGAATGGCTTCCACCCACTTAGTGAAATATTTGGTAGAAGTTAGGACATGTTTATGGACATTTGAGGATCTAGGATTAATCTTTCCTATGAGGTCAAGTCCATATGTTGAGAATGGCCATGGTGTCATAAATGGTTTGAGCATCTTGGATGGAGAATGAATTATATTAACATGCTTTTGACACTTTACACACCTCTTTGAATATGCATCTGCATCTATTTCCATAGTCAACCAATAATAACTAGTATGCAATAATATTTTGTCTAAGATTACCCTACTAGTGTGGGATCCATACACTCCTTTGTGATCTTCCCTTAATGGTAATCAAAATTTTGTTGAAGGTAAATACTAAAGCAAATTTACATCATAGATTCTACAATACAAGGTTGGTCCAAGCAATGTATAATGAGAGGATTTGTGGATGAAGGATTTTTGTTTCTTATGTGATAGGTTAGGAGACATAGTTTGGTCTTGGAGATAGGCATATATGTTATAATACTAGGGAGATGTGGGATCAACAATGTCATAAACCATCTCAATGACTGATTATTAATGTTCCTATGCTAGGAGATGTTCAATAAGAAACTGAAAATCCCTTTCTCTATCTGTGATCTAAACCATAGTGCTAATAATGGATATAACATTAGCTATTTTGTTATTGTCTCAAGGTATCCATTCAAACTGAATGTTGGCAATTTTATACTTGAGAGTATCGACCATGTCTTTATATGGTATCAAATTCTCATCCTTAGTCTAGTACTAGTTTTTGATTTGATTGATGATTAACTATGAATCATTTTTCACCAATAAATGTTGTACGTTCCATTGTATTACTTAGTGAATCACTACAATGAGTGATTTGTATTCAACCATGTTGTTGGTATAGGGAAAATCAATGCAAATGGACTAGTAAATAAGATCCCCTTGTGGCATGATAAATAATATTTTAGAACTTGATCGATGAGATATGAATGAATTATTGAAATACATCTTCCACTATTATGGCTTTGGAGGTGCTTCTACTTTGGCTGCAGTCATGATGGTTTCATCTAGAAATAAAAATATAAGGGGTTGATTATCATGAAGAGGAGATTATACAAGTTGATCTATGAGTACTTATCCCTTAATGGAATTATAATTGGCATATTCAATTTCAAACTCACTCAAAAGCATGATACAATTTACCATTCGACCCTGTAGAGCTATTTTGGAAAGTAGATACTTGAGTGGATCTACTTTGGCAATAAAAATGCTCTTGTTGTCTAGCATGTAATGATGCAACTTTTGGGCTACAAAAACCATTATTAAATAGGATTTTTTAATAAATGTATAATTGTGATCATACATGACCAATATTTATCTTAGATAATACATGACATGCTATTTGCCTTGTTCATCACGTTGTGCCAAAAGTGCTTCCAAAGCATTTTTAGTCACTGATAGGTAAAGTAATAATGGCTTGTTTAGAATCAATGTCAATAAATTGGTGGATTGTCTAGATATTCCTTAAGATATTCAAATGTTTTCTAGCACTCTTCATTTTAAGAGAATGTAATGCCCTTATTTAGTAAGTGCAGAAATGAATGGTATTTATTGGCCAACTGTGATATAAAGCATTAGATTCAATGGATCTTGCCATGCAAACTTAAAAGCTTCTTTCAAGTAGATGGTAGTGGAATTTTTGTAATAGATAAATCTTTGGCTAGATCAAATTTAATGCCAATGTGAGAGATAATGAAGCCTAACATTTTTTTGGAAGTTGCACCAAATACACACTTCTTCAAATTAATCCTAACATTTTACTCATGAAGTCTCTCAAATATTCTTCATAGTATGGTTGGATGGTCAACATGGGTCTTTAATTTACCCAAGATGTCATTACATAATCCTCAAGGATGTCATGCATCATATCATGGAAAACCACTATCATAGCTTATTCATATATGGCTTCTACATTTTTGAGTCCAAATGGCATCACCTGATAACAAAATGTTCCCCATAGAGTGGTGAATGTAGTCTTATGTTGGTATTTTAATCCAATTTTGATCTACTTATATCCTGAAAAATCATTCGTAAGAGAAATCATTTCATATCCAGATGTTGAGTCGAATATCATGTCAATGTTAGGTAGAGGAAAGCCATATTTTAGGAAGGTTTTATTGATATCCATAAAATCAATGTAGATTCTGATACCTTCTAGTTTCTTGCTCACTGGCATAATGTTAGAAATCCAGTCTAAATAGTTGATCAACCTGATGCATCTCACATTTAAGAGCTCCTCCAACGATTTATTAACTAACAAAGTAATACAAGGATGCATATTACATAGATTTTGATTAATGGGTTTGGCATTAGGATGTACAATAAGATGGTGTACAACTAAGGAGGGGTCCAAACCTGACATGTTTGAATAGGCCCATGTAAATATGTCAATAAACTCCCTTAGAAAGGATGTACAAACTTCAGATTCCTCCTTAGTAAGGGACGCACCTAATTTGATCCACTTTGGGTCCTCTAGAGTCCCAATATTAACATATAAAGTGTCCTCCATAAGAAGGGTAGAACCATAATCTAAAATAGTTGATAAGGAGGTAAACTAGTTGGCAATGATAAAGTCCTTTAGCTAGACTAGCTTGTCTAATTATCCCAAGTAGGACGCATCAAAATCTCCCAATGTTGATAAAGGCCATGTAATAATTACCTCAGGGCACTATTTAACAATATATGAAAAATATTTCCACTCATTGGTACTGATTTTAGATCCATAAATAGTCCTAGGGCTATTGGTCTCTATGTTTCATGTGAAGGGGGGTAAACATTACCATTAGAAACTAGTTTTCACCAAGAGACTTGCCTTTTTCTTTACTTTTACCTAGGTTAAAAAGTGCATCAAAGAGGTTTTCACTTTTAGATATGAATGTTTGATTTTATTTTTGTTTTTAGCCAAGGAAGTTACCCACTCTTCAAAATAGGCACCAGGGACTAATCTGATAGAAAATCCTTACTTATGATCTCCAAGAGGAATGTGACTCCTCAATCCCAGAAAGTCATATATGGACTTATCAGTTTCAAACTCATCTAATGACATGATTAACTCTTGTTGGTCTTAATATATCAAGTGTGGGTGATAAAGGGTAAGAGGTGAAGGGTGATAAATAAGGCTAATAGCATAAATGTCATAGGGGTTAAATAAGTTCATATTATTAAGGTCATTTTAGATGCTATAATCAAACCTTGCATCATTATTAGGATCATCTTCACTAGTTGATGGTGTGGGAATATGAATAAGGTATGTGGGGTCACCCCCAGGTAGTTTAAATTCAATACCATGGGTTACCTTGTACTTAGTCATTATACTGGCTCTATCATTCCTTGTTGATGTAACCCAAAACCTCTACCCTCATAAGCTAAGTTATTCATAATCTAGTTAGGAATATGATACTTTGCACTTTGGTAATAGTTAGCTAACTCATCATTATAAATCCATGAATCATCTTTGGCTAAGGGGTCTTATTCTAGGCTAGAGGCCAATTTAAAAATAATGGGTTTGTTTAGCTATGATTTTCCCTTGGTGCACCACTCTGTGTGAGTAGTCTTAGCCTTGGGTCTTCCATAACATTGAGGATTTTGTATAAATTTGGAAATATGGACTGAATCATCGGTACTATATTCTTTGGTATATAGAAATGATTGACTATGTTTGGTGGATGCTTAGATGAGGTAGAAGCTAGGCTATCTATGTCAATGTAGTTAGCTTTTAGTCTTGTTTCAATGGATTTGGATTTCTTGACTCTTCCTCCATTATATTTGGGCATAGGATTCATGCCAAATTGATAGTTATAGATCTTATACTTGGCCTTAAGATGTTTAAAAAACTAATATGGATGGATATCAGTTGGTATAGTCTCTTCCATTCCTAAATGGGGATATTTTATACACTAATTCAATGTGGGAGGTATGGCCCTGATTTCATAGATCTAGGGTTAGGTCAATAACATATTGTAAGATAATTCTAGGTCCAAAACATGGCATGGAGTGTCATGGGTCAAAGGACAAATGAATAATAACAAGATAATAGTACATTGAGATTCTTACTATTCATTATAATATGCATTGATAATAATGGTATCCGAATGCAAGTTAGATGTTGTATAACTAAGATGCTTGATCAACTTCAAAAACATAATGTTGAGGCCCAAACCATTGTCTACAAGTACATGTTTAACTTTATGGTTTTTTATACCAACCTCGATATATAATGAGTTATTATGTAGTGGACTCAAGGATGATGTATCACTTTGGTCAAAGGTAAGACATTGCCAATTGTCCTACCACGGCTTGGAATTTATCTGGTGTGATGTCATTTGGTATGAGGGATTGGTTCAAGTACTAATTAAAGATGTATTTGTGGACACCTAATGTATGTAAAAAATCTATGATGTATATTTGTGTAGGTGTCTTCTTTAGTTTCTCTACAATATCATAGGTTTTCCCTTCAATTTTGGTACTTGGTTTGTTTTTAATAGGCATGGAGGTCAAAATGAGCCCATTCGAGGTATTTGGCTATGGTCCCTTGATAATGATCTTGGTTCATTGAGTTTCAATTGTACAATCTTGATCTAGTACTTATATTTAGTAGTTGGATAGAGAGGTAATAGGGCCTAGACCATTAATTCTAGGGTGGTGTTGAGCCTGGCCACTGACATGGTCTGAAGAAGAATTACCAACATAAGGAGGTTGGTAGGCATTGCTTGGCTGATAGGCATTATTGAGTGAGGATGTTGGTCTGTTGGTAGTTGGGTGGGGGTTAATGGTGATAGTGGTAACATGACTACCTAAGACATGTATTACAACATTGATATAGGTATATGTGATGACATGATGGATTTCTTAGATGGTTTGGTCATTTTTCCCTTGGTTTTGACCATTCTATTGTTGTTATTATGGCTGGCATTATTGCTACTAATTTTATAGTGGAGTTCTTTGCCATTTTTATTGACTATCTTGGTATTTATACTAGTTATTATTATTGTGTTAGGGAAATAGATTTTGATAGATGTTGAAATTATGATTGGTCGTAGGAGCATGGGTGACTCTTTATATCTCTCCATTTTCCAACATATTTTCAATCAAATGCTTGAGTTAGATGCACAAGTGTATATAATGTCCTTTGACATGATGGCACTTAAAAAATTCATGTTCTTTATACCAATTAGGAAAAGGAATCCCTTACAAAAATGGATTTAGTAATATCTGACAGATCATATTTTCTTGAACCAATTTTTAGAACACAAACTCAATAGGCTCCTCGAGGTCACTAAATTATATAGCAATGGGTGGTATTATCCTTAGAGGAGGGGCTTGAAATTAGTTTTGATTATATGGATATTGGTTTTGTGAAGGCTTTAGATAAATTTATAGAGGTGGTGGTTATTGAATGGGCATAGGTAAATGGACAACCGGTGTTTACACCATTTGTACATGGCATGATTTAGTGACCCTTTTGCCAACAACATTCTTGTTTTGGTTGTAAGGTTATAGTATCTCATTATGGTTGGCCTAGGGTGGAATTGAAGCCAATATTTGAATTGGATTTTGATTTTGGATATGGATATGGTTATGGTTCTACGAGCCTTGATACTAATTTTGGCTCTAGCTAGAAGAAGATAACTTGATGATCCCTTTGCTAACAAGGGTTTTCTCAATCTGCATTCCTTTTTCAATAACCTCTTAAAATGTATGACCAAATTATAGCTTGAGATGGTAAGATTTATTTTTATGTAATCTCCTATTAAATATCACTTCTATGTACTTATTTGGTAGATTATGAGTGAACTAGCTTGTCAGTTCTCTCCAATGTTACAAGCAAGCAATGAATTTTTCACCATTCTTCTATTTTACTTGGCCCAAGTCTACAACTATAATCTCATGTTTGATATTATATGAAAAATATTATACAAACATCTTATAAATATCATCAAATTTAATAAAATAATTATTTGGTAATTTCAAAAGCCATTTCAAGGCTTGTCTTGCTAGACTTTTTACAAATAGTAGAAGCAAATATATGTCACTATATACCACTAGCTAGCAAGAAATATTTAGCTACTCTTTAGGGTCACCTTTGCCTTGGTATTTATCAAATTTGGGTGACTCATAACTCAATTAAAATGGTATTTAAATATAATCCATGTTTAATGGATACAATCATATTTCATCCATTTTTATTTTCTTTGTTTACTTTTTGATCTGAATAGCTTGAATTGCATCCTTCGTTTACTACAAATATTGGGAAATGAAGTCATGTGGAGTGTCCAATTATTATTTTTAAATGGTCAAAGGTAGATTAACTTGACCAAGGTAAGAAGGAATGACATACTATGGAATGTTTGTCTGATTGGTCAAATAACTAGGTATACATATCTATGCATTGGGATTATAATGTTGATACACAATACATTGCCATTGGAAAATATTATAGCTTGGGTTGGCTACATAGCCTTAACTAGAGAATTACAAATATGGTAATGGTATTTGGATATGTGGGATGTGTTAGTATTATTGGGTTTAGGAGGGAACTTGTTGTCTACTTGTAAAACCCTATTGTATAAAGGGAACATTTTGTTGACTAGAACCTTGTTGTTGAAGGTGTTGAAATTTTGATCCTTATTGTATTGGGCATTATCATTTATGTCAAAGGTGTATCTTGTGAAGGATGATGTCAAATGTGACTAAGCCTAATCTATCAGTGTGTGATGTGATAAGATGCATAGGAGAGTGTTATCTTGAGAGAATTATGTCATGAGAGAAAGAGAAAGAGAGAATTTAAAGGAAAGAAAGAGAGAATTTGAAGGTAACTAATGTCTTATGTTTACATAAAAGTATAGGTCATTGTTGAAAAAGTGCATAAGAAGCCTAGTTATAGATTAATCATGACATTAAGAGGTATGTGAATGAAAATGGATGAAAATAGGAATATGAAGGCTATATGGAATTGTTTGAACATGTATGAAAGATTTTGAAGCATTCATGGGAGTTTTAGGATGAGCCTATAGGGGTAAGACCTTCAGTCTAAGTCTGGACTTAGACCTTTCTTAGACCCTACCTAGACTAATGAGGTATGAATATTAGATTTCAATGAGATTTTTCATATGTGAGCATGGATAGAGGTAAGATAATTTGTTTTAGGCATGTTCAAAAATTTTGAGGTCATGGTTTAAAGGAAATTACATGAAACACTATTTTAGGCCTTATTGAGTTTATAGAATGAGGTCTTAAGACCTAAGAAGCACTTTTAGATGTTCATTGGCATGTATAACCTCTAAATGGGAACATAATATATTAAGGGATTATGGGGAAGGGTAATAGATAATATCTCTAAGCATTTATTTTATATTTAAGGGGTAATCCTTTATGAACAATTGTTAACACCAAAACCTATGTTAAACCTCTCTAAAAACCTAATAAGGACCCAATGTGAAATATATTGTTAAAATCAGATTATAATGGATTTAAATTCATATAAAATATATTGGATAATGTATTCAACTCTCCCAGGTACCTCCAAGTGGTGGTGGTTAGTCAGATGAGAGAGAAAATGCATAGTTATAGACTTATTTATCAAGAAATTACTGTAATTCTCAAAAATTGTATTGGTCAAGAAGAGAAAATGGATGGAATAATAATATAGAGATTAATAATACATGAATATGATGGTTTATGGGTATTTTAAACCATTAAAAAGTGATAAATTGGTCATCCAAGTTAACCAACCAAAGATAGACCTAATGGTGTGAATAATGATAAACCCAGGCAAAGATGAGAAGATAGATTTGAGGGTATGAGCATGTCATATTAATGAAAAAAGTGAATTAATATTTTATTTATGAATTTTAATTCATTTTAATTCTTATAAGAAGTTTTTGAGTTTAGTTAATATGGTGAAAAAGTTGCTCACAAGTTGACTTGTCTGGTTTAGATGAGACTGTGTGATATTAGGTCAAGAAATTGGTCTGCAAGACCAATATTTTCCATTAGACCATAATATATTTATATATAATTATGGTTTTGTGATATTATATTACAATTTATGTACATTAAAATTCATGTAAAGTATCTAAATAGGTGTTGGAAGTCTAAGTCACCATGACTGGTCTTTGAGGTGAATTGGCAGTTCTGAGTAAGTTGCAGAGATGTTCTTGAGTCTTTATCTCATGAGTGAAAGTGTTAGAATAGTTTGGTGAGGACCCTAAGGTAATAAAAAAAATATCTATATGTTTCATTTTTTAAAATTTAGTAGCTTAAGAAGTGTTTAATCTTCATTTTTTGTAAGATAGACTTTTAAGGCACATAGGCCTAATAGGGTAGTTTGTCCTTAAGGAGCTTTCATGATATGAATGAAAGATACAGGTCTAACCAAGAATGTATGAGGTAATTAGAGGAAATTTAATAATTTATTTAATTATTTTTAATTGTTGGATAAAGCCATCTGGGCCTAAGAAGATCAATATCTAGTGTTAAGAGGACAAACTTAATGCAATTAGGTCTCCATGAGGCCTAAAAGAGAAATGAGGCCTAATTGAGTTATTATAGACCAAAAGGGGTCCAAATATCATTTTAAAAATGTATAAAATATGGTATAAGACCTATTATATGGCTGAACTAATAGGTTTAAGGTGTGTGGCTGACCAAGTGGTGTGTGATCATGAGACTTGTATATATACAAGGTAGTTTAGGCCTATTTGAATGTACACAATAGAAGTGAATGAAATATTGATTAGATATCATAAGGAGGAATTGAAATTAGACCATAATAATATATAAAATGTGTGGTGATCAAATTACATGAGGTGGTTGAGCTTATGATGAGTTAATTAGGGAGTTGGTATTTCCTTGCAAGTGGGTGCTTGCTAAAGCCTAGTCAAGTGGGTGCTTGACTTCATTGGGGTTAGTGTTCCAAGTTGAGTTGGTGCTCAATATAATTTAATATTTCATATTATAGGAAATTATTCCATTTTTAGGGATAATAGTTTCTTTTCTTCCCCTTGAGGGTTTCCCACTCATATATGTGTTTTATATGTTATGCTCTTATTTCATGCTCATGTAATTTATTCTTTATGCTTTTCTATATCATTGTATTTATTTTATGGTTAAAGGAATGTTAAATTACATGTGAATGAAATTTTTAAACACTAATTGACCCCCTTTCAATGATTATGCTTCCAACATGTTGTACGTGTGATACCCATTGGGTGAAAGGTAACCATTGCCTAACACCTAGTACCTACTGTACATTAAAACCCTGATGTTGGTTAAACACTTGTTGTTGGCATTTTTTAGGGTATGGAATGTGGTTTTGTTAACCAAATGGAACTTTTTGACCAATATAAAAACTATGGATTAGGCAACATTTATGATTATTGAGGTATATTATTCTGTGATTATTATGGTAGAATATTTATTACCCTCTATTGAGGTGGCATATTGTTATACATTTGTTGAGGTGGTAAGTTGGTCTATTGTTGGATTATTGCCCCCTATTTTGCACTTTAAGAAGTAACTAGTTGAGGAATGGAGGTTGCTTTTTGTGTTTGGAAAATAGGTGTACTTATCCCCTATTATTTCAATCCACTCATGGTATTGGTTGGAGGAATCTATTGCATGCTACTCAGAGGTATATTAGACCCACTTTAGTTCAAATTGGAATGCACTTGCATGCTATCCACTATATTTTGAGTGAGGTTTTCCATTGAGAGGTAGTCTCTTCAGTCAAAATGGGGACATTAAACATGTCACCGACTAGTGTGCTTTGACTAAATGGGTCTATTTTTTGGCTTACATAGCCCAAATCATCTATTTTTGTCCCTATTGATGTATCTAGATATATAAGTGATGTGTTTGAGACAACCATTGCATTAAAATTGTGATCTAGGTTTAGGTAATTTTGGTATGCTTATTATACCTATTCCAATTGATCATCCATAGGACCTTTCCATTTTTCAAGTGTAATTTGTCTATATTAAATAATTTGGAATAAATAATTACTGTAATTAGTTAATACCTATTTAAACTATTGGTTTTGAGGCACATTACTAGGGGTTCTAATCAAACTATTCAGCATTTCATGTGGGAAGTCTGGCAGAAATTTGGATTCTACTTTGATGACCTTGATGATAATTTCATCTTTGTTATCTAATAAAAGGTAATAAAACACTTATAGATTGTAACTTATCTATGTTGGTGTCATAACTTAGTATGGATCTTATTTTTTCCTTTGTTCTACAATTAACATCACTTGAGTAAGGTATTGTGTCCTTTGCTCTTATTCTTAACCTAGATATTAAGGTGCAACCACAAAATACTATGATAGTGAGTCTAGCCTTTGTTCATTGTATGGAATATTATAAGATAGATAGGTATCTATATCATAATCTATGTCATCTCCATATGGCTCTTGAACAAAAGTGTCACTAGTCATAAAGTTCTCATAGTATGGATTGTACATAGTCCCATTACATGTATAACAAGGCATGTTCAGATCTATGGCTAGGTCTCATGAAAATCAAAAGTCTAAAAGGTAAAAAACAATAGAGGTTTGAAATAAATAACCTTTAACTTTGTAAAAGAGGCCCAAAGGGTAAAATAAATAAAATATGAAAAGGCAAGGGTAGAGCAACAAACACAAAATTGGTCTATCAAAAGTACTGATTTACCCAAAGGTGATCATAATTAGTGATAAAAGTATCTAGGTAAGGTAGAATAATCGTGAACTATGTCAAAAGGATAGTAATGATTTAACCAAAGGTATTTATAATCATTTAACATGAAAAACAAGGCTATAATTATAAATAAAAGGTGATCTAAAACAAGAATTTGAAAATAATCTAAATTAAGGCAATTGGCTTGGATAAAATTGATAAAGCAACTTAGAAAATATTCTAATGCTAAGGAAATTGGTTGGGAAGACACTCGATAATTGGCTCACTAAGAATCGATATTTAACTTACAAGAGACTTCTTGATGATGGAAGTAGGACATTTTGTAACTTATCAAAACAAACTTTAAATAAGGCACATGACAACAACTTGGCTCAAAAGATGGTCAAACAAGGCACAAGACAACAAACAATTACTAGGTTTAGGCAAGGGGTCTTTTACATAAAATAGGAAATCAATCCAAGTAACACAATCTAAACATAAAAGGTAGACTACTTAATCCTAATTTATATGAGGATTTGGCATAATTATGATTATTTGAGGATTTTTACTTCAAAAGATTGAATTTATAATTTAATACAAAAAGAATCAGATGTTCTAAGGCAAATAAGTTAGACCAAAATGGGTAGCGTAGCTATTCATTTGAGACAAAAGGTATAACAATAGTTTTGGAACATTGTTTCAAAAGCAAAATGTTTTGGAATGATTTAGGTAGTGTAATAATGCTCCTTCAAAAAAATGGTAAACAATGGTTTTGGACTAAGAATCCAAATAAAATGTTTGAGATGAAACAAGAAGTGTAACGATGCCCCATTTAATTAATTGACACAAAAGTGGTTTTAGAATAAAAAATCTAAGATAAAATATTTTAAACAAAATGGGTAGAGTAACACCTCTTAGGTTAAAGTGATGTGAAAATAACATGATGGTTTTGGACTCATTTTGACTTGACAATTCAAATTAATAATTTTAGTCTAAAACACACAAGTAAATCAAAGAAATTAAAATTAGCACTAATGCCTCATCCTATCCCTAAAACTGACAAGGTGTGTGTAACTTCTACCAAATTTTCCACTGATATACCAATTATCATGAAGAATTATTTTTAATAAAAAAATTAAAGAACAAGTGTAGGTAGAGTTTTTATGCCCCCTCTATCTCTTAAGCATTGGTATCTGGTATGAATTCAGAATGAGGATCACTCAATATTTGGAAAGAC
Organism: Torreya grandis; assembly: GCA_037957365.1. Lineage (NCBI taxonomy): Eukaryota > Viridiplantae > Streptophyta > Pinopsida > Cupressales > Taxaceae > Torreya > Torreya grandis. The sequence goes on along the minus strand of JARHVA010004346.1, from coordinate 984,625 downwards.
ATTTTATGGTCAGTGGGGTCGATTAAAATATATAATTTTAAAAATTCACTAAATCATCTCAAGTGTGGTTAATATAAGGGTGCATCATGTCAATTGAGTTCAAACTTATTAACTTAACATACAAATTTCTATTCCTTTACACAAAAAATTCAACCTTGTACTGCTTAGTGAATTGTAATGTTTATCATGAATTGACCTAGGTTTTCATTAGGATTGGAAATGCTAGCCACTTATCCCCCAAGTAATCCTAATATCATGTGGCCAATTTATATACCCCATTATGGAATGGAGTTGGTAAGATGCTGGGAGATGAAACCCCAGGTCAAAGAACCCCTAAAGAACTTATGAGGAGGTGATGAAATCCCACCCACAAGACAAAGATATGAAATAAATAAATAAAAATGGGAAAGACTCTAGAGTTCATTTATAGGTCACCTGAGTCACTTAGATATTAGGTAGAGCATATGCAACATTATTTTTGACAAGACTAAATAAACAAGGCAATAAGCCAATCATTTTTCATCACCCAAGTTTCTTATAAGGGATGGGGGAGAGCATACACATAATAGTTTTTGGTTTGACACAAACAAAGAATTTAACCTAGAAATTTTGAAACTAACCAATAAACAAAGAATAAACAAAAAAATAAAAAGATCTTAAGAGCTCTAACTAAAGTGTTTTTTACTTTAAATATCACCAACTCAAATGTGATTGAAAATTTGACCCCTTGGCCTGGTTTGCATATGTAAACATTTTAAAATGCTAAAAGATAAGTTTGGTTAGGTTGATTTTAAGCATCAAACGAAAGAATATGTGAGATTTAAAAGTGTTTAGGCCTCTCTTTATACACCTTGGTTCCTGAAAAAATGTTAGGGGGTTATCTTATATTTAGGCCAAAAAGTAAATTAACAAACAACATTCCATTTTGAGTTTTCAACTTTATAAAAACACAATGTGAAGGCATCATTTATGCAACAAAGTGAAGCCACCATTTTTAGATAAGTCACTATTTTCCCTGAGAATAAACAGATAGAAAATAGGTTTTGGTGAAGTCATCATTAAATAAGGTGAATCCGCTGATTAGATCTGGAAAAGTTACCAATTACAGGCCAAAATTAGGTGAAGTCACTGAAATCATTTGTAATTTTACTTGTCAAAGTCACTATTTGGTAGGCTCAATGTCACTATTTCCAATTAGTGATGTTGACATTTAACAGTTCAAAGACATCATTTTGAAGTCATTATTTTTGCATAAATAAAGATCATAAATAGAGCACAAAAATGGTAAAGTCACTATTATACAAGGCAAAGTCATTGATTATAGAAAAAATAGAATGACATGATTTTCAAGCATAAAAATCTAAACTTGAAGAATTAAATGCTCTTGTTAGAAAAAATAAAGGTTACAAGTCATTAATCTTAGCCATATGGGATGTGTGGTCACCAGGCCTGCCATTATGTATCTTAAGAGTTTGAAGAACACACAAATGTTGATTATTCCCCTTTTAGTGAAAATAATAAAAATACATGCATAACAATATAATGGAACTAAACACTCTTGCTTAAGAACTAGGGGGAACATAACATAATAAACAAGATAAAAACAACACAATAATTTTAGCTCCTTTATTGAAATTGATGTCCACGTGTTGGCATAAGTATGTTCATGCTTGGTTTATGACATTATAAACTCTTGTCAATGCTTCTCCATGGTGGTATCACTTCTCTAATGGTCACTTGCGACTTTCATTTACTATTGGCTTGGCTTGGTGTGGAGCTTAGAATAAATTGGGAATTATAACATTACTTTTAATGGCTTATTAAAGGCATTCCTTTAAAATAACCTTACACATAAAAACTTTTTGGCATATGGTGTGGGCACTTGTACTATAGCTCTATGAAATAACTCTAACCTTAGGGAGGTTAGGCTAAATTATAACTTTGGTTGAGTCAGGCTAACCTTGGGTTGGGTCAAAGCACTCATAAAGTCTTGACACCTTAGTTTCAGATATTTATGAGCCATGAAAACTCACTTTAAATATTTGTAAGGTTGTGAGTCACATTTTTGGAAGATTAGGAATTAATAAATTGCCTTATTATCTCTTTTGACCTTTGACTTCATATTTGGCTAAAAATTATTTTTTTGATTAATAAATGAAATTCACTAATTTACCTTGGAATTTTTACTTAAGAAAAATAATTAATATTTGATTTTTAATTAATCTTGCTTAGTGATTTTTGGTTTTTGGTAATTATTTTAAATGTTTTGAATTAATAGCTAAATAGGCCAAGAATGTCAAATTATCAGGTTGTAATTTGAATAGGGTTGAAATAAAACTAGCTTATGGGTGCATATAGGGTAATAGCCCAAATAAGCAAGCCTTGATACATTATTGATCAATTAAATCCCTTAGATAAATTTAGACATTCATGTGATTTCTAGGCTTAAATTACGTCATTTACTAGAAATTACTCTGAATCCTAGTTTAAGCATGAAAATGGCTTAAATTGAGTGTCTAAAAAAATAACAATAATAAGAAATTAAACAAGGACTGAAATGTCCAAGGTAACACTAGAAGCAAAAGGAGCCAAAGAAACAAAATAAATAGGGGAGAAAGTAACAATCACAAAGACCAAAAAATAATAGGCACTAAGAAAATAATAAAAATTAGGGAATTTTATATCTTTAATGGTGATTTCCATTTTATTCCTTAAAGGATCAATATATTGGCCTTTTGTATCTCTTCATACTCATATTTAGGTTTTGGCTCTTCTTGCATTCATGTCTCAACACTTGTGTCCATAGGGTCCTTGAGACCTCTACGCTTCATATTATAACAAATTATTGATGTTTCAACCAAAGGAGGATCCTAATGTGTAGAAGTGGGTGTAACACCCACACTTGAAGTAGCTAAAGCTAAGGATGTAATAGGGATATTAGAATATTCAAAATCCTCAAAATCAATGTAAATTTGTTCTTTAGCTCTCCCAAGGGAACTCACAGGAGCATGAATTTCCTCCACCTTTTATTTTGAATTAATAATTATCATTAGAATTAGTGGTGTCTAAGATGGAACTTCTTGTGAGGACCTTGACACTTTAGGGGCCTCATCTACACCTTGATCTTGATTAACAGTTGTCATCACTATGTATGGTGTCTTGGAGGATGTCCCTTGGTCTTGTGGTTACTGGGAATGCTAAGAGGTCTAATAATATGTAGTTGACCACCCACATGGAGGTGAGAGCCTAGTGTGTAACTCTACAATTGTTATAGAGGGATATACCCAGATAACTATAAAAATATCCTTCATCAATCTAGATGATTTTTCTCTTTCTATAACCTTGACATCATATTTTGCATTTAAAAATATTAAATCATGCTCAAATGGTTCATGCTAGTAGGGGATGCCAAAACCTTGGATGTGATTTTGGATTAGGCCATGAGGATCTTAATCCCTATGAGGCAAAGTAGCTAATGATTAAACTCTCTAATTTTACCAACTTTTCCAAAATATTTTTTAATAGTATAACACATCTGGCCAATCATCAAGGAGGAACCATGGAATATATCCTTCTTCTTCTTCTTCATCAAATCTCCACCACAATTGGTAGGCAAACACTTGTTTAGTCAGTTTGTCAGGGACATACTTTGGGAGGTGAAAAATGGCTACCTTTTTCCCCATCACCATTATTTATGTGTAGTTAGGGTAGAGCCAATAATCCTGCCTTATCCCTAATTTTTTGATAATGCTCTCTAATAATATAAGTAGGGGTTCCTCATGAATTTTAATCCATACTTAAGGGTAAGCATTTTCAATTTTTTTGATTACATTAATCATGTATACATAGATGTGGATGAAAGAAAAGGAATCACATACTTAATTGTTAATACAATCTAGGGTTGGGATCTAGAGAGATCCATTGTGCACATAGATGGTGCTCATGATTGTAGCTAACAAATAAGACATCATATAGAAATGGCCATACATAGGCCTCTTGTCCTTCTTAAACATTTACTCCTATAGTTTTGTGTTGATTATCTCTCCTAGAGTGAAATTCAACTCTGAAGTCATCAATAAATCCAATAATGGCACCCATTCTATGTGGAGGAAGTGGATAATGGGGTGATCATATAACCTATTCATTAAAACCATTCCAATTCGAACTCTCATCTAAAATTTGGTGATAGGCACTAGCTCTTTATCTTTGAGAGTGACCACTTCTCCTATAATGATGCACTTCCTAAGTGTGTTTTCAATTATGGTTATTTATATTCCAAAACTCAACTCAATGTCAATCAAAGGTGTCATCTATAATAGGAAGCCACCGATACCTTTGGAAATCATCTCTTGAAATGAAAACAATGACTATCTTGTGGATTATGTGGTGTAGGAAACCACCACCAGTCACCTTTCCTTTGAAAAATAGGTCCCTCAATAAGTCAATGTAGGGAATCACTTCAAGATTAGCCACTAAAAAATGTAGTTTTTGACATTTCAATGGTATCAAGTTCACTACTAGATACTACTATGGGGCTATCAGATCCTCTTCTCATGAATGGTAATCCACATCCTCAATTACATTTTATAGAGATAAATAATTGGCATATTCATTGTTGAACATGGTATAATCAATGATGGAATATATATATATATATATATATATATATATATATATATATATATATATATATATATATATATATATGAGTCTTTGTTGGATAATTTTGAAGGTGGAATAAATCTTATAAATACCTTAGACAAAGAAGGCATTGCTACCTAGTTTCATTACATAGTTCTAGCCTTAAATTTTGCTATTCACTCACTTTTTGGAAGTAATTTTCACAAGAACATAAATAGCTAGGAATTTGAATTCTCTTGTGAATATAAATTCACCTGATATCTTCAATAATAAATAGTTAGATGTCTCTTTATAATTCACTCATATAAAATTGAGTATTGAACATTAATTCCAATTCATGTTCCATTAACGTCTAATGTCTCCAATCTTGTTGTAATCATTTAAGTTATACTTTGTCACTTCACTTTGGAGAGTATTCCACATAAGATTTATATATGTTTGGATAAATGCCACACTATAGCCTTGGACAAGTATTACCTTGTCTCTACTTTAATGCAAAATCATTATACCATATAGAATGCCTTCAAAAGTCAAGTGTCAGGATTTGTGTTGAGACCAAGCTAGCCAATTATTGTGATGCTCTAAATATGCAAAAAGTGAAGGATTAAATGTAAATAATTTACAAAAATTTTTTGTGAAGAACAAAAATTTTGAACACTTTTTCTGAAGATTAAATCCTATGAACAATACTTGTGAAGAACACTTTTCATGAACACAACTTTTGAATAGTTTTTTCAAAGACTAAATTTTGAAAAAAACTTGTTAAATGAAAATTATGAACAAAAGTTATAAAATTTAGAATATTAAAAACCAAATTCATGAAAAAATATGTGATCAAAACTTTTGAACACCAATGGTGTAACAACACAGATGCTAAAATTTAGCTTCTCAAACAAAAGTTATGAACCCAACCTGTGAAGTGTAAAATATGCAAAGGCAAATCAAGATATGTAGGCATGAGGACTCAGGTGTTAAGATATGTAAAAGTACATGACAACTATTGTGATGAATAAAACTTGTGAATATAAATCCTGAAGACCCAAAATGTGAAATGCACAACTTCTAAAGTGAAAAATGTGTAAAGTCGTAATGTGAAAACCTATATATATGCAAAAACTTCCAAAGACCATTCATTAATAGGTTAATCTGAATGCAAATACTTGTATAATAAATAAATTACCAATGCATTTATGTTGAATGATAATAATCCATATAAGGTATAATAAATTTAAAAACTTGAGCTTGATGAATACAAATATAAATGTTGATGAAAAAGGCTTTTCAAAATAGAACCAAACCTTTCAAACTTTTAATGGGTCCCAACTCATGGAAAAAAAGTGGGGTGTGTTTAATATAAATACTATTTGATTTCAATGTATGTACTTGAGGCATTTATGTATTATAGATGGTACTACTTATTATCACTTGGATCTTTCACCTGTTCATTCAATCAATTCATCCAATGGAAATAATGGGATCATCCCCAAGGTGTGGGACCTTGGATCTTTGGGATGAAACTATGGAGAAGGCCAACTCCTTCCTCAACTAAGATGCACCCAATTTAATATCATTTGTAGGCCTAAAACTATGCTAAACAAACCTATCTACAACTAAGTCTATGATTTTGGTGATGGAAAAGGGAATCTTAAAGAGATGATGTACCAATAGTCTAGAGATCTCCCACACTCACCTAAAACAACACAATAAAACCTATAAGGTTTGGAATTTTCATACACAATAATAAAATTGAACCTCTCTTACATAAGTGTTTTATATATAGGTATAAAACTTAAGACATAACTAGGATGGTCATCATCTTCCTTACAAAAGGCTATAATGGCAAGTTTACATAGGTAATTCATGCATAATTTCACTAATACATAGTATAAGACCTAAAAAGATGATGTTATTGCATAGAGATGAGGAGAATTTGGACAAAAATTCAAGAGAAAATAGTTTTCTACAATTAAATATCAATAAATTCATGAAATACACACAAAATGCAAGTACTTAAAGAAGGCAAATTTAGTCTTTTATCGATTCAAAGGTATTAATCTAGAATTACAAGACTCCAAAAGAGTAGAGTTTTGTCATAACCAAGAGGAGGGATCAATAACAATGCATTTTCAGCCCTATATATAATAAAATGAGCTAAGAGAGAAGATAAAAATACTATAATACCTCATAAATGTTATTGTTGCATCATAATTCAACCTATGCAAGAGAAGAAACAAGTGGAAATTGGGTCATTAAGCCCCTCCAATGCATTAAGCCTCTCTTATGAAGGTATTCAATGAAGGTTCGCATAGTATTGGAGGAGGATACTTCAATATTTATATTTATATCCTTTGGTAGGCTTGTGGATGGTGGATGTGCTTCTTCATGGCTAATATATTCCTTGAAAACCACTAATTTCAACCTTAATTCACCCACCTCCACTTCCCATGCATGCATGCTAGAGAGAATCTAGATCAATTTGAATTGAAATGACCATCATGCTTATTGAATGTTTGATTTGAGGGAGGTCTCCTACACCATTTTGAGTCTTGATTTGAATTGAATTGATTCCCACTCCCTGGAGAGAGTAACACATCTTCAAGGGGCAGTTTTCAATGCCTCATACCTCTTTCATGCTATTAATGATCATGAAATACATTCATGGTATAAATATACATGTTTTATAATCATAAGATAGTTTAAATTCATCTTTAAATCCATGTGAGAGTCTTTAGGAGAGGTGGAGAAGTTGATTCATCATCATATTTGCCCATAAGAGTTCTTGGAGAAGCTACGCAACCTAAATTTTTGGGTTTAAGGTCTTCATCTTGTTTTGTCTTTCAGCTTGAAAACTTGTGATCAAATCTTTACAAGACTCAAAATACCCTTATAAAATTGTTTTAGGTATATGATATAGTATTGAGGTTATCAAACTTCCATTTCTTCAAATTGTAAACCTCATAGTAGGATAGAAGTCTTGACAATCTTCAAACATGTCTTGTAGGCTTGTATATATGCTTGATGGATTCAAGATCTGATACCTTATTATTTAACACCATAGAGATCATATTCATGAAATGTAACTTATTTTAAAGAGTTTCAACACCCATATATATCCCTTTTAATGTTTGCAGACCTGCAACTTTCTCATGATTGAACTCTTGGTTCTCTAGGCTTGTAAAAATTCTTGTTTGTATGATCTTTGTAAGGAACCTCATAAAATATTAGTATAGACCTGAAAATAGTTTTTAAAGGTTATTGGATGATAATATAATGTATTTATAAACATGCATACTCCTTTCCTAATTTTTTTGAAGGGCTTAAGACCATGGAGATCTCAAAGGAAGATCAACTTGTAACTTACTTGAGTGAGCTGGTTAGGCCTACAACCCTTATTGACTATAAATACCAATAAAAAGGAGAATTTATGTTATTAAAACCTTTATCACACCGATATAATGTTTCTTAAACTCATAAAAATTACCATTACCTTCAACCAACCTTGATCATGTAAGAATACACATATCGATGATTTCTAGGCCATGGAATTACACCTATAGACTGAGTTATTACCATAATTTTTTTACACATTTAAAATAAAATTTTCACCACTTAGAAAAGTTTTATAACATGTTACTACATATGACCACCATTTTTCATCAATTTTTGAGGGTTCATTTTTTTATGGGTATTTTTACCTCCAAATTGATGTGGTTTGTCAGAGTCTTCACAAGATCATACATAAATAATGAAGTATACACAGAGATGATATTTTTAGACACAATAATATTATATATTATATTGCATATGAAAACCATACAAATGATTACAAATATATAGAAAACCTATTTCTTATAATTGGGGAGATACAATCTCCACCAATATCTCATAAATGAGCTCTGACTAACGAACCCTCTAAATATGAATATATTATTATTAATAAGATATTAAATTAACTAACATAAACTATTAACATAATATTATTATAACAACAATATTTATGTTATTACATTAATAATGTGAACACTATACCTCAACATTCACCCGCTTGTGAACATTATTAATCCTATCTACACCATCTTAATGTGAACATGGGGAACACAAATCTCCCATATATACACCTATACTCATGACTTGGTGATTTTCAGAGGACAGTCACAAACCTTACATGATGGTTTTATAGATGGATGATCAACAACCAAAAACAATACCTAATGGTTTTACAGATGGCTAACCAACAACCAAAAATAATGGTTTTACAAGTGACAAACTAGAAACCACAAAAGAACAATAGTTTTACAAGTGGCTAACCAGAAACCACAAAAAAATAATGGTTTTACAAGTGGCTAAACATAAACCACAAAGTAATGGTTTTACAAGTGGCTTACCATAAACCACATCATGATGTGTAGTTATAGTTTTTATCTCTCATCACTATCACATTTTAGAGAAGTTACATAGGAGTATTCAATTCACTTATAAAAATATGAACATGGATACAACATATATTATTATTCCAAATCACACTATGCTAAAATCAAACACACCACACAACTAAAAATAAAAATGCCACTAAAATCAGAAAGTGGCCCCATCGTTAGTGGCTAATAAGAGGTTATGAAATATCCAACCTCTATTTTCTCCTTCCTCCAGTTAAAGAAGTTGCTTACACAATCAATATCTCAATGAAGCTCATGTTGTTGATGAAAATAATCCTTATAATTCAGATGCTGCGTACAAGCAAACATGCATATGTGACTCTAAGCCTAATCAACTTTAACTTTTTTGACATATGGACACTTTGGATTTGTTGACTTGACTCTTTTTAACAATAATGACTTTTACAAACATTTTAATAACAACCTAAAAAATACTTAAATAATATACATATTTGAACTCAAAGACTTAATTATACAATTTTACCAAAATAAAAAAAATTACAAACATTTAAAATAACTCCCCAAACTTTGGAGACTAAAACTATAGACTCACCTAATTTACAAAAGACACTAATATTAATATACTAACCTTCTGACTTTTTAAAATATCATGAATCCTCTAAAACCTATGGAATTTTGACTTAACAAGAATTTAAACAAATCTAAATGCTTTAACCTTTAATAAACTTATAATGTGATCCGATGCCATATAGCCTTAATAACATATACTTAAGACAAACCGAAAGATATAAAAATATATCTTTGACGAATTCAAAAGACAAATATAAAATACAACAAAATACAACATACTTGAATGCCATAATTTCACTTAGTCTCAATTTGTAGTGCATGTAAAGTTGATGTAGAATGCACTAGAATGAAAGGATGACTGCATTCAAATTCATTGAAATGCATAAAGGATTTTAAGCATGTCTTTTCAAAACTATATGATCATTGACCAATGTAATACACAGGGAAACCAATGAATTCCATGCTATTGAAACTAAAAAGATATTGATATCACATGTTTATCACATAATCTAAATGGAGATGTTGTGGAGGTACAAAAATATTGAGGGTTGAGATAAATTTGTATCTAGCAAGAGGAGCTCGTTGCATGAGGAGTTTATAGGTGCATGGATCAGATCTTTCTTTTGTAGTTTCTATAAGAAATAATGCATGCTATCTTCGATAGGATATCTAATAATATACATTTATAAGAAGATGATTCTAAGGGCGTAAGGGACACACAAGCATGGTTAGCAAGTATATGAGCCCATAGACTAACTCAACATATAGACCGACAAGAATGGCTATAGCTTATAGGATTACAAATCAATATATAGATCTGTATGTAAATAACACATTTTATTTGCTCCTTCTAAGGGTTGTGAATTCACCCAGATTATTGTAGTTCAAAAAATTCCTCTATAGCCACAATTATAGATTATTACAACAAAGAGAAGTAAGCCTCATCAATTATAATGATATGCCTTTTCACTTGTATGGTATAAGTATGATGTGAATAGAGTCTATGCATGAAAAAACTGAATAATGACAATCCAAAAATAATAATAATCTAAAAGACTAAAAAAATTTTCACATAAAAAAAAAACTCCATACATAGGGACAAAGCACTGCACTACTACCCCTTCACATGCTCTTACAGTCCCATAGACATAACTGCTTGGATACCACATGATGGGGTTTATCAGAGTCTTCACAAGATCATACAAAAATAATGAAGCATACACATAAATGATATTTTTAGACACAATAATATTCTATATTATATTGAATATGAAAACCATACAAATGATTACATATATATAGGAAAGCTATTTCATATAATTAGGGAGATACAATCTCCACTAATATCTCACAAATAAAATCTGACTAACAAACCCACTAAATATGAATATATTGTTATTAATAATATATTCAATTAATTAACATAATATATTAATTTAATATTGTTATAACAATAATATTTATGTTATTACATTAATAATGTGAACACTATACCTCAACACAAACCTAACAGGCCAAAAAGTAGGCCGAGAGCACTAAAAAAATCATAACTTGAATTTTGTGACCTATTTTTGAGCTGTTAAAATTGTAAAATTTATAACCCATCCTCCTAATTTATAATTAATTTAGACACCTTGGTAAACCTTAAAACATGGATAAAATAATTTTTTCTTGACTAATTTTTGCACCTTTCTTGACTATTTATAGCTAGTGGACCTGCAGGTGTGATTATATGCTCAATAGGAACTTGATCTAAGGTTAGAAGATTTAATGATTACCTTTAAAACATGTATTAAAACCTTTAAAATCTTCTTTGAGGTTGGACTATTCCATTCCCCTTGAAATCCTTTCCTTCCTCAATAGATGAATGTAAATTTGATTTTTAGCTCCTTAAGAGAGCCTTAAAGACTTAATGAAGATTTCCATTTCATCAAAACACTATGAAAAATTAAAACCTTACCTAAATATGAGTTTTAATCATTATTATACCCTCAAAATTAATAATTTATGCCTTAACAAGCTTCAAAACCTAAAAAAATGCATTTACAAGCTTTGGGGTTTATGCAGGGTTTCAAACCTACCTGCACCTTTTCAAGTGAAATGACATGATTCTGATCTTATAACATAAAATTAATATCATTTTTAGGGTCCTTAAAACACATTTTATTCTATACAATACTTGACCAAGCCATGCCTCTACATAATGAAGATAACATGTGATTGTTTTCAAGAAAACCTTGCAATTTCTCCTTGTTCAATCTGCAGGTCTATACGTTAAGTTCTATTGATTTATTGATCATGGAGGCATATAGAGATAATAAATAGGTGTATTAAGACCTAAAATAACCATTCCAAAACTATTAAATAACCATGCACTTGTATAACCAATAAATAATCATGACTGCCATTGCTTGAAACCCCTATAAAAATGGTCTTAACCTAGTTTTAAAACCATAAACTTTATTTTGTGCTTCCTAAAGGTTTATAAGAAATGATGAATGGTTATTATAGATATTTATTACCTAGTTATTCTTTAGTATCCTTTTTATATCATTAATTTTTATTAAAACCTACAATCTCCATCAATGAGCATAAAAACCCTCTCTATCCTTTGTCAATGGATTGCTTGAAGGAGATTTAGAGCCAACACCACCATGAAATGTTGTAGAATTAGTTTTTAGGTCTAGGATGAATACATTTGGATCTCCTCACCTTAAAAACAATGGAGATACTACTGAAATCTATAACCTCTAAATCCATGATGCTATTTTCTATGTTGGGAGGTGAAAAAGACCACCAAAATATAGGGAGAGAGGGAAAACCAAGTCAAATAAGTTTTTCGCATTATTTGACCATTTTCATGGATTAGATATCTTATAAAGAGTCTTAAAATATAAAAATACCTTTTAAAGACTTAATAATGTTTCAGTCTCTTAAAATTACTTTAATAAGTAACTTAAGACCCTTTTAACCCCTATATGAACTCATACGAACTTTTTAGGACCTTTTGATGATTTATAACCTTATGAGCAACTTAAGACATTTTTGACCATATTATGAACCATTAGTGCCTCTTAATACTATTTTTTCTCTATTTCTCATTGGAAAGAAATGGGATATACCTATACAATGCTAACATTGTACTCATAATGACTTTAAACTATTTTTGGTGTATCTTGTCCTTGAAATGTATTTCTTGTTTCTAACTATCCAATAGGCTTCATTTGGCCATAATGAAATTAGGAGTGATCTATTAAACCTTATAACAAGATTATACATTGGGGAGTAACTTTAATGATGTTTAGACATAAAATGGGGTAACAAGGTTAACAAGACCTCATTTAGGACCTTTTAACATAGATATTGAAAATCAACCCAATAGGTCTCCTACATAACTAATGCAACCATGAATTCAACAAATGATTATTAGGTCTCATACAAAGAATAAAAATCTCAAGTAACATTAATGATCTAACCATACCTATTTTTGGGCCAACATAATCATCATTAAGGTGCTTACAATGACTATACTCAATTAGTTTTGGTAGAAAATAATCCATCCCTATGTAAATCACGTGTCAAGAGATTAATATGAATATAATAGTCAACATTATAGATAATTATGTGGGATAATTTCCTTATAAGTAGGGATCCAATAGCCTTAAAAATTTATTGGGTATGGAGTCACATAGGCTTCTCTACAACTGACTTCTAAAATTACAACCATGGTTGTAACATGCTAGACCAACCTTAAATAAACTAAAAATTACCCCTAAAACACATAACAAAGAAGTAAAGTTAAACCAAAACTATGATAAAAAAAATTATAGGAATTTAAAAACCACTAATATACTATGTAAAAGACCTCAAAACAAGGTTTGATGTGTATCCCATGGACTGGGATAGGAAAGACTTCTCCATTCAACCTGGATCAAAAGAAATACCTCTAACTTCTTTTTTGCTCCTTGTAAGCACATCATCATATGATTGATAGGGGTGTGTGAAATATATTTTTTTAGAATTCCAACACGACTTACCATTTATTAAGGATGTGTCTTTAGCAATTACCACTAGATCATTATCTCCCTCATTGATCACTAGGGTCATTTACTTGATCCCTAATTGATCATTCATGCCAAAATTACCCTCTAGTTTCAAAAAATACTTTGGTAACTCATTAGTATACAATTTTTTAACCTAATATTTATGTGAGCCTTGCAACTTTGATTGGTCTTGAAATAAATTAGTAGTTTGGAGATCATTGTCAAGATTTTGCCAACCTACTTACTTGATTTGGGCAACAGGCCTTCCTATTTATTTAACAATATGATATTGATTTTGAATGATGTTTTTGGGACTATAAAATTTAGATATGACTATTGAAACTCCATTGGTATCCTGGTGTTGATCCTCAGGTTCTATTGGCTTGCTAAAATCTTCATATTCTTCAATGATATCAAAATATTATTGCTGTCTCATCAAGATCTTATTGAGGCTTCTCAAGGTTAGGTAAAATGATGTTTTCCTCATGTATAGAATAAGATCCTAAAAATGATCCTCCCAAATGATCATATGGGTTAAATTAATAACAATCTTTTTCCTATTCATCAAATAAAAATTAGGAACTTCTTCTACTAGTGTAGTGGCCCCATGGTGAGCAACATTTTTTTTCTTGATCAAACATAAGGTTCAGTATGATAGAGTTCTCCTCAAGTATATAAAAGGATATGAAAAATGATTCTTAATCTATATCCATGATACCAAAGTCACTCTCTTTCCAATTCAAAATAATAAACTCATTTTGTGCTTATGTTTGATCATGCACTTGTTCCTTCTACAAAGCTGGTTCACTTGATTGCCCTTGAGAAAGTGACACACTTTAAACCATAAAAGATTTATTTATCACTCCATTTTCACATGTGGTTTGGTTGTGAGGAAAATTTCTTGGAAAATACAACTCATAGTCCTGAACCAAATTAATTTTGATGGTTACAATATCTCTTGAAGTGCTGGAAACGTTAGTATAATGACTATTATAAAGTCTAACATGTTGGATTTATCCTTGAAATTGCATATTTCCTTAGCAAGACTACTTATAAGGCTGATATGACTAGGTGTAATGATAATATGGCCTAATATATTGAGATTTTTACCTCTTTAAGCTCATTAAATCATTTCCAAATTTTTGTAATGTCTTCACTTCATGTAGTTCATTCAGAGGGGTAACAAGTGTGGCTTATTGTTTGGTAGCCGTAGGAATGGATGCCAAGGTGGGTTATGTTGGTGAAGGTTCAAGGAATAAAGGAATTAGAGGCCTAGGGGATATCTTCCCTACTTTAATTAATCTATTTTAGCCTGTATGGAAATACCATATGAAACTAGTAACACAACGCCTCCCATGGATTGAATCATGATAGTAATATCACTGTCCAAAGACATCAAGTAGTATAATAATTTAGTGTTAGTTGTAGGCTTTATCAAGGGTGGAATTATATCCCAATTCTTCTAAAATTTGAAGTTGAATTCCACCATGTATTCATGATGAGCTCTCTTGATGGTATCAAGTTGTTCTATAAGAGAGAGATGATCACTCTTGTCTTCAAATTGTTGGAAAAGTATCTCTACCAACTCATCCCAATTATGTATTATACCAGGTTGCAACCATATATACCATTGAATATCCCTTCCTTTCAATGAATTAGTAAGAAATCTCATTGCCACATTATCTTGAGTGATGTTTTGGACTACACAAATGTTGTAAATGTCTTATATATGCTTTATGGGAGTGGTAATATCCTTTTTAGTGAAATAAGGAATACTTTTAAGAGATTCAACTAGGATATCATCATATTGTTGATGAGCTAATGGGTGGCCTCCATTGAAGGAAACAAACAAATAATTTCTTTAGATATCCATATGATGAATATGATTTAGCATTCTTCTTGATCTAGGAAATCTACCAAATGGAGATGTTTTTTGAGATCTTGGAGAAGGATATTTATAACTTCTACCTCTTCTTTTTGATGACCTTGATAAATTAGTACTTCTTATAGGAGATAATGATAATTTAATAAACTAAAAAATTAGTAACTCTTATTGAAGATCTTGTATCCTTTGACATGAAAGTGTAGAGCTGATCTAAGACAAAAAAATGATGGATTTTCCAGGTGCATCTAAAGTGTCTTCAATAAATACATATTTCTAAGAACAAAACCAATTCCTCAGATAAATTCTCCCAATTCTATGGAACTAGTCCCATCAGGCATGCTAAAAACTATTATCACTTGGATACTGCACATGTTCTTTCAATTAACTAATCCAATGGGATAATTACAAATGTGTGGGACCGTATATCCTTGGGATGAACCTATAGAGAAGGATTTATCATTTCTAAACTAAGACGCACCTGATTTAAGATTATTTGTAGGCCTATCTACAATTAAGACTATGCTTTTGGTAGTGTAAAAAAGAAGAAATTTAATGGAAACTTAAAGATGTAATGCACCAATAGTCTATAGATATCCTCCACTTGCCTAAAAAAACAAGAGAACCTATAAGGACTAAAATTCTCAGACATAATCTTCAAATTGAACCTCTCGTGCATAAGTGTATTGTATAGAGGTATGAAACTGAAGACAAAATTAGGAGGGTCATCATCTACCTTACAAAAGGCTATAATCGTGAGTTTACACAACTAATTCATGTATAATTCTAGTAATACACATTATACAACCTATAAAAGATGATGTTATTACATAGAGGTGAGGGGAATTCAGACAACAATTCAAGATAAAATAGTTTTTTACAATTAAATATCAACAAATTAATGAAATACAAACAAGATGAAAGTATTTGAATAAGGAAAATTTAATATTTTATTTATTCCAAGGCATTAAGCTAACATTACAAGACTTCAAAAGAGTAGACTTTTGTCATACTGAAGAGGAGGGATCAATATCAAGTCATTTTCATCCCCCTATATAATAAAATGAGCTAAGAGAGGAGAAAATCACTAGAAGACCTCATAAATGTTGTTGCTACATCATAATTCATCCTATGCAAGAGAATAAACAAGTGTAAATGGGGTCATTCAACCCATCCAATGCATTAGGCCTCTCTTATGAAGGTCTTCAATGAAGGTTGGCATAGTAGTAGAGGAGGAAGCTTTATTCTTACTATTTTTGTCCTTTGGTGGGCTTATGGATGGTGGATGTGCTTCTTCATGACTACGATATTCTTTTAAAAATCTTAATTTTAACCTTAATTCACCCATATCCACTTCCCATGCATGCATGCTAGAGAGAATCTAACTCAAGTTGACTTTCCATGAACATCACACTTGTTGAATGTTTGACTTGATGGAGGTATACTATGCCATTTGGATTCTTGAGTTGAATTTCCCTGATTCCCACTCCATTGAGGGAGTTGCACATCTTTAAGGGCCAATTTTTAATTCCTCATACCTTATTCATGTTCTTAATGACCATTAAATCCATTCATAAAAATACTAGATATGTTGTATAAGCATAATATAGATAAAATTAATCTTGAAATCCATGTGAGGGTATATAGGAGAGGTGAATAAGCTATGCATCATCATATTTTCCCATAAGAGTTCTTGGAGAAGCCAAGAAATATGCAAATTTGTGCTTTAGGTCTTTTTATTGTCTTGTCTTTCACATTAAAAACTTGTGATCAAATTTATAAAACCTCACATGGACCTTAGAAACTTGTTTCAAGGACATATGAGATAGTATTGAGGTCATAAAACTTCCATTTATTCAACATTTAGACCTCATAATACGTTAGGAAGTCTTAACAATCTTCAAACATGTCTTGTAGGCTTATGGATATGATTGATGGATTCAATATATCATCCCTTTTTATTTAAAACCATTTAGATAATAATAAGGACCTAAAACTTGTTTTAAATAGTTTTAACACCCATGGATATTCTTTTTAATTTTTACAAATGTGTAACTTTGTCATGTTGGAACTTTTAGTTCTCTAGGCTTGTAAACATGCTTGTTTGGATGATCCTTGAAAGGAAACTCATAAACTCTTGGTGTATAAATTAGAATAGTTTTTTAATGTTATTGGATTATAATATAATATATTTATAATGATGGATACTTCTATACTAATTTTTTTAAGGGCTTAAGACCATGGATCTCTCAAAGGAAGATCAACTTGTACCCTATTTAAGTGAGCTAGGTAGGTCTACAAGCCTTACTGAATATAAATACCAATGAAACAAAGATTATTTATGTTATTAAAGAATTTATCACACTTATATTATGTTTTATAAACTTATAATACTTATCAATACTTTCAACCAACCTTGATCATGCAAGAAAACACAAAATGATGATTTCTAGGCCTAGGAATTAAGCATACAGACTGAGTTTTTAACATAATTTTTTTACAAAATTTGAATCACTTTTCAAAAAATTTGAATTTTTATAAAACATTTTACTACACATGTATACTAATTTTAATCAATTTTTAGGGCTCATATTTGTTTTATGAGGTTTTTTTACATCTGAACCCTAGTAGGCCAACAAGTAGGCTGAGAGCACTAAAAAACCATAACTTGAGTTTTATGACCTATTTTTGATCCTTTAAAATTATAAAAGTTTTGAAATATCATAATAATAATTTATCATTCATTTAGGCACCTTTTTAGATCTTAAAAATGGATAAAAAAAGTTTTTCTTAATTGATTTCTACACCTTTCTTAACTATTTATAGCTAGTGGACCTACATGTGTGCTTTGGGGCTTAATAAGAAATGAATCTGAGGTTTAAATCCTACATGAGTACATTTAAAACATGTATTAACACCTTGAAAATATTATTTGAGGTTAGCCCATGTTACATTTCCATTTAATGCCTTTCATTCTTCAATAGATGGCTGTAAATTTACTTTTTAGCTCCTTACGAGAGCCTTGAAGGCTTTATGAAGCTTTCCATTTGATCACAAAACTATGAAAAATTTAAAAATTACCTATATATGTTTTATAATAATTATTA
Source organism: Torreya grandis (assembly GCA_037957365.1). Taxonomy (NCBI): domain Eukaryota; kingdom Viridiplantae; phylum Streptophyta; class Pinopsida; order Cupressales; family Taxaceae; genus Torreya; species Torreya grandis. The sequence goes on along the minus strand of JARHVA010004346.1, from coordinate 965,985 downwards.
TACCCTCAACATTTGTTATTGATACCTTAACAAGATTTAAATCTCTAAAAATGCATTTATAAGCTTTGGGGTTTAAGTAAGGTTATAGACCTGCCTGCATCTTTTAAAATTAAACAACATTATTCTCACCTTTTCCCCTGATATGAAAATAATTACTAGGCTCCTTAAATCACATTTTATTCTATACAATATTTTATCCAAGCCATACATCTACAAAATTAATATATCATGTGATTTTTTGTAAGAAAACCCCACAATTTCTCCTTGTTCAATCTCTAGGTCTATAGGTTAAGTTCCCATGATTTTTTGATCATGGAGGAATATATACATACATACATAATTATATATATATATAAATAGGTTTTTTAATACCTAAAAAAACCATTCAAAAAATCTTCAAGAAACATGAACTTTTAGAACCAAGAAATAGGCATGAATGCCACTGCTTGAAAACCCTAGAAAATGGTCTTAACCTAGTTCTAAAGCTATAAGATTTATTTTGTGCCTCTTGAAGGTTTTAAAACATTTATGACAGGTTATTTTATAAAATTCTTACCTCATTGTCATTTGGGATCCTTGGTATACCCTGCCTTTGTATTGAAACCTACAACCTCGATCAATGAACACAAAAACTTGATGTGTCCCTTGTCAATGGATTGATTTAAGGAGGTTTAGAGTTAATACCACCATGGAATGTTGTAAAATTAGTTTACAGGTTTGGGATGAATACAATTGGATTTCAATTCTTTGAAAACATGGATATACTAATTAAATCTATAACCTTTTAATCCATGATGCTCTTTCCCATGTTGGGAGGTGAAGAAGACCACCAAAAGGTAGGGAGAGGGGAAAACCAAGTCAAACAAGTTTTTTTGCATTTAATGACCATTTTTATAGATTATAGATCTTATGAATAGTATTATAATATAAAATTACCTTTATAAGACCTTAAAAAAGTATCACTCTCTCAAAATTACTTTAATAAGTAATTTAAGACCCTTTAAACTCCTATATGAACTCATAAGAACTTTTTAGGAATTTTTGTCCTTATTATGAACTTAGGGGTGCATATTAAAACTCTTTTTTCTCTATTTACCATTTTAAATTAATGAGATATAACTATACAAGGCTAACATGGTGTTAACAATGACTTTAAACTCTTTTTGGTGTATCTTACCCTTGAAAGGCATTTCATGTTTCTAACTATCCAATAGGCTTCATTAGGCGATCATGACCTTAGGATTGACCTATTAGGCCTTATAAAAATATTTTTAATTAGGGAGAAACTTGAATTATTTTTAAGTATAAAATTAGGTCTAAAAAAATTAACAAGATATCATTTAAGACCTTTAAACATAAATCCATATTGAAAACTAACACAATAGGTCTCCTATAGAACTAATACCACCATGACTTTGACAAATGATTATTAGGCCTCATGCACTAAATAAAAATCTTAATTAACCTTAGTGATTTAAACATACCTATTCTTGGACCAACATAATCATAATGACGGTGCTTTCAAGGACTATACTCAACTAGTTTTGGCAAAAATGATCCATCCCTATGCAAATCAAGTGTCAAGAGACCAAGGTGACTAGAATCATCAACATTCTGGTGAATTCTATGGTATAATTGAATTATAAGTAGGGATATAATATCATTAATCATCTATTGGGAATGGAGTCATACAATCTTCTCTACAACTCACTTTTCAAAGTATAACCATGGTTGCAACATGCTGACTAGCCTTGAATAAACCAAAAATTGCCCCTAAAATACATAAAAAAGAAGAAAAGAACAACCAAAAATGTGATAAAAACACTTATAGGAATGGAAAAACCACTAATATATTATGTAAAAGACTAAAAAACAAGGTTTAAGGTATATCCCATGGATTGGGATAGGCAACACTTCTCCATTCAACTTGAATCAAAAGAAAAACCTCTAAGGTCTTTCTTGCTCCTTGTAAGCACATCATCATATGGAAGATAGGGGTGAGTGAATGATTGATTTATATAATACCAACATGACTTACCATCTCTTAAGGATGTGTCTTTAGTAATGACCACTATCCCAGTATATCCCTCATTGATCACCAAGTTAATTTGCTTGCTCTCCAACTGATCATTCATGTCAAAAGTACTCTTTAGATTGACAATATCCCTTAGTAACTCATTATAATTTAGATGTTTAACCTAATTTAATACCATAACAATTATACTTAATTTATAATAGTGCTACTTGAGACCACCTATCCCTAGCTTAGCCCTAGTCCTATCTTAGGACCTGTTGATAATTTTGCCACCATTGGTTAAAGTTACTTATGTACATGTTTTGAAGAAGACTAAATTAATGGAGTAAATGGAAAAAATATCTTAAAAACATCATAAAAAATTAATCAAGCCAAAATAATTCTTAGGAACAACTCACAAGTTCAAATTTTGATAGAGGTTTCTTTTATTCCTCTAACTAGCTAGTTGCAAGCTAGTAAAGGCAATTTTTAGATGCTCAGTACATGAAGGTGAAGAGGATTTGGATAAAATATTATTATAAGGATTTTTTAAAACCATATTAAATCAATATTACATCCATTTTTTTTAGGTTATAGTGTCTTAACTTTATGAACAATTGTTAAGAAGAATAGGTGCTCTAAAACCCTTCTTAAACCCCCATGGCTCAGATTTTAGCAATATATTTGAATTCTTGAGTTATTTGTTGTAAAATAAATATGGAATGAGATATTATTTGGAATATAATACCTTTATACACCTTATTAAATAAATTTTTTATGGAGAATAATGGAGAAAGGCAAAGGTAGAATCATCAGGGTTTTAAGCAAACAAGAGAGACAATCAGAAAAAACAATTTTTGAGTAGTTTAAGTGATTGGTTGAGAACATAAAATTATTGTAATGATAATTAAGGGTTATTAAATTTAATAATTAAAAATTAATTAGGTATTTATGCCTCATAAAAATCAATAAAATGGAAAAACATAGACCTACAGGCATTCATAAATGAAATTGGTCAAGCTAGTCAACACCAAAAAGTGCATATTTCGGGTTTTGTTGAATGAAGACTCTTGAAATTTTAAATTGGGGTATATTTTTATGTCATTAAATTCTAAAAATTTATTTTTAGTCTTTAATTTACCTTATGATATAGAAAATTATAATATACAAGTTTGATCATGAAGGGAATGAAGGTATCTTCACTTTTTTACTCACAAATGAAATTGGAAATGGGTGTTTCAGGTCCCTCCAATGGAAAATTTTTATTTGAGATTGTGTATAAATAATTTTAAGGTATAAATAAATGATCCTAAAATAAAAACCAATTCAAAATATGCTCAACTCATTGAAAAATATCTCTAGGTTATCCCTAGGGCAACAAGCAAGCAGTTTTTTATGAATTTTTATTAGGGAGTTTGGTGAAGTGCTTTGGATATTTTAAAATATTTGCATGTATGAATAATTTATAAATATAAAAAAATCATAGGATGAGTGTTTTTTCAGTCATAAAACTCATTGAGACCCCCTATGTTTCAATAAGTTTTGAATTTATTTGATGTTTAAGGAGAAACAGAGATGAAGGGTAGGGATTAGAGATTAGAGAGAACTCGGATCGGTTGCGCACCATATCCAGATGATGTTGAGAACTCATATTTGGATAGGGAGGACTATCTATGAATAATAAATCACTACCACCAAAAATATTTGGTAGTAGATATATGAGTGGGCTACCAAGCTACGCACTTGTTCTTGGAAGTGTCAAACTTCCTTAGGGATGACAGTCCATTTTTTGAAACAAAATGGTAATGAATAACAAAATGAAAGAAAGAGTAAGAGAGAAATATTCATACCATTATTATAGTCTAAGTGTAGTAGAGAGTGATACAATATAAGTAATGTGAGTTATTAATATTTTTGGAGGTTGTTTAGGTAGGCTTAGAGAAGTTAGTGTAAATACACAATCACCAATGTCAGTTATGCTACTAATGTCATTAAGGAGATATGACCAATGTCGGTAGGGGTAGTAGGTTATTAAGAGGTTACAAGAATCTTTTTTGAGCTAGCAGGTAGACGTTGGTCAGGTTTGTGAGGTTGAGAAGAGTCGTAAGGGAGTGGGTAAGACTCAGGTGGGTCTAGATAGAGGGTTGGTATGTTTGAAGTAGAGGGAAACAAGTGAAGGAGTTTTAAAACTTAATGATAAACAATATAACATAAAGTAATTGTAAAATGAGTATTTAAAGGAACTAAAAAACATAGAGATATACTTAGCTAGTGAAATAGATGAACTATGAGTGCCAGATAGATGGCTCTGATGGGACGTGCTGAAGCAATAAGTGAATAGGAAAGATAAGCATGTGATATTAGTTAAAAAGAATCCAAGATCTATACAATATATCAATTCTTAATCTAGATTGATTTATGCAAAGTAATGGTAAGCTTGGATGTAGAAAGTTGAATGATAAAGCCTGTATGCAAATGATTGGTTTTTCTAATTTTTGATAACCTAAGTAACCAATGTTGACAATCCTTCCAACATCAGCTGAGTGTTAACCGATGTCTATGGCATGAGAATAGTTAAAATGGTTATATTTAGCCTATTTTCTATTCCTTCTCCTGCCAAGTATGGTATCTATTAGGAAATGGTAGAAATGTGAGGTTAAGAAAGATGTAGTTAGTTAGGAATTTATGTTAGGGGTGAGAAAAAGTCATGGGTAGTTAGGATTAGGAGACTAAGTCTTGAGGTGACTAAGAGGGTAAGAATTAGTCTTAGGATGAGGTGGCCAGGTAAGGTGTCATAATTAGTTTTTAATTAACTTAATTAAAAGTGTGAGGGGTGAAAACATGGGTTAAGAAGGTTAATTATTAAAAGGGGATTGAGGGGAGTTTTGACACATGGAGTTAGACATGTGTGTGACATAATTTTAGTGTCTACATTTACCCCTTTTTGTCTTGTAATTTGTACTAATAATTTGCATGACAAAAATAGGAGTTGGATGCTCTAGGTATGGGATGAGGTATCCCCCCTCAAAATGGGAACTGATAGAGGAGAATCTAGAATCAGGTACTAGTTTAATAAGGAGTTAATTAGGTGGGTGGATGTTGAGTGAGAATATGGTAACATCATTTCTTGTGCATATAATACTATGAGTTATAGTTGACACAATCAATGATAGGTAAAGGTGAGGAGGACTTGAATGGAAAGAACCAAATCATAGATTGTAAGTGATAGATGATAACGTTAAAATGATCAAAGTTGTAGCTGTAATGGTCCATGTGTTCTAAGTATCCAAGGTAGGACGTGCTCATGGTAAACACAAAAGGTTACAGGGGATAGGACTAGCTTAGTCATGATCCAAAAAACTTGATATACATATATGTATATAATAGCCAACTATAGTGAGGTAGCATAAGTAGTCAAGACAATCAATGCAAGGTTGGTTCAAAAGGGTCAATGGTCGAGGAGATATTCATGATCTCCAGTCAGAGTTGTCATGGGTAGAGATTTAAGTGATCTCTAAGATTAGTTGTCATGGTTGGGGAGATATATGTGATCTCTAAGGTTTATTGTCATGGTTAGGGAGATATACATGATATCCAAGTTGCCCTGAACTTAGAGTGTAGTCCAAAAGGTGGTGGTTAGGGTTGAAAACTCTAATTTTAAGGTTACCAACATTAGTTATGTCACCGATGTCGATAGTAAGTATTTTCAACATAAACATCTTAGGTTAAGATTACTAACATTTGTGGTCAACCAAATCTGACAAGAAGGGGTTTGGTGGCCCACTAAAACTCATTTGTGATAGTGGATTAGAGAAAAAGATCTCTGAGTGTTGTGGGGCATATGATAGCTCTAGCCTATCTATTTGTGGTGAGGTGGTGAGAGATAAGTGGTTGAGAAGAGTGTGTGAGAGTGAGGGTATGATTGAGTGCTTGGTGGGCCATGCTATGACTGAGAGAGTGTTGGTGTGGGTGGAGATGGTAGAGGTAGGAGGTGACCCAGTTGGAGGTGTGCCACCACAAGTGCTATCTATTTTAGCCTAGAAGAGACAGAGAGATGAGGTAAGATGCCCTTCAAATTGAATTTTAATTTAAGTTAGTTAATTTTTTATTTGGACTAATTTTTTATGTTTAGGGGGAGAGAGGGAAATTAAAGTGGTGGTAAATTGGGTGAGGGTAGGTTTAGGTGAATTTGGGAGGGGGTAGGGGTAGTTTTTAAGGAAAAAACCTAAATTTTGGAGGTAGGTTATTTGACCCTAGGGCCAAACTAATCATTGATATCATTGGGGATTGTCGATGTTGGTTGACATTGATGTCGATGTCAACTGAAACTAAGCACCGATATTAGCATATAAGACTGACATTGATTACCTTAAAAAACCCTAAATAGGAAAAAAGGCTAATTTTAGATCCCCAATTGAGTTAGTCGATGAGCCTAATGGTCAAGCTAGCCTCATAAGACCCCATGTCGATTGAGTGATACATACATAGCCTAGGTGAGGGCCTCAAGCCAATGTAGTTCTCCCAGTACGTAGAGAAAAAGGGTGAGGTATGATTAAAAATTTGTTAAGGGAAATGGTTAGAAAAAGGGAGGTTGAAATGGGTCATGGGACCTAGGGCTTAAAAGATAGGTCATGGGGTTGAGGGTATGAGATATAGGCCATAGGGCCTAGAGTTTAAGATATAGGTTATTGGGCCTAGAGTTGAAAGATAGGCAGTTGGGCCTAGGGTTTAGAGATAGGTAGTTAGGCCTAGGGTTTAGAGATAGGTAGTTGGGCCTAGAGTTTAGAGATAAGTAGTTGGGCATAGGGTTTAGGTGGGTTAGTAGGTTAGATAGTTAGGTGGGTATATAATTGAGCTAACCTTAGAAGACCCCATGTTGACTGAGTGCTTCCTACATAGCCTGGGTGGGGGCCTCAGGCTAATGTAGTTTTCCCAGAGAGAAGGGAAAAAAGGGTGGAGGTTTATAGTGGAAAGTATGTGACTTGAGGTTTGTGTGTGTGGATGAAAGCTAGGTAGGACTTAACATTATGAGATCAACTACCTATGATGCTGATGAGGATGAGGAGGGATGTCACCATGGATGAGTGGGAACACATGGAAGCCATAGTGTTAGGAGGAGTGTGATGATATTACTAGGTTGCAGGTGATGTTAACTTGATGATAACTTTGATAGAGAGGTGGGATCACACCACCAACACTTTCCATTTGCCTATTAGAGAGTTGATAGTGATAGAGGAGGATGTTTACAGTATTTTATATTTTCCACTCTAGGGTGAGGATCTCTTCTCATGTTTGAGAGAGGAGCATGATATTCATATGGTGATATTGTTTGGGGAGTATGTTAGCAAGGTGACCTATCATTCTATGAGCTTTATGTATGAGCCACTGTATACTATCAATGAGGAGGAACATCGATTGAGTATTTTGATGATGTTAGGGATTATAGTATATACACAACCAGACATTGATGGGGGGAGATTTCCTATTGCATTGATAGGTGTGTTGGCCTAGATGGTTGAGCAATGGATAGTGTATGCATGGGGACCAACTTTTCTGGCATAGTTATATAGAGAGTTTTGGGGTTTGAGGCTACGATGATGGTATAGTTTGTGCATTAAGAATTTACTCCATTGTTATGCATATGAGCACATCATGGTGACATAGCCATTGGGGATACCCACTATGATTGCAACTGGTTTCAGGGTCAGGTTTAGATGGTGGAGAGAGGCTATGACCTAGACATGAGTAAATAACATAGTGTGAGACATTGATTATTATAGGCATATGATAGATGGATTGATTCCCACATATATTATTTGGAGGCCCTATTTGACATACCCTATATTTAGAGGATACGTAGAGTAGCTTATCAATTTATAGAGCATGTTATGAGTTAGAAGGAGATGAGTTGGAGAGTTAGAGATGATACCCATGGCATAGGTCAAGAGATAATTTGGCTTGTTATAAGACGTGCCTCCTACATTTTCTCTATATAGGAGGGATGATATAGAGGTAATCTACCTTTTTCCTAAGAGATAGATGGGTTAAATTTTTAGGAGCTACCAATAAGCTTAGTAATGGCAGATTATGGATGCACAGTTGCTTATGTTATATGGTGGATAATTTTTCATCCTATGGTTCAGGTCAGGAGGCCACCACCATATTAATAGGGAGTGATGAGAGAGAGATGCAACTGTACATGCCTAGGATGTAGTGGTATAAGCCCAAGATATAGTAGTACATGCCTGAGATGTAGCATAGGCATAGGTGTTGGTCTTATAGGGGTAGGTTATGACATTGCAGGGATAGGTCAAAGCATTACAGGGCCAGGTTACTGCACTGACAATAGAAAGAGATAGTTTGAGAGTAGTAGGAAAAGGTACTCCTCCTCAACCTTAGGGACCAATATAGGGTCATACAATAGGTTTTATGGCTTTTTCATAGATTGTATCTCTAATAAGGTACAACACTACTTTAGATGATATTGCATATTATGAGAGAGCCATCAGGGAGTTCCCATAGATTTAGAGGTATTATGAGTTTAGAGAGTAGGAGAGATCAGTGACATGTGCCATAAATTCTAGCTCATATAGACATAGATAGGTAGAGAGTGGTGATGATACTACTTCTTCATGACCATGATTATAACCTTGAGTATTTTGAGTGCCAAATGATATTTGTGATGTTGTTATATATGTTGTATACACATCAGCCTGAGAGTCAAAGATGAAAGATGTAATTTTTGAGAGAGAGATGATAATGATATGATTCATGGATGTATATTCATATTAAACACACACATAGACATAGACACAGATACAGACACACACACACACACACACACACACACACACACACACACACACACACACACACACACACACACACACACACACACACACACACACACACACACACACACACACACACACACACACACACACACACACACACACACACACACACACACACACACGAGAGTTTATTATTTTGAGATGTGTTTATGTGATGGTGATGATGTTGAAGTTATTATAATGATGTGGATGTTCATGTTATGTTAATGTTGAGCATGTTAGGTGAGTTAGACTAGCATTTCCCATATTGTGATGGTATATGCATAGTTGATTGGTTAGCTTCATCTCAACATTTTTTCATATTTGTGATGGTGTATACTTAAAATTAATGGGTTGCGTATGTTTTTTTTTATAACATTTTTCCATATTTGTGATGGTGTATGCTTAAAATAAATGATGTAGGCTTGATAGTTTTCCTATTTATTATTGTTTAGAGAAACTATGTTTGCATGTTGGGTGCATTTCACATGGGATTATATGATAATGATTAATGGGAAATGATTTGTTAGTTTTAGTATGGTTTTGGGTAGTTATTTAAGTATATTTTCTTGAGATGGATATGTGAGTGATAATATTTTTTAAACACATAACTCTTAGAATCAATAAAAATTGGTAGAAAGGCAAGAAGGTGATTGAATCTTGTTGTGAGATGTGATCTCAGAAGAGAAATAGATATGTGATTAGGATGGGAAATAAAGAGGCACAATGCTCATATATTGGCAAAGACCATAATCATAACATAAATAGGCTCAAGAGTATGAGCTTCTTTCATGGTTTGCATCATTTGACCATTTGTTTGTTAGAGAAGCATCATACTTACCTTGTGTCAAGTGAGCTCAAAGTCCCTTGAAAGAGTATGAGGGGAAAAAGGTAAAAATAATGAGAGTGTTTGGGTAGTGTAACCTTATTAGTGGGGATGGTATGCCCCTTCTGTGGGTGACCCAAGAGCTACTAGGGGCAAGTCAATGCGGGAAGTTTACAATGAGATTTTGTTTATGTTGAGGTCATATGAAGCTGATCAATATGAGAAGCTTCTAAGTCATTATTTTATTTGCTAACAAATCTTGGCTTATCCATCCTTCAAGGGAGTGGTCTAAGCTTTTATTTTTGATTTTTAATAGCTGTCCTTCAAGGGAGTAATCTATTTATAGTATCAAGGAAAAGTTACGTAGCTATCCTTCAAGGGAGAAATCTATGTTGAGAATCATGACCTGAGAGATTATATCTTGTCTATGCATCCCATTTTTTTTTACTTTATTCATGGATAGGACTATAGAGGCTTAGAGGTTTTCCACTTTGAGGGAAAAACCATAACACTTTGTAGGTTAATTGAGTGTGTAGGAATAAGGGTTAAGATGAAGAGAGATGAATGCAATAAGGTTGCTCAAAGGACGAGCTCAAATTAAACATGAGGTGAAGTGTCACTTGATTAACAAAAGAATGGTCATAGGTGTAAAGCATTTAAAGGCTTAGTTTTTGGCCTTTCTTGGAGAGAAGACAAGTGATAAGTTCCTAAGCCATACTTATGAGTTATGATGTAGGGTCCAAGCCAATTAGAAGCAAACTTACCCCAATTTATTTTCTCCATGTTTGTCACATGTTGATTTTCCTTTAAGATGAGATCTCCAATATTGAAATCTCACTCCTTGAGGTTTTTTTTGTAAGCACATTTGATATGCTCTTGATAGATTTGGAGGTGGTTGAGGGCTACGAGATGGTGTTTATCAAGCAAATCAAGTTGAGCCAAATGTTCTTGGTGAAATTCATCATTAGTAAGTATGTCTTGTAGAGAGATGTGAAGAGAAGGAATCTAGACCTCAAGAGGCAAAACAACTTCCATCCCATAGACTAAGGAAAAAGGTGTAGCACCTATAGGAGTTTGAATTCTAGTGTGATAAGCCCATAAAGCAAAGGGAATGTGCATGTGACAATCTTTTCCAGTATCATTGACTACCTTTATGAGGATTTTGGTTAAGGTTTTTTTAGAATCTTCTGCCCATCCATTTGCTTGTGGATAATACAGTGATGAGAAACTTAATTTGATTCCAAAAGTGTCACAAAGCTTTTGGATAGTCTTATTTTTGAAAGATTTATCATTTTCTATTATAATTTTATGGGGGACACCAAAATGATAGATGATGTGATGGTTAATAAAGTCAAATTTTTTTAACCTTAGTGGAGATGAGAGGAATGGCGTCGATCCACTTGGTGAAGTATTCAGTAGCAGTAATGATGGAATGGTGACAGAGAGATGAATGAGGGTTAATCTCACTGATTAGATCCAAAACCCATTGGGAGAAGGGCCAGAAGTCTTTGGTGAATTGTAAGGCATAACTTGTAATGTGAAGGAGGTTAGCATGTTGTTGACATTTGATGCAACACTGAATGTATTCACTACAGTCTTGATAGAGTGTTGGCTAATAGTAGCCAAGTTGAAGGATACATTTGGAAACTACATTACCATTGAAATGTCTACCATAAATCCCATCATGGAATTCCTTAATGGTGAAGGGGATCTCAATACTAGTGAGGCATATAAGGAGGAGACCATCAAAACCTCACTTGTAGAGAAGTCCCTCTAGCATAGAGTAATGAGTGACATGTTTAATGAAGGCACATCTCCCATTATTGGAGAGGTCAAAAGGGGTAATAGAAAAGGAGAGTTAATCCATGAGTTGCTTGTACCATAATTCATATGGGTTGTGTCTTACATTGCCTATAAAAAGGATGTTAGTTGATACATAGGAGGGAAATGTTAAGTGATGTACAATATATATTTTTAAGGAAGAGGGTGAAGAGGGTATGCGTGAAGCAAGAGAAGCCATTGTGTCAACAAAATTGTTTGTAGATCGAGGAAAAATTTTCAAGTAGTAGGAGTTGAATGATTCCAATAACATATCTATATGATGTTTATATCAATGTAGAATTTCATTTTTGCATAGGTAAGAACCATTAACCTGATTAACCACTAGCTAGGAGTCACCAAAAATGGTTATTGATTTGACATCCAAGAAAATAACCATTTGAAGCCCTAAGATCAAAGCTTCATATTCAACTATATTGTTAGCATATTCAAAATCTAGTATAAATGACAAAGGCATAGGCTCGCCATAAAGAGGGATGAGGATGACCCTCATACCCCCACTGTGTTGACATTTAGACCCATCAAAGAACATCATAATGTGATAGGAGATGTCATTAATGTAGAACATTATGATAGATTCATTAGGGATTTTGAGGTTTGAAGGTTGGTTGTTAGGTAAAGGGGTGGTAGCTAACCGGTCAATAATCATTTGCCCCTTGATAGACTTTTGTTGAATAAATTCCAAGTGAAATTTAGTGAGGAGCATGAGCCACTGAGCTACACATTGGTTGTGATATGGATTAGAATTCATGTATTTGAAGGGATAAATATGGGTGATGATGTAGGTTTTATGATTTAAGAGGTAATGACAGAGCTTGGAAGCTACAAAGACCAATGCTAGATAAAGCTTTTCGGTATGGGTATATTGAGTTTTATAATCAATAAGTGTGTGAATTATGTAGTAAAACACTTGTTCTTGATGGTGATCATCCCAATGAATAATCATAACACCCAGAGAATGGTCTATTACAAAGATGTAAAGGTAAAAAGGTTGGTTTTCCTTAGGTGGAATAAGAACTAGTGGGGAAAGGAGATACCATTTGAGTGTGTCAAAGGCATCTTGGCAATCTATATTCTAATGGAAAGAGACATCTTTTTTGAGGAGATGGTGAAAGGGTTGGAAATGATTTTACAATTGGGAGATGAAATGGTGGATTAACTGAAGCTTGCCTTAAACTATGGAGTTATTTGATATTAGTAGGTGGAGGCATGTCTAGTATTACTTGAACCTTAGTAGGGTTGACTTCAACCCATGGAGAGAAATGATAAATCCTAAGAGCTTACTAGATAAGACACCAAAGATGCATTTCTTTGGGTTTAGTCAAACATTATATTGAAGGAGATGAGTGAATATGATTTTGAGAATCATCAAGTGATCTTGTCAAAGTTTAGACTTTTTGAGTAAGTCATCCATGTAGTCTTCCATAATTTTGTGTAGGATATCATGGAAGATGTAAGTTATGGCATGTTGGTAAGTAGAACCAATGTTGTTCAGACCAAAGGGCATGACCCAATAATAGAAAGTCCCCCATGGGGTAATGAAACTTGTCTTGTGTTGATCCTTAGGAACAACTAAGATTTGATTGTAACCTAAGAACCCATCCATAAGTGATAACATCTCATGGCCAGTTGTTAGATCAACAAGTTAGTTGATACATGGCAAAGGGAATTTGTCCTTTGGACAAGCAAGGTTTAGGTCATAGTAGTTGGTGCAGATGCATATTCCCCCTGTCACTTTTGTGATAGGAACAATATTAGAAACCCATTGTGGGTAGTCGATGGGTTGAATAAAGTTAACATAAAGGAGGCATTGAAGTTATTCTTTGACAAGGAGAGAAATATGAGGATGCATTTTATGAAGCTTCTACTTGATAGGTTTAACATCTCAGTTGGTGATAATGTTATGGGTGATTATAGAGGGGTCGATACTAGAAATGTCATTATAAGACTAAGCAAAGGCTTTACTATGGTCATTAAAAAATGTGGCATAATTTTCTTGCTCAGAGGAATAAAAAAATTGGCGAATATTAAGGACATGAGGGTTATTGTGAGAGGGAAAATTGATGTCAATGGTTGATTCATTTAACATAACTTGTGTTTTGGATGGGAGTGATCATTAGATATAGGAATTATCTATACCCATGTATGTGAGAATAACATCATCATCTCGACATTGGATAATGTTGATAGTGGGAGATTATTCATCAATCATTTCAAGATGAATGAGAGGAAGGGACCTTGTTTCCTTACCCAAGTGATAGGTGAGGGGCCCCAAATGGATGGCATTTATTGAAAAAAATAAATAGGAGGTATAGATACCTCCAATTTGGTAGGTGATGGTGGAGGAGAGGATGGGGAAGGAGAAACTAACTCTTCAATAATTGATATATGAGAAGTTTTGGTGAGTTTAGTTGGTTCATCAAAACCCACTCCATGCCTTTTTTTGGCATTTTCAATGGTTTTATTTGTGGGATATTCAATGGGTGTATGAACACCCTTCTCATAACAACCCAAACTAAATAATTTCTAGGCACACCTATAAAGATAGGTGTGAGCAAAGCTAGGCTTGCCCAGGAAAGAGAAATCACAAGTAAATAGTTGAGTCAAAGAGGATAGATTGTCGATAGTGGGAGCTTGATCAATTCCCCCATATGTGAAATTAGTTCAAAGGTTAGGGGGACCATACAGGATGACCATCCCAATACAGGGATCATAATTGGGGTGCATATGAAGCTTTACATATTATTGTGGAGTATGGAACATGTCGAGTGTCAATAAGTGATATTATCTAAGTGATAAATGCTTGAAATTTTCCTCCATAGGGTCTTTGTCAAAAATTTGTGTTGCTAGTATCTATGTAATCAGGGTAGTGGAGCTTGTGGAAGCTTCAAAAGTAAAATGTGGAGGAGATGATGTCTTTAATGGAGTGAGAACATCATTAGGGCTATAAGTCATGTTGCATGTTTTGAAAGGAGGTGGATCAGTGGGGATAACATGCACTTACCCATTACACTCAAACTTAATGTAACAGTGCAAAGTTGAGGACACACATGCCATAACACGTATCCAAGGTCATCCAAGTAGTATGTTGTATTAGAAATCTCCTTCTAAAACATAGAAGAACTCAAGAATTATGTGAAGACCCACATGGATATGTAAGACAATAGTGCCCACCATGGTAGCTATGGTATCGTTAAAGGAGTGGAGTAACATGTTAGTTTGAGACATGTAATTATTAGGAAGGGCTAGCTGTTTGTAGGCATGGGTAGAGATAATATAAATAATAGCTGCTCCATCAATCATGAATCTTTTGACATGAGTTTGATCGATATGAGTGATTATAAAAAGGGCAAAATACTAATCTTTAGGGTGTTAAAGTATAATTTTTGAATCACTAAAGGAAATTGGGTAGATGGTGTTAAGAGAGCTAACCAAAATTGCAAGAGGTTGGGCATCGTCAGGTTTTACCTCAACCACTTACAAGGCACTAATAAAATCTAAATGGTGTTGGGGTGAGTTTTGGATTAACTCATACAAAGACATTTTCAGAGGGGTTTGGTGAAGTTATTTTACCATTGAGTTTTGAATAACCTCTAAAGATGTTGGTTTTAGGACACCCAAGATGGAAATCTTGAGATTTGGAGGAGTGTCTTTGGAGAATGGATGAGTCCAAGGGGTAGTGACCTTTTCCTTTCTTTTATACTTTTAATTTTTTGACCACATGGCCACATTAACCATGTTGATCTGAAACATAGGTGAAGGAGGTGACACATGGGTTATGACAACATACTTGGGTTTGAATTTAGGTGGAATGGTATGAGGAATTATGAATGCCATAGGTGGAATAGTAGGAAGGTTATGGGAGTATCAATAAAGAGAGTGTCAATATCAAAGTATTTCTGAATACTTGTCATTAGAGCTTTATAACTCTCAGTATCATGTCTAGGTGATTGATGATATAAACACACTTGTGTATCATCAAACCAAGATGGCTTCAGTATAAGAGGGTTATAAGGCTTAGTGAGAGGAAAAATTATTATGGAGGATTGAAATAACTAGAATAGGAAAAATATTTGAGAGCCTGTGAGTGGGCTGGCACTTTTTGTTGTAATGGGGGTGGACACTTTCATTGGTTTAGGAATCATGGGGGTGATTTTTCATGGCACATTTTTAAGTGGTAATGGATCCACATGTTTTGCTAATACTTTCTTGGTGGTAGGTGTCATGGTATCAGATGTGAAATGCCTATTAGGTGGTAGAGGTAGTAGTGGAGGTAACTTAGCTTTTGGTTTCACTTGGATCAGTGAAATCCCAACTAAAGTAGAGGGATGTGGTCCCAAAATTGAAGGAAAAGTTAAAGGTGGACGAGGGAAGGATCAGTGAGATCTAAGAAGCTTAGCATTATTCCTTAATTTAGGCCATGGAACTCCAACTTGTGGTTAGAAATTTAGATCTAATTTCACCTATGGATGAATTAGATTAGAGATTAGGTAAATCCATAAAGATCTAATCTACTTTAATGTGGTAGACGCTTGTGAAGGTGAGGGTTCTGACATAAAAGGATGATATTCTAGTGATTTTGGTGAAGAAGCTCTAACCTTGTCAAAGACCTTGGGATAAAGGGTATTGAGAGGATTGGTGGTTGAGGATGACACTTATTATATAGGATAAGGAGTTTTAAGTCAGTCCCAAAATGTTGCATGATCTATCTTCATGGAGTCAAGAAATTCTATATGTCCCACTAACCACAAGAAGGGTTTAGATGAAGTTGATGTAGGCCTTAGGGTTATTTATTTAGAAGGATTAGGTGATTGAGAAAGAGGGAAAGTATGGGCCTCTGTTACCTTAGGCCAAAGATGAGAAAGAGCTACAATAGGGTCTTCTTTGACAGAGACAGGAGAAGAGGCATGGTCTTCCATAGGTGGGGAGAGGTAGGCAAAGAAGGATCTTCAAGGGGGTAGAGCATAGGTATAATTTATCCCTCAACATGTGGGTGAGGAATAGGTAAATTATGATCTTTCATAGGTAAAAGAAGTGGTAAAATTGGTTGAATTGGAGTAGGCACAATAGGTCTCTCATCTAATGTAGGGGTAGATAAATTTGGCTCCTCTAGGTATAAAGAAGAAATGGATGGAGTACTACCTTATATTAGTGGAGGAAAGGTATGTGAAGAAGGTTCATTAAGAGGGTATAACATAGGAATGATTTTCCCCTCAACATGTAGTTGAGGAATGGGTAAGGCATGGTCCTCAAGTGGTAAGAGAATAGGTAAAATGGGTACATAAGGAACTAGAAATATAGGCTCCTCTTATGGCAAAAGGAGAGGTAAAGGAGGCCCTTTCTCACATGGGAGTAGAATGGGTGAAGTAGGTTCTTGTACTCGAGGAGGAAGAATGGGAAAAATAAAATCCATCAATTTTGGGGGAGGAGTAGGTAAAATGGGTACCTCCTGTTGTGGGATAGGTTGGACAGAGGTAAAGGAAAGACCATATTGACTGTATGGATATTATGATCACATGAGTTATCAGTCATGGTTTGAAAAATATTTTGATTGGGTAAATGGTTAGGAAAAGGCTATTTGAACACATCCATATTTTTATTAGTAGGCACATTAGGGTTATCCAAGATGAGATCACCCCTATCAAACATGTCTTGAACAATGTTCTTGAATGTTTTACAATTATTAGAATTGTTGCCTTTGACTCTATGGTAGCCACACAACTCATCTTCCTTGTACCAAGTAGGAATAGGATAGGAGGGATCAAAATATATAAGAGGCTTGATTTGAGGAAGGGTTATGGCTCCCTGTTATAATAGTTTTTCCAAAATGGAAGTATATGACTCCTTAATGGGAGTGTATCATCTTTGTTCTTACCACTGTTGGAATTTCTTGGTTGGATTTTGTGAGGTCAAGGAATTAGGTTAATTTGTGGTTGTGAAAGACACTGATATAATGATGACCACATTGGTGAAGCCTTTAGATTTTTGGTTAGGATAAGGTTTAGAATAAGAGGAGTCATTTGTTTTGGAATTGGCATTCTTACTATGCAATTTGACTCTATCTTTGTCTATAGCCTGGATCTCAAGTTTTCATGTCATTGTAAAGGCTTAATCAAATGTGCATAAAGTTTGTACTTAGAGTGTGGATGAAATGTGCTTAACACATGCCCTTGAGAAGAGCTCAATAAGCTCAAGTTGGGGTAAAGAGAATGAGAGTTGATTGATTAAGTCTCTCCAATGAGCAACAAAATATTTGATAGACTCATCATCAAATTGTTTAATAGAATAAAGATTTGTAATAGAAACTGTGATCTAGGAATTTGACTCAAGAGAGGATGGTTAGTATGGTGTTAGTTTCAAAATGAAAATAAAATGAAAGAAACATAGTAACTAACATAACATCTCTAGGCCTAGACACTAGGGAGAGATTAGTTAACAAACATGAATAAAACACACAACTGAAATGCAAAAAAACCCCTCTTTTACCTTCCTTGGATGCTCTAAAATGCTTGTTTTAGAGGCTTAGTCAATTTATGCTCATGAAGTATTCATCAAAGGAGGCTTGGTTATCTCCTCTTCTCCTTGGCACCTTGTGGCTTTGGCTTGGCTTGGCTTGGCTTGGAATAAATTTGGCATGGTAACACTAATTTAAATGGATTCTTGAAGATATTTATGTGTTATAATTTTTCACCAAAATATCTTAGAAATGATGTTCATGGCCTCTCTATTTATAGATTTTTGAGAATGTCTAGAATCAACCTGAACCATCCATCCTAAGATTGAGATGTGTGGTTGAGGATTAATTTAATTTTTTTAATTAAGTTTATAATTATCTTCATCATGACATTGACATATGGGGTAATTAAGAGGAATTGAGGGCATCATGGAAGGCATTGATGAGGCATGTAGGGCATGAATCTTGATATTTGTGGCATTTATGGCCTAGGGATGTCTATCCAAGAAATGAGGTCACCTGATGATGAGAATATTCAATATTAATTTCCAAAAAAAATTATTCAAAAAGTTTCCATGGAATTATTAATTAGTCCTTGATTTGGGTTAATTATCTCTTAAGCATGTTTAAGCACTTTATGCACAAATTTACTCAAATTAATCAGAATGCCTAGATATTGGTCTAAAATTCGACTGGATTAGAATTAGAAGTCAATGTTGGATGCATTGGAACCATTATACCATTTAGGATGTTATAAAATAAAATAACAAAGGCATGCATCTTGTGTAAGAGATTTGATAGAAGAGAGCAATCCAGAGCACCTAGGTACAAAATTGGCATTTTGACTTGAAATGATTTGATCAAAGCTAGCTAGCCCATAAATTGGATTGCCCCATTTAATGATACTTTAGCCAAAATCAACACATGAATATGTTAGTTTCACATCCTTTAATGTGTTTTATTATTTTAATGCCAAATTATGCATTTTGGGTGGAAATTAGCCAAAAGCCTTATTGGAGGTTATCGGTAACTAGTTTTAGGTGTCTATAGTTTGCCCCTATTTAGAAGGCATTGCAAGCTATAAGAATAGTAATGTCTTCTCCAATAATGAAAAGGTCTCGTATGCTTATAACTATAATGATGATAAAATAACTATATGATGCCCCTTGAGGGAATGGTTAGCACAAGTAGGTCAAAAAATAGTCCCTCAAAAAGAAAGAAGCAAAACAAGGGGACCAAAAAAAGGAAAGATGATGGGGTGAAAGCACAATGATATTAAAAAAATAGTCAAAGTCATTGAGAATGTAAGTAGGATGGTGTATAATGGTTTTCCCAAAGGTAGTTATAAGCATTGTACGCCGATAGTGGCAACATGTATGATAACACAATGATTTTCCCAAAGGTGGTTATAATAACTAAGAAGATAGAGTTTCTCCTGTTAGGATAAACAAATAAGATAATAACATGCCCCTATATGGGCAAAAAATTAAAGTGGTGACAACACAAAGATTTTCCCAAAGGTGTTTATAATCATTGAGAAATGTAGGTGAGATGGTGTGCAATGATTTTTCCATAGGAGATTATAATAATTGGACCTCAATTATGGAAAACATGATAAACTTGGTCAAGGATGATGATAACTTAACATAGAGGGTAATGATGAATTGGAACGACCTACTAGTAGGGAGATGCTCATCCAAACTAATAAAGGTTGAAATTCTTTCATGTTTAATTACTTTATTTGGGATATGAATAGGATGGAATTAGGATGTCAGTGCTGAAGAGATGATGCCATTACTAAATAGAATTCTTGTTGCTAAGGTTTGTTGTATCACATGTTGGTAGGCAACATGGTATAACATCATGAGGACTTTGCTGATATATGCATAAGGACTGACTCTGGTAATCTAATACTCAATATAAAACAATGTACTAATCATAAAAACCATGATGAAAATGTAAACATATGAATATGGATGGATTCAAGTGTAAGTGTGGGCAAGGAATCAACCAATAAACACACATAATTTGAATCAAGGCAATAATGCTAAAAGCAAACAAATAGGTAGACAAACAAACAAAATAAGCAGAAATAAACAAACAAATAATGCAATTGAAACCATACAAACATTACCCCTAGAAAATAAGGAACAACTAAACAAATGGACAAAATGGGGGAATAGATGAAAAGGAAGGGGGTGTTCAAGTTATATCCATATGCACTAGGTAAGTGGATGCTACCTACATAGTTTCATGGATGTAATATCTAATAAAAAACTTCATGCCAAATGTAGTTCTCCTAGGGAATGGAAAGAATGTGATAAATGAGGAAAAATAAATAAATGGATGTGATAGAAGAAGAGGAATGGTCTTGAAAAATGGAAAGTGCATGAGAGAAAAGGCCAAAAAGGATGAGGAAACTAAATGACAAGTGGTTTGCTTGAAACTTAGTAAGGGTTCCTAGAATCCTTAAGGCAAAGAAGTGGTCAAATGTTTTTAGTTTTTTCTAATGATTTTACAAATGTTTTTGGAATTTTTTGAAGTATCTCAACTTGATCAAGAATGATGAGACACTAAATGGTTCAAGCTCACAAAAATGTGAGAACATTCAAACTTAGGTTGCTCACAAAATAGTGAAAGTGTGGCTTAGGTTTCTCACAAAATGGTGAGAGTGTGGTGGAAAGGGTGACTGAGTTGACTTCAATAAGTATCAAACACTACTTATATAGTCCCAAAGTAATACCTCAAGTCACTATAGTTCTTCCCTTACAGTGGAGGAATTTGACTAGTGTAGTAGTCAATTCAAATAAAATAGGCATAATTAGTAAAAAGGCATAGTATGATTTAGGAAATGGGAAGTTGGTACATCAAGACTTTATAAACAAATGTTATCCCTATTTTTCCCATAAGTAGTTATAACTAGGACACAATGACATGGAGAAATGGTACTAATTTGCTCAAAGGTATTTATAATTAGTAGCAAGATTGATGATAATAAAGGAATAACAAATGAAAGATGCAATTGTTAAAACTTCTATCATACTACTCCAAAATATGATCTTTGTCTAAAGTACTTGAACTAACTGATGAAACTGATCAGATTCCTCAATGCTAAAAATGTGTAATGAATGGAAAAAAACCAAGGTCAAATGGGATAGGCTTTAGAACACATTGGGTCGATAGAACAAAATGGTAAAATGGATAAAACTAATAGAATGGTTAAGAATGATATTTGTACAAAGAATAATAGTGAAAAAATGGCATAATTGAAATGGTCCTTACAAATAATACACCTTAGCACTCAAGCATAGTACCACTTGAGATGAATAATATTCATCAACTCAATAAGTTCCTCTCCATCTGGTGTGGCAAGCCTATATGCTCCTGATCCATAATCTACAGTAATGATGAACGGCCCTATCTAGTTTGGTTTGAATTTTCCTTTATGCTTCTTCTCAACCATGGTATTCTTTTGGTTTTATTTAAGAACAATATCACCAAGTTCAAATGTTCTATACTTAACACATTGATTTTAGTGACCTTTCAATTGGTTCTGATATGCCTAAAGATTGTTGAGTGTAGCTGTGAGTTTCTCATCAAGTAGGTCTAGCTCTTATAGGTGAGCTACTTGATAGTTATGATCATCTAAGACATGCTTAAAAGAGATACATAGTGAAAATAATTTAACCTCAATGGGAAGGATGGATTCAGTACCATAAACAAGTGAGTATGGAGTGGGTCCTATGGGGGGTATGATGATTGGTATGGTATGCCCAAAGGGAGGGGAATATCTGTAGGTGCCAACCACAACTGACATCACTGATAATATTTTTGAGAATATTGATAATGGTTTTGTTTAATGATTTATCCTGGCCATCACCTTAAGGGTATTATGCTATAAAAAAATGTTGTGTGATGTTATATTTGGTATATAGCTGGTCTACATCCTTGTTCTTGAATGATCCTCCATTATCAAATATAATGTCAAAAGGGATACCATAACAACAAATGAGATGGTTGGAAATGGATTTGGAAATTTTATTTCTAGTCACATAAGGGGTATATCTTCAACCCACTTAGTGAAATACTCAGTGGTGGTAAGGATATGTTTATGGCCATCAAATGAAGTGGGGTTGATCTTCCTAATGAGGTCAAGTCCACATGTAGAAAATGGCCATCGTGTCAACATCGGTTTTAGATTTTTGGTTGTAACATGAATCAAATTAGTATGCCATTGATATTTGTCACATTTCTTTACATATGCAATAACATCTGCATTTATCATGGGCCAATAATAACCAATATGTAAGAGCTTTTTGGATAAGACTGCCTTGTTAGAATGAACTCCACATGCTCCTTTGTGAACTTCTATTAACATTAGTGTAGACTTTATCAAAGTTAAACCAGGAAGCAGAATTCCATCAAAACTATAATGGTAAAGGGTGGATCCAAGTAGAGTATAATGAGTGGAATGACGAATAGAGGCTTTGGTTTGTTTTTGAGATAGGTTAGGTGGTAGAACTTAGTCATGAAGGTAGTTGTAAAGGTTTGAGTACCAGATAGAATTTAGACTAATAATATCATAAATCATTGCAATGATTGAAGGTTCATGAACTGGTGCTAATAAATTCTTGATGAGGAACTGATACTCTCTAGATTTATCTATTTGTCTAATCAGAGAGCCAATAGTAGCCATGACATCTTTAGTTCTATTACTAGCCCTTGGTATGTGCTCAAAATGAATGTTGGTAATTTGTTGCTTAAGAGTGTTGACCATGGATTTATATAGAACCAACTTGTCATCTTTGGTCTAAAAATGATCTATGACCTAATTGATGATTAACTACGAATCACCATAAACTTGGAGATGAGATATGTTTCAATGCACTACCTATCAACTTCTTGTAATAAGTGCTTCATACTTGGCCATGTTTTTTGTACAAGGAAAGTTGATTTTGAATGATTTAGGGATTAGATCCCATTGTGGTGGAATAAATAAGAGGCCTACCCTCAATCCATGTGCAGTAAATAAACCATCAAAAAATAACTTCTAGGATTGCTCCTCAAGGGGTGTGTCAATGACAATCATTATGGATTCATCAGGGAAATGAAATATGAGTGGCTTTGTGTCTTCAAGAGGTGCTTCAATAAGTTGATCTGCAAGAACTTGTCCCTTGATTTATTTTTGATTGACATACTCTATGTCAAACTCACTAAGAAGCATGATCCACTTGGCCATTCTACCTTGTAAATCTATTTTAGATAGTAGATACTTGAGTGGAACTAGTTTTGAAATGACCATGGTCTTATTGTTCAATATGTAATGGCACAATTTATAAGCTATGAAGACCATGGCTAGACAAGATTTTTCAATAGGTACATAGTTATGTTCATATGTGACCAAGGTATGGCTTAGGTATTATATGGCATGTTGTTTTCCATCATCATCATGTTGAGCTAAGAGTGCCCCCAGAGCATTGTCAGTGGTGGATAGGTATAACAAGAATGGCTTTATCAATATAGGAAGTAATAGAATAGGTAGATTAGCTAAATAGTCCTTGAGTTATTGAAAAACTATTTGGCCATGATCATCCTAGTGAAATACAACTCTCTTCTTTAGAAGATATGTAAATGGATGACACTTGTTTACTAACTGAGAGATGAAGCATCAGATTAATTGGATCTTACCCTATAAACTATGAAGTTGCTTCAAATTGGTTGGTGGTGGCATTTTGATTATAGCATGGACTTTAGCCAGATCAACTTCAATACCTCTATGAAACATGATGAAGCCAAGTTATTTGCCTGAGGTTACACCAAACACACATTTATTTGGGTTGAGTATAATGTTGTACTCTCACAATATTTCAAATATCTTATGTAGCACTGCTAGATGGTCAGCTCTGGTTTTGGATTTTTCTAATATGTCATCTACATAGTCTTCAAGAATATCATGCATCATATCATGGAATATGACAGTCATGGCCATTTGATATGTAGATATAGGATTCTTAAGGTCAAATGGTATTATTTGATAAAAAATGTTCCCCATGGTGTGGTGAACACTATTTTATGTTGGTCTTTTGGTGTTATTCTAATCTAGTTGTATCCTAAAAAGCCATCCATGAGTGAAAGAATTTCATAACCTGCCTTGGAGTTGATGATCAAGTCAATATTAGGCAATAAAAAAACATCTTTAGGACAAGGTTTGTTGATGTCTTGAAAATTAGTATAGATTTTGATCCCTTCATGCTTTTTACTAACAGGTACCATATTAGAGATCCCTTCTGATTAGTCAATGGATCAGATACATATTGCTTCTAAGAGTTTCTCCAACTCTTTTTTTACCAAGACAAAAATGTGAGGATGCATCTTACATATATTTTATTTTACCAATTTGGCATCAGGATCGACCATAAGGTGGTGTACAACCAAGGTGGGGTCCAAACCTGGCATGTCAAAATAAGACCATACAAAGATATCTAAAAGTTCTTTCAATAGAGATATAAAGAATTCATGTTCCTCCTTAGTGAGGGATGTACCTAATTTTATCCATTTTAGGTCTGATGGAGTCTTGATGTTTACCTATGTTGTATCTTTGACTAGAAGGGTCAAATCATCTTCTAGGATAGTAGGCAATGAATTGAACTGTTAGACTATATCAGGGTGCTCTGTTAGGACTTGCTCTTCAAATTATCCTAGGCATGATGAATCCAAGTCCCCTAATGGGAGATCTAGCCATGTGACAAAAAAAATAAAAAATTATTGAAGAATTTGATCAAATACTTGTTATTGTGTAAAACTAAACTCGAATCTATAGGCAAATTCATTGTTGGTGGTCTCCTAGTCTAAATTTGAAGAAGAATGAACATCCCCATCTATTGGCACCTAAAATATGTTTTCACCACTAGATTGGCCTTTTTCTTTACTTTTTATTTGGTCAAAAAAAGCCTCAAAGAGGTTTTCGCTTTGGGACCTCAATGTTTTACTTATTTATTTTTGGCTAAGGGTGTTCACTTGTTCTCTAAAATAGGTTTCAGGATCCAATGTAATTGAGAATCTTAACTTATGATCTCCCAATGGAACATTTTCTCTAAGGCCTAAGAAGTCACAAAATGCTTCATAATTCTAAAACTCATTAATCGATAGGTTGGATTATTGTTGGTCCCAATCTATCAGTTGGGGATAATATAATAGTAATGTGTTGCAATGAATGACCAGGGTAAGGGTAAAAATGGCATTAGTATCAAATAGGTTATTTCTAGTTAGGTCATCAAAGGTGAGGCTATGATTAGAATCTACTTCACTATTGGCATCATCCTCACCAAGAGTTGGTGATGGAATTTAAATAAGATATGTGGGGTCACTCCCAAGTAGTTTAAATTCAAGTCCATAAGGTCTTTTATACTTAATCATGGAAATTGGATTTATGGTTCCTTGTTGATTTGGTCTAAGGCCTCTTTATTAATAATTGTGATGCTCCATGATCCTATTGGAAATAAGACACTTTGTACTTTTATAACAATTAGCTTGGTCATCATTATATAACCATGATTCATCCCCTTCAAGAGGGTTAGGTTCTAGGTTAGATGTTGGTATAAATGTGATAGGTCCCTTATCTTTGTTCTTTCAATGCCAATGCATATATGGGGTAACATTAGGTCACCCAAAGGTTTTCAAATTATGAGGAAGATTAGAAATATGAAATGTATCATGGATCACATACTCTCCTGGTCCATTATCTGAAATGGTGAAATGATTAGAAGCTTTAGAAGGCAACATGTGGGAATGGGAATCTAAGTTATTAAGATCTATGTAATTATCTAGTGAAGGATCAATAATTATGGCCTTTCATTTATCCTACTTGGAACTTGGATTCATGTTGTACTGATAATTGTAGCTTTAAAATTCAGCCTCAAGATGTTTGTAGTGTTTATATGGGTGTAAATCTCTTGGAATATTCACTTCCATCCTTGAGTGGGAGAACCTAATACAATGGTGTAGCATTGATGAGATTGCATGAATCTCATGTAACCAAGGCTTGCCTAGAAACATGTTGTATGACAACTCAATATCAAGCACATGGTAAAGTGTATCATGGGTCAAAGGCCTAATGATAACTGGCAAGCTAATGGTGCCTTGTGATTCTCTTTCTTGATTATCATAGGATTTGATGGTTATTATTTCTAGTTGGATATCTACCATTATATACCTAAGAAGCTTGATGAGCTTTAGAGACACTATGTTGAGGCTTGATCTATTGTCTGTAAGGACACATTTCAATTTATGTCACTTTATATAAACTTTTATGTATAATGGGTTATTATGGAGCAGGCCAAGGGAAGACATATCACTTTGGTTGAATGTGACTTTTTGGGTTAGAGTTAGGTGTCCAACCAAAGCATGAAATTTATTAGGGGATATGTCACTAGCAATAGTGGATTGGGTTAAAAACTCATTCAAGATGTTCTTGTGGATTATCGATGTTCATAGCAAATCTAAAATAGAAATTTGTGCTAGTGTCTTTTATAATTGTTCCACAATATCAAACTTCTTATCTTGGTCAGTAGTGAATGGTT
This sequence comes from Torreya grandis, assembly GCA_037957365.1. Lineage (NCBI taxonomy): Eukaryota > Viridiplantae > Streptophyta > Pinopsida > Cupressales > Taxaceae > Torreya > Torreya grandis. The sequence continues at coordinate 939,440 of JARHVA010004346.1, read as the reverse complement.
TATTCTGAGGCTAAACAATTGGTTAGATGATAGGTAAAGTGGTGGATAGTTATGGGCCTGGGATAGTAATCTTCAACCTCTGAGTTGTGATTACACAATCAAGATTAAATATTGGACCATTATTGCTAAAAATGTTGAGAATGGTGTGGGGGTAGATTAGACAAGTCTAGTTGCCAGTGCACTTGTATGTAGTCACGTGGAAAGGATGAGTTATCGATATAAGGTCAAAAAATGGAAGTTTGAGTTCGATAGCTTGCCTGTATGTAGTCCCAAGTCAAAGAAGGACTATCCATATAATTTGACTGAGTGTTGTTATTTAGCAATGGTCTAGGTTGATCAGTGTTTGTTTTAGGATTAATGGAGATGGTATTAACACTAACCCTACAATATAACCTACAACCCTATTGTAGTCATGTGGATCTACATGGTAGGTTTTTTGGTTATTACCATTATGACCTTGGTTTTGTCTATTATTCAGTCATTATGGGTTTTGCTATTGATTTTATTGATTCTACTAGTTCAGTCTTTGATTTTGATATTATTGATTTTACTATTGTATTGGTCATTATTTTTGTTATTGTGTTGATTATTATACTATTTTTGATTGTTATTTCAAAGAAAGGGGTTTTGATAAATCCAAAGAGTTTGATTGGAAGTGTAAGCACCATTATCTAATGTTATCTCCCCATTATCCAACATATTCTTAATTAAATGCTTGATTTGGATGCATTTTCATAGATTATGCTTGTTGACCTAATGATATTCATAGAATTCATTTTCTTAGTACCAATTAGGATAAGGAATGCCTTGCAAATAATGCTTTGGTATAGGCCAACTAATCAGATTAGTGGTAGTAAGATTATGAAATACATAGTCAATAGGTTCTCTTAGGTCACTAAAGACATGATGTGCAGGCATGATTATCCTAAGAGGAGGGGTTTGCAATGGTAAAGGGTACTATATTTGTTGTGCATGTTTTGGTTGTTATGCTTACGACATTGGTTGGAGAGGTTATTAGGTAGGATTTAGCTAAAAAGGTGGTGTAAATGACATTTTTACCATTTGGACATTATGTGACTTGATTACTCCATTTTCCATAACATTCTTATTACAATTGAATTACTTTGGTCATTCTTGGTTATTGGCCTATGTTGATTACAATGCTTGCATTTGCATTGGATGTTGGTTTTAACCATTTCCTTGATTGGTACCTAGATTTTGACTAGTTAAATTAAACTTGATAATCCATTTATTAATAAGAGCTCACTCAATCAACAAGCCTTTATTGATGATTTCCTTAAAAATATGTGCACATTGTAGCTCCAGATGATATGCTATCTCACTATGCAAATTTTTGGTAAACATAATGGCTAATTGTTTATTTGGTAAACTATGGGTGAAATAGCTTGTAAGAGCTCTCCATCATTGTAGATAATTTTCAAAACTCTCACCAGCTTTTTCCTTTGCTTGCGTTAATTACACTAATGAAATCTCATGCTCGAGATTATAAGAAAAGTGTTGTATAAACTTATCAAAATATGTTACTAAATTTTTGGGCTATTTTAAAAACCACTCCAAGGATTGTCCAACCAAGCTCTTGGGAAAAAACAACAAAAGATATGTCTCTATATGCCACTAGTTGACATGTGACAAATAACTCAGTCAAATGAGCCTTAGGCTCACCTTTCCCTTTGTATTTATTGAATTTTGATGGTTCATATCCTAGAGGAAATGGTATTTGTAAATAATCCATGTTGAATGGATAAGAACATACATCCAACTTAAAAATTTTAGTCTGTTTCTCAAACTAAATGGTAGCAATTGTATCCTTCATTTGTTATAATTATTTGGATAGGAAATTAGAAGGAACATTGGTTTGAGGGAGAGTATTAGTTTGGATAGATGGTTGAGAGGTCATAAGTGAGACACTTTGACCAAGGTATATGAAGATACCTTTTGGGGTATATTAGTTTGGTTGAGAAATGGACTAAGAATATGCATATGTGGATTAGGATGTACTTGGAATTATATATTTGGTTGTGCAATATTCTAGTTTAGGTTGGTGATAAAGGCTTGACTTAGATGATTTTATGGTTGGGATGGAGGGATATAACTATATTGTGCCTGTTGTGGTTGAAAAGGGACATGCTACTAACTAATCAAACCTTGCTATTGAGTGGGAATTTGTGGACCAAGACCCTATCTCTAAACTTGTGGCACACTTTGAACCAATTATTGCTTAGTCAGTACTTGAGAAACATGGGAGCCTCCTTGATGCATGAATCCTCATTGGGAAGTGAAAGCATGTTGAATATTTGACATCTACCATTGACCAATATTTACATGTTGTTGGCTAGTCATCATTTAGTTTTGGATTGGTATACTAGTTTGTGATTGAGGAGGTACATTTGCCACTACATGACGAGGTGGAACATTAGTTACCCCTTGTTGAGATGGTAATATATTCAACCTCTATTGCATTGGTACACTATATTATACCTATTATTATGGAATACTACTTGTTACTTGTTGAAGAGGAGTAGGATTCATCACATTCAGCTATTGAGGTGTGACATTGGCGAATGTTTGACTACCTAATCCTGTAGGTTCTAGATTTGAGGAAGCAACTAGTTTAGGTTGGGATGTAAAAACTCTTACTCCCTGGTATGATGATCCACTCATGATATTAACTATAGGCACATGTTGTTGGCTAGTTATTTGTGCATTAGTACCACTTTGATTAGAATTGGATGTTGTTTGCACATTGTCCACTATATTTTTTTCATTATTCTATGTAGAAGTAGAAGACACTTCTTTAATAATGGGCATATGTATCAAGTTGTCTATGAAAGTGTTTTGCATGAATGGGTCTGAACTCTAATTTTATTGACTAGTTAACTCTATCAAAACTCTTGTTAAAATAACTAAGTCAATAAGAGGTTTGCTCATCATGTTCATTTGATTAAAATTATGTGCTAGATTTAGGTAGGTTTGATATGTTGTCTGCATTTGGTTAAAGTGGTCTTCCATAATTTTTTTGCCTTGATTAGATATATTAGGGTCTTGACATGTTGTTTGGACTAGATCCAAAGGATTGCTAGAAGAAGCCTATTGATCATAAATGATATTGTGGGGCAATCTTACTAGGCTTGGTAAATTCTCATGAGGGAGGTCTACTGGAAACTTGGCCGTTACCTCTATGGATATAACCAAAATATCATCTTTTTTCTCTAATAAATGATTCTCAAATAAAAATGGATCATACATGGAAGCTGTATTAGTAGAATATGACTATTGGAGAACTGGCTCATCCACTATGGGTATTGTATCTAGGTATTTTGTGGTTTGTTCTTGGTCTTATTCTAAATAAGGTGGTGTGGTCACCAAATAGTTAGTCAAGGGTTCTTGGATTTGTGCCCCTAATTGAGTATTATAAGAGGATAAGAATCCATCTCATAAGGAATATTATCTGCATAGGGGTATTGCACCATTTCTTCTTGCACAACCATATTACTAATCCGCATATTGTACATGAGTCTACTACAAGTGTAGGAATACATATTGGGGTCCATAGTTAATGCCTTTATGATAGAAAGAGAGTTATACAAACTCTAAAAAGGATAATGTCTAAAATATATGATGTTCAAACTTAGTCTAGATTCGTTAAAAGGACCAAAAAGGTTTATGAAAAGATTTTTGAGGAAATAAGCTAGCGTTAAGTATCTAATGCCTCATTGTTCACACAAAGATAATCAAGTAAATAGGCCAAAAATTGAAAGTCTAAATTCTAAGGTCAAAGTGTTTGAAATCAGTCTAATCTAGGAAATTAAAAGTTTCTAGGTCTTTTGGCCAAATGTAACATCAAAAGCTAGGCTCAAATAAGGCATGTGCTAGGACTCTTGGTCAAATAATGTCAAAAGATAGACTTTGAAAATAGATGAAAGTTTTAATCTAATGGATTTGAAACACTTCTAAAAAACACTAGGCATTTGATTCTTAGACATGAACTCGATCAACTAGGTTTAAGGTATGAAACAAAAGGCACTTTAGAGATATTTTATTTTCTCACAAATAAAGGCACTTTAGAGATAGTTTATTTTCTCACAAATAATGGTATAAAACTTGGTTCTTTTGATAAATAAGCTAGATAAAAGTGAATGGTATAACTGTGATAGACAAAAGATCTTAAAAGTACACTTGGATTGGTCTGAAAATGTAGGAACAAATTTGAACTCTATGCAAGAGGGTCTATGAAGCAATATTTGAAATGTTTTGGGCAGCGTAATGATGCTACACTATCCAAAAGGTATGACAAAAAATTTTATTTCAAAAACTCTCTAAGGCAAAGATAGTTTCCCATAATTTTGACAACATAACACTATCTTTCTTGACTCCAAATGTTTATGGTGCATAGACTCAAAGTGCAAGTGTTTATCACAAAATGGCTTAAGTCTATTAAGTGGTGATAATGATCTTGAGTCTAGAATAGCCTTCAACCAAAATGGGAAATTGAACCTAAGTTCCCTCAAGTTTAGTGAAAATGGTGAACCCACTTAACACATCAACCCTATAAACTTATAAAGGTGTAATTTCAAATTTAGATTTTAAGTGAAGGACTTAAAAAACTTTGGTAAAGGTCTAGACTCAATTGGGAAGCATAAATGTGCCAAAGTGGATGATATGACTCCCAATCTTTTGATAAACCTTGAACAAGGAAAATTGATGATCTCACGTGGGCAACATAACACCTCTTTGTTCAAAGGAAAATGAAGACTATGTGTTTGGTTTGATTTTTTTGTTTACACCAAGTTTTGACTCCAAACAAGACTTTAATCTAGGATAAGACCCAACTAATTAATCGCTCTTAGATCCTAAATTGATAAGGTTGCTTGGTTTTGTTAGAATCCATCAATATACATCATTTGAGAGGATTTTAAGTGTTCATCCAAAAGTAAATGTGCATTATATAGTAGGGTTTTTACAACCCCCCTTCTCTCAAATGATAGCACTATGACATGGACCTTGAAGCATACCTTGTACCAACAATACTTCCATGACAAGTAGGGATTTGTCTAAGATCTAACAAGTTTTTGAACATTCTAGGGGAATCAATTGCACAATGACTTTCATAATAATGCAAAAGAAAAGCATGGATTTTGGGTTCGTATCACTTGGCTTATTGCAAAAAGGTCTATTCTTTTTTACAACCACTACATCCTAATGTTCACTTAGTGTAGTGTGATGTCCAAAGTGCCACTATGTCCCATATGCAACTCCAATTAGGAGCCAAATGAAGTCAATGTTAGGAGGTGAAACCCCATGTTAAAGCTTCCCTAAAGAACTCATGGGAGGTGATGAAGTCCCCCTCACAAGCCAAGTCTGCATAAAAATAAAGAAAGAATGAAAAAAAAGAGTTTAGGGTCATTTTTAAGGTCACCCAAACTTTGACAAGTTTTTAGGGAGTGATTTAGATGACTTTCTTTCTAAGCCTTGGACTAGGCTACTTGCAATAGGAATGACACTTTTGATTCTAAGGGTACCCTAAAGGGGACATATGGAAGAGCATACACACAACACCCTTATTTTTGCCAAATAAAAATTTAATTTAAACAACTAAGCGAATACAAAAATATTGGAAATGTGAGTTCATTTTTAAGCCCAAATTTGAAAAATGAGGTGGTGTTCATTTGACCTCTTGGTCTTAGTTGTAAATTTGAAAACTAATGATAAAAATAGTTATTTGAGCACCTTACATGTTGCTTTAAGCACCAAAATAATGTTCCTAATTCATTTTTAAGCATTCTAAAGGTGATATAAACATATTTTTAGAAAATCTCAAGCTTGTTCCTACAAAAATGTTAGCATGTCCTTTAGCTTAGAAGCTATTTTGGGTTTGAAACAATGAACTTCAAAAAAGAGCTCTCAGGTTTGTGTTTTAAGAAAAACATAGTGATCGATGTTAGTTCTATAACCAATGATGGTTACATTTACTAACTAATGATGGTTATGTAACTAACATCAATTATACCAATAGTGACCGATGACAACTATCTAGCCGATGATAGTTTTACTAATTGACGTCGGTTACTATGTAAACCCGTGACAAAGAAAAATGGCCAAACAAAGTTAGAAAATAAAATTTCAAGAGTTTTAATGATCCAAATGGAGATTTTAAAGTTTCAAAATAATATTCTTCATCTGTGGGATACATTTGGTCCCATTGGGCATGTCATTATGTGATTTGGGAATTTGACTCAATAGAAGATGGTTATTATGGTGTTAGTTTCAAAATGACAACAAAATTAAAGAAACACACTAACTAGAATAACATCTCTAGGCCTAGACATTAGGGAGAGTTTAGTTAACAAACATGAATAAAACACACAACTAAAATTCAAAAGAAACCCTCTTTTACCTTCCTTGGATGCTCTAAAATGCTTGTTGTAGTGGCTTGCTCAATTTGTACTCGTGAAATATTCATCAAAGGAGGCTTGGCTATCTCCTCTTCTCCTTGGCACCTTGTGGCTTTATATTGGCTTAGATTGGAATCAATTTCTCATGGTAACACTAATTGTAATGGCCTCTTGAAGATATTTGTGCATTATAACTTTGCACCAAAATAGATTAAAAATGATGTTCATGGCCTCTCTATTAATAGATTTTTGAGAATGTCTAGAATCAACCTGAACCATCCATCTTGAAATTGAGATGTGTGGTTGAGGATTAATTTAATTTTTATAATTAAATTTATAATTATCCTCATCATGACATTGGAAGAAGGGGAAATTAAGAGGCATGGAGTGCATCATGGAAGGCATTGGTGATGCATGGAGGGCATCAATCTTAATATTTTTGGCATTTATGGCCTAGGGATGTCTTCCTAAGAAATGAGGTCACTTGATGATGCATATGTTAAATATTCATTTAAAAAAAAATTATCCAAAAAGTTCCATATAATTCTTAATTATGCCTTAATTTGGGTTAATTAGCTCTTAAGCATGTTTAAGCACTTTGTGAAAAATTACTCAAATTGATCAGAATGCCTTATTATTGGTACAAAATTTGATTGGATTGAAATTCAGAGTCAATGTCAAATGAGTTGGAACCATTATCCCATTTAGGATGTTATCAACAACAAGTAACAAAGGTATGCATCTTGTGTAAGAGATTTTATAGAAAAGAGCAATCTAGAGCACCCAAATGCAAAATTGGCATTTTGACTTGAAATGATCTGATCAAAGTTAAATGGCCCATAAATTGCATTACCCCATATAATGATACTTTAGCAAAAATCAACACTTGAATATGTGAGTTTCACATTATTTAACATGTTTTAGTGTTTTTAGGCCAAATTGTGCATTTTGGGAAGAAATTGGCCAAAAGCTTGATTGGAGGTTATTAGTAGCCAGTTTTAGATGTATACAGTTTACCTCTATTTGGGAAGGCATTGAAAGCTATAAGCACAGTAACATATTTTCAAAGAATGAAAAGGTCTTGTATTCCTATAACTATAATGATGATAAACTAACTGTATGATTCCCTCTCAAGGGAATGGTTGGTATAAGTAGGTCAAAAACTGATCTCTCAAAAAGAAAGAAATGAAATGAGGGGACCAAAGAAAGGAAAAATGATGGAGTGAAAATACAATGATATTGAAAAAGTATTCAAAGTCATTGAGAATACAAGTGGGATGGTGTACAATGGTTTTCCCAAAGGTGGTTACAAGCATTATAGCTTGATAGTGGCAAACGTGGTATGATAACATAATGATTTGCCCAAACATGGTTACAATCATTGAGAAGATAGAGATACCCCTGATAAGATAGACAAAAAAGATAATAACATGCCCTTATATGGGTAAAAAAATTAAAGTGGTGACAACATAATGATTTGACCAAAGGCAGTTATAATCATTGAGAAATGTAGGTGGGATGGTGTGCAATGATTTGCCCATAGGTAGTTAAAATCATTAGACCCCAATTATGGAAAACATGATAAACTTTGTCAAGGATGATGATAACTTAACATAGAGGGTAATGATAGATTAGAACAACCTACTAGTAGGGAGATGCTCATCCAAAATAATAAAGGTTAAAATTCTTTCATGTTTAATTACTTTGTTTGGGATATGATTAGGATGAAATCAAGATGTTAGTACTGAAGAGATGCCACCATTGCTGAATAGAATTCTTGATGTTGAGGTTTGTTGTAGCACATGTCGGTAGGTATCATGATATAACATCATGAGGAGTTGGTCGATATATGCATAAAGACCAAATCCCATAATCTAATACTTAATATAAAAAAATTCACCAATAATATAAAATATGATGAAAATGTAAACATATGAATATGGATGGATTCAAGTGTAAGTGTGGGAAAGGAATCACCCAATGAACACACATAAACTGAATCAAGGCAATAGTATTGAAAGCAAACAAACAGTTAGACAAACAAATAAAATAAACAAAAACAAACAAATAAACAATGTAATAGAAACCATACAAACATTGCCCCTAGAAAATAGGTGAAAACTAAACAAACAAACAAAATGGGGGAATAAAATAAAAGGAAGGGGGTGTCCGAGTTATCTCCATATGCACTAGGCAAGTGGATGCTACCTACATAGTTCCATGGATGTAATATCAATTTAGGCCAAATGTAGATTTCCTATGGAATGGAAAGAATATGATAACTGAGGAAAACAAATAGAAATGGATACGATAGAAGAAGAGGAATGGTCTTGCAAAATGGCAAGTGCATGAGAGAAAAGGCCAAAAAAGATGGGGAAATTATGTGACAAGTGGTTTGTAACTTAGTAAGGGTTCCCAAAATCCTTAGGGCAAAGAAGTGGTCAAATGTTTTTGGTTTTTTATAATGATTTTACAAATGTTTTTAGAAATTTTTAAAGTATCTCAACTTGATCAAGAATGATGAGACACTAAATGGTTCAAGCTCATAAAATGGTGAGAGCATTGAAACTTAGGTTGCTCATAAAATAATGAGAGCATGGATTAGGTTTCTTGTAAAATGGTGAGAACATGATGGAAAGGGTGACTGAGCTAACCTCAACAAGTATCAAGTTGTGCCTACATAATACCAAAGTAGGACCTCAAGTCACTATAGTTCCACCCTTACAGTGGAATAATTCAACTAGTGTAACAGTCAATTCAAACAAAATAGGTACAATTGGTAAAAAGGCATAATATGACATAGGAAGTGGTACGTTGGTATGTCAAGGCTTAATAAACAAATGTTGCCCTTAGTTTTCCCATAGGTGGTTATAACTAAGACACAATGGCATAGAGAAATGGTACTAATTTGCCTAAAGGTGGTTATAATTAGTAGCAAGACCAATGATAAGAAAGGAATAAAAAATGAAGGATGCAACTGTCAAAACTTCTATCATACTGCTTCAAAATATGATCTCTATCTGAAGTACTTGAACCAATTGATGAAACTGATCAGATTCCTTGATGCCAAAAATGCATAATGAATGGTAAAAAACCAAGGTCAAACAGGCTAGGCTTTAGAACACATTGGGTTGATAGAACAAAATGGTAAAATGGATATGACTAATATAATGGTTAAGAATGATATTTGTACAAAGAATAATAGTGAAAAAATGGCATAACTGAAATGGTGCTTACAAACAATACACCTTAGTGCTCAAGCATAGTACTACTTGAGATGAATAATATTCATCAATTCAAGAAGTTCCTCTTCATTTGGTGTGGCAAGCTTGTATGCACCTGATCCATAATCTGCAATAATGATGGAAGGCCCTATCCAATTTGGTTTAAATTTTCCTTTATGCTTCTTCTTAGCCATGGCATTCTTTAAGAACAAGATCACCAAGCTCAAATGTTCTATACTTAACACATTGATTATAGTGGCCTTTGAGTCAGTTCTGATATGCCTAAAGATTGTTGAGTGTAGCTATGCATTTCTCATCAAGTAGGTTTAACTCTTATAGGTGAGCTACTCGATATTCATGATCATCCAAGACATGCTTGAAAGAGATGCACAATGAAGGGAATTTAACCTCAATGGGAAGGATGGATTTAGTACCATAAACAAGTGAGTATGGGGTGGCTCTTGTGGGGGTATGATGATTGGTATGGTATGCTTGAAGGGTAGGGATTATATGCAGGTGCCAATCATAACTGACATCATTGGCAATATTGATAATGGTTTTATTCTATGCTTTGGCTTGGCCATTACCTTGAGGGTAATATGCTGTAGAAAAATGTTGTGTGATGTTATATTCAGTATATAGTTGGTTTACACCCTTGTTCTTGAATGATCCTCCATTATCAAATATAATGTTGGAGGGGATACCATAGCAGCAAACGAGATGGTTAAAAATGAATTTGGAAATTCATTTTCCAATCACATGAGGGGTATAGATTCAACTCACTTAGTGAAATACTAAATGGTGGTAAGGATATGTTTATGGCCATCGATGAAGTGGGGTTGATCTTCCCAATGAGGTCAAGTCCCCATTTAGAAAATGGCCATGGTGTCAACATCAGTTTCAAAGTTTTTGCTGGGGCATGAATCAAATTAGCATGTTGTTGACATTTATCACACTTCTTTACATATACAACATCATTGGCATCTATCATGGGCTAATAATAACTAGTATGCAAGAGATTTTTGGATAGGAATACCCCACTAGAATGAGCTCCACATACTCCTTTGTGAACTTTTATTAACACTAGTGTAGACTTTACCGAAGTTAAATAAAAAAGTAGAGTTACATCAAAATTTTGATGGTAAAGGGTGGATAAAAATAGTGTATAATGAGTGGAATGATGAATATAGGCTTTGGTTTGTTTTCAAGATAGGTTAGGTGGTAGAACTTGGTCATGAAGGTAGTTGTAAAGGTCTGATTACTAGATAAAATTAGGACTAATAATATCACAAATCATTGCAATAGTTGAGAGCTCATGAACTGGTGCTAATAAATTATTGATGAGGAACTGATACTCTATAGATTTATCTATTTGTCAAATTAGAGAGCCAATAGTAGCCATGGCATCTATAGTTTTATTACTAGCCCTTGGTATGTGCTCAAATTGAATGTTTGCCATTTATTGCTTAAGAGTGTCAACCATAGCTTTATATAGAACCAACTTGTCATCTTTGGTCTAAAAATGATCTATGACCTAATTGATGATTAACTGAGAATCACCATAAACTTGGAGATGAGATATGTTTCAATACACTACCTACCAAAGTCCTACAATAAGTGCTTCATACTCAGACATGTTGTTTGTATAAGGAAACCTGATTTTGAATGATTTAGAAGAGGCCTACCCCTAATTCATGTGTAATAAATGAACCATCAAAAAATAAATTCCAAGGTTGCTCTTTAAGGGGTGTGTCAATGACAATCATTATGGATTCATTAGGGAAATGAAATGTGAGTGGATTTGTGTCTTCAAGAGGTGTTTCAATAAGTTGATCTATAAAAACTTATCCCTTGATTGCTTTTTGATTGACATACTCTATGTAAAAATCACTAAGTATGATCTACTTGGCCATTCTACCTTGTAAATCTATTTTAGATAGTAGATACTTGAATGGATCTACTTTTGAAATGACCATGGTCTTATTATTCAACATGTAATAGCATAGTTTTTGAGCTATGAAGACCATGGCCAAATAAGCTTTTTCAATAGGTACATAGTTATATTCATATGTAACCAAGGTATGGCTTAGGTAGTATACAACATGCTCTTTTCCATCATCATCATGTTGAGCCAAGAGTGCCCCTAGAGCATTGTCAGTAGTGGATAGGTATAACAAAAATGGCTTTATCAGTATAGGAAGTAATAAAACAGGTGAATTAGCTAAATAGTCCTTGAGTTGTTGAAACACTATTTGGTAGTGATCATCCTAGTGAAATTCAACTTCCTTATTTAGAATATGTGTAAATGGATTACACTTGTTTGATAATTGAGAGATGAAGAATCATATTATTTAAATATTACCCTACAAACTATGAAATTACTTCAAACTGGTTGGTGGTGGCATCTCAATTATAGCATGGACTTTAGTCGGATCAACTTCAATACCTCTATGAGACATGATTAAGATAAGTAATTTGCCTAAGGTTACATTAAACACACATTTATTTGGGTTGATTCTAACTTTATACTATCATAATCTTTTAAATATCTTACATAGAAATGTTGGATGGTTGGCCCTGGTTTTAGATTTTTCTAATATGCCATCGACATAGTATTCAAGAATATCATGCATCATATCATGGACTATGATAGTCATGGCCCTTTGATATGTAGATCTAGGATTCTTAAGGCCAAACGGTATTATCTGATAATAAAATGTTCCCCATGACATGGTGAATGCTATTTTATGTTGGTCTTCTGGTGCCATTCTTATCTGGTTGTATCCTGAAAAGCCATCCATGAGTGAAAGCATTTCATAACCTACCTTGGAGTTGATGATCATGTCAATATTAGGCAATGGAAAATCATATTTAGGACAATCTTTGTTGATGTCTTGAAAATTAGTATAGATTATGATCCCTTCAGGCTTTTTACTAATAGGTACCACATTAGAGATCCATTCTGAGTAGTTAATAGATCAAACACATCTTTCATGGCATGGTTATACTGGGTGAAGGGTGAGTTTTAACTCATGTAATTATAGGTGTGATAGTAGAATATGTGTATCACAAAATTCTAAAATGGGGTTAAACTTGACTAAATTGCTTATGGTTGTGAAGGTAGAGAAATCATGATAGGGGTTAGGTGGGATTGGTCAGTTAGCGATGCTAAACTTTGAACATTATTTATGGTTGGGTTACTTGTTGAAGTAGTGGTTTGAGTAACCATGGGGAACATAGTGGAGAAAACTGAAACTAAAATTGTCTCCATCAAAGAAGTTGGCATACCATATAGTGGGTCATCAAAAGAATTGAAGGTTTAGCTCATGGCAAGGTAATGCTGAAGGGCTACCACATTATGATCAAGAAATATAGAAAAATATTGATCTCCTTTAGGCATAATGGGAATTTGGTTGGGGCTAGGAGTATGATCTATCTCTGAAGTATGCTCCATGATAGAATTAGTAATAGGAGGAAAAGGTGGAAGTGGTTACCGACTTGCATAATTGGTAAGAATTTTGGCTTAGCTTGGCATCAATATCATGAAAGAAAAAGTATAAATAGTCTTAGAAATTTATATTAGTGACAAAATGAGGAAAAAATAGGTTTGGGTGTGGGTAATTAGGTTGTTTTAGCTTACTATTTTGAGCAAACTAAAATAACCAATTTACATAGTCATTGATGTCGGTCACTTGACTAATGTTGGTAGGTTAAAGTCTATCGATGTCGGTGGATTTAATCGATGTCAGTCACTATGGAGTCCTGAGAGATGAAAAATATAATGTTTTCAAGACCTAGAGACAAAATATAGGAAAAATAAAGGATGTAAGAGGTCTGTATAAGGAGGATGAACACTCAAAAAACTTGATATAACAGGTTATACAACCTGAGTATTATGAATAGTGTTGAATTTGTAAATCAATGGAAAAATGTCCTTACCAACTCTAAAATACAGAAGGTAAATAGAAAAGTAGAAAAATAACATACAACCACTAAGTATTAACTCTTAGAGATTAATTTTAGTCTCATGTTGGCTTATGCCTTAATCAAATAGTGAGATGAGAGTTTAGTTATCTAAGGTACTAGAAAAAAATCTAGAGCTAGTTTCAAGCTAGTTTTGGTGTTCAATAGAAAATATGTGTTAGACTAGGTACATGGCTTGTTATAGGAGCTTGATACCCACACTTCATAGACCTAAAGCCAAGCTAGACTGCTTAGCTAGAATATACAATCTATCTAGAGTTTATACTCTACCAAAGAACGGAGTGGGTTCTCCCCTTGGTGGTGAAATCCAAGTAAGATAGCTGGGTAGGGTAAGGTGATCCACCAGGTGATGAAATCCTAATGGGCCTTGTTTTAGGTAAGTTTATATATTTGTTTTTGTGAGTGTGATCTAGTAGTGCAACATTGGTGTATTACAATTCATTCATAATTCTTATAGTTAACTAGGTGAGATAATATGTAGCAAATAAACAATGAAGTGCAGTAAGTTTTAAATCCAAATTTGAAGTGTTTTGATTTGAATGAAACAATGATGTAATAGGAGAAGAGAATGAATTTCACTATCTTAATGTGCATGTAAGAAAGAGATAACAAAGAGATTATTTTTAGCTTGCAATAAAAATGATAAATTTCTTTTAAAAACAAAAGAAAGAGAAGAGTGGAAAAGAAGAAGAAATTTTAGTTTATTGCATTTAAATAGAAAATAAAATGTTGAATATTTTTTTTGAAGGAAAAGAGAGGGAGAAAGTGCAAGGAATGAAATTTTCACTATAATTCACCTATATGAATGATTAAAATAAACAATGAATCCAAGGAAAACTCTAAGGTCCCACCGAACATGCTAAAAATGTTTCACTAAATTTTGAATCTATTTGATGTTTAAGGAGAAACTAAGATGAAGGGTAGGTATTAGAGATTAGAGAGAACTCAGATTGGTTGTGCACCATATCTAGACGATGTTGAGCACTCCGCTTTGGCTAGGGAGGATTACCTACAAATAAGAAAGCACTATCACCAAAAATATTTGTTAGTAGATATATGAGTGGGTTACCAAGCTATGCACTTGTTCCTAAAAGTGTTAAAATTCCTTAGGGATGATAGTCTATTTTTTGAAATAAAATGGTAATGAATAACAAAGTAAAAGAGAGATTAAGAGAGAGATATTCATACCGTTCTTGCAGTCTGAGTGCAACAAAGAGTGATACAATGTAGGTAATGTGAGTTATTAATGTTTTTAGAGGTTGTTTAGGTAGACATAGAGAAGTTAGTGGAAATACATAGTCACCAACGTCAGTTATGCTACTAATGTCAATAAGGAGATATGATCGATGTCAATTACGTGATTGATTTCCGTAGGGGTATTAGGTTCTTAGATGTTTGTAAGAGTCTTTTCTGAGCTAAAAGGTAGATGTTGTTCAGGTTTGTGAGGTTGGGAAGAGTTTTAAGGGAGTGGGTAACACTTAGGGGGGTCTAGACAGAGGTTTGGTATGTTTGAAGTAGAGGGAAATAGGTGGAGTTTTACAACTCCTTCACAGGGAGAGTCGAGACATTTGTAAAATGATAAATAGTATAACGTAAAGTAATTGTAAAATGACTATTTAAAGGAATTATAAAACATAGAGATATAGTTAGCTTGTGAAATGGATAAACTGTGAGTGTTAGATAGATGGATCTGATGGGATGTGCTAAAAAAATAGGTGAATGAGAAAGACAAGCATGCCTTTCTGGTTTAGAAGAATCTAAGCTTTGTGTAGTATATCAATTCATAATCTGGACTAATTTGTATAGAGTACCAGTTAGCCTGGATGTAAAAAGTTGAATGCTAAAGCTTGTACATGAATGATTGATTTTTTTGATTTCTACTAACCTAAATATTAGCTTGGAATTTGGCTTAAGTAACCGATTTCAGTTATCCCACCGATGTCAGTTGAGGGTTAACTGACATTGGTGGTATGAGTATAGGTAAAAGGGCTATATTTAACCTATTTTCTATTCTTTCTCCTACCAAGTGTGGTATCCATTAGGAAATGGTAGAAATGTGAGGTTAAGAAGGATGTAGTTAGTTAGGAATTTATGTTAGGAGTGAGAACAAGTCATGGGTAGTTAGGATTAGGAGACTAAGTCTTAAGGTGACTCAGAGGGTAAGAATTAGTCTTAAGATGAGGTGGCCAGGTAAGGTGACATAAGTAATTTTTAATTAACTTAATTAAATATTTTTAAATTAATTAAATGTGTGAGGGGTGAAAACATGGGTTAGGAAGGTTAATTATTTAAAGGGGATTGAGGTGGGTTTTGATAAATGGAGTTACATATGTGTGTGACATAATTTTGGTGTCTAAACCCTAATCCAAATTAGGGTTTCTTGAGAATAAAAGAGCACATGAGAGCATAAAATGGTGTTTATACATGGAGTTTATAGTTTAAATTTTGTTTTAAGGTCTATAACACCATGATGATTATTTTATAATCATATTTTTTCTCCTTATATATTCTAATTATGAATATCCATCAAGTTTTTGGCTCTTACGGTGCATTTAAGAAGCTCGTCAAAGTTGGACAAGATAAGTATATGGAAAAAGAACCAATTTGGAAGGCTGATTTGGTCATCATAAAGTGAATAGTTATCAATAATATTAAATGGATAATTAAAAACCCACATTATCCTCTCTTTCTAACTATGGTGCCCCATTTTGGGCTAAATTTAGCAAGTTCAAGTCAACAACAAAGACCCTTCAATTAGCCTTATAAAAGTGGAGTTCTAAAATATACAAAGGTGGATAAGTGGAGTTTAAGTCTTGTTTAATATTAGAAACATATTTTTAGGAAAGATATTATTTAAAAATGAAACATACATCCCACTTATACTACACCCTCCTTTGGGCTATTTTTAGAAGAGACATGAGGCCAAACATGTATGCAAGTTGCATGCAAGATAACTCAAGTTGAAATCTAGGTGTGAACTCAAGATGAAAGTAGAGGTGAATAAATTATAAATTTAAGATGAATTATAGATAAACAGGAGTTAACTAAAGACAAAACATATTTAACTAAAGAAGATCAAAGTTGCATGTATGCTCACAACAAGTTAACTCAAGATTCAAGATGCATGAAGAGCCCTTTAAATTTTCAAATATGAAATAATATCATACCTATCTCATAACATGCCATATTACATGAAATAATGTTTAAAATCAAATGACACATTGGATTTTAGGTTTAATTAAAAATGGAGTTGAAGGTGAGGTTCAATTTTGAGTCAAATTTTCAGTTGAAACATAAGTGAAATATGACTTGCATGTGGACTCATCTAGAACTTATTGTCTTCTCTATCTCTTCTTATTTTATATATGTACATTAAATTGTTAATGATTATGGAGAGATTATACTTTTGGATTATTGAAAATCTACCATAATTTTTACTACCTCACCTTTGAAGCAATACGAAACTAATTTTATCTCCATATTTAAGATATTCATGAAGTTTGTTCTTAATATTCATTAATGTAACTTAGTGAATAATTGTTTTTAATATGTTTATATTTGAATATATCACCTTTATGTAGAAAATTAATATTATTTTAGGTCATATAAAGTGTCTAAGTTTGATTTCTACCTAATCTAAAAGTGAATTCAACCAATGTTCATTCCTCCTAAGCGAGTGTAAGTGTATGTCAAGACCTCTATGTGAAATATTTATGCAAGAGTAATTGTATGAAGATGAAGTGAATGCATACAAGTTATTTAATTTCCAAAGTGTGTTAATTATAGGCATAATTGACCTTAACATTTGGGTATCACCCTGATTTTTGGTTTTTATTTTCATTTTCAGCTTTAACAGTACTCTTTCTACCCTTTTCCTAGTCAAGAAAGCATAAAATTAGAGAGATTATAGAGAGGTAGGTGAGTATACCAAAGGGAAATATCCATTCATCTAGATATTTTCTTAGATAAAAGGTCCCACACATTGGATATTTTCCATTGTATCAATGAAAGTGAGAATAGGCACACGTTCTTGTAAGGGTGCACTTCAGAGTGCTAATGGGGCTTACTTAGACACTTATTCAGCCTTTGTGTAGGCCATAGAGATATATAAAGTAGTCCTAGACCCTCATATTGACATCTTGGACCTTAGTGCCTCAAGTTTTACTACATATATAGTAACATCATAATAGGGACATTAACACCACATGGCTCAAGTTTCCCAATTTTGGTGCTATTGTCTTTTCCCTCATTTTTCTACCAATGGATATCTTTTCAAATCAGACCACCTAGAGTTGACATATACCTATTTTAAGACCCATATAAACACAAAAATAATACACACACACACACACACACACACACACACACACACACACACACACACACACACACACACACACACACACACACACACACACACACACAAATTAAATTTATCCCTCTAACCACTAAATTAGATGCAAATTACACATGCAAACTTAGAACAAGTTGTGCATAATTAAGTTCATCAAGCCCTATTTTCCCCTACTTCTGCATATAACCATGTACAACATTCTTAAACTTAGATTACTTAGGTTTTTAGTCTCAAGAAAATTAAAATCACTCAATTCAACATTCATATTAGATTCACTTGCACTTGCACCAACACTTATGTGGGGATAAATACATTATAATTGATACCTCTTTAGATTATTGGTATGTAGGCAACTCTCATCATAACAGGGTGTTGAGGATGTTTAGACTATCCCAATAATTTTTTTTTAATTATTGTGTAAAATATATACCATATCAACATGGAGGATTAGGGTTTTAAAATAAAATAAATTAAAATAAATCATCTAAAAATATATAAAACTTATACACACAGGAATAGGCTTGACACACATAGACATAGGTGCACCCAAAAGCTTGGAATAATTCTACACAGAGGACACTACCTTTAAAATAGAGACACTAGTTCCACATGGTGCTACTGTACACTTAGGGTGTTACTATCTAAGAAGTGTTTTGGCACTTGAATGTTGTTTTTGATACTGAAACCAACCTCTGTATTAGTTTTTAACCTCTAGATATCTTGTTTTAGTCATTTTCTAGTTAAGTACTTATTTACATTATTTATTGCTATTTTTAGAAAGGTTATAATAAGTTAATTATATTACAAATAAATGGATATATTTATTGCATATTTATAACTTGATTTAATTTACTCATCTCCTTAAAAACATAGGATTTACATTCACTAAGTCTTAAATGGTTAAATTTTTTGGTGAACCTAATTTACTTCAAATATTACTTCAGAACCCTAATTCCATCTTAGGGGTTACCTCAATTTTTATGTAATGAATTAGGGTTTATTACATTATAAATTTTATTAATTTTTCATAACACAACTGATCCATACCAATCCTCTTTTAAGGTTTCATTGATTAAATATTTCAAAATTTTGTCTCAAACCCTCTAAATCCTAGATTTGCATACTAGGTCCTCAAACACTCAAAAGTTAGCCCTTAGGGTTTCACATAAAATTCAATTTTTTTTCTATACATTGGGATGAATATTTCCCATAGTTACACACATACCTATGTTAGATTACATTATACCTATTGTGTGATTTTTATTCATTATTTATATTATCTTCTTTGTCAAGTTTAAAATCACATCCAAGAAACCTCTTGCCCCTCACCTAGTTGATCAATTTCTAAACTTTTCACATAATTATACAAATGAATTGAAAATTTTTCAATATTTCACATTATCACATGATAATGATAATGGTTTCATTTATAATGATGATGATGATTATTATTGTAATGATGTATATGATGATAACTATGAGCATGATTATGAAAGTATTGATGATGTTAGATTAGATGAATCTTCTTCTCTTTCTCCTCTCTTTTCTCCTACTCCTCAAAATTAAATTAATAATATAAGGCCAAAAAATAAAACCCCTTATTTGTAGTTCTTTGTTTCAATGTGATCCTATATTTTAAGGAATGTTTTCTACATCTTTATTCAAATCAAAGTAATACATAAATAATAAAATCAATTTACCATTACGTAGTTCAAGTAATATTATACATGATGTTCCTAGTATATAGAATCAAATTGCACATTATTTATTTGAAACATCATGTAAAAATGATAGTACACCTTTTATCAATGCAAAAACTAAAGTGGATGATATTATTTTATCACCTTTTACATTTCAATCTCAACACAATAATTCTATTCAAAATGTAGATAATTCAAATATCTCTAACTCTTATCTTACATGTCATAATGTGAACATGAAAACATGATTGTTATCTTCTACCCTTGACTCTAAGATTGAAAATAATGATCATACATGCATTCCACTCATAGCTTGTGAATACATGCATTGAATTACACCTACACATGAAGATATATTATATAATAGTAAAAATTTAAAATCTTCTCCTAGTATCTCTCTTAGTGAGCATGTGAATGATACTTATTCTAATCTTACTTCTACAAGTGAATTAAACTCTGATTTTGATGAATCTTGTAATAACGATGATTATTATGATTTTGGTAAAGTAGACATTGAGTCTAAACCTTATATTTCTCTCCTTCACCTATTTCTCATGTTCAAAATAATGCTAGTTCAAATGGTAAAAAAAGTCACATGCACTTATTTTTATGTTCATATTTTACATAACTTACATTCACATGATAATAATGTATCCTTTAGTCCATTAACATGTGATACTTATTTATGAATTAAATAAGAGATACCAATGAATATCCATCAACCCCCCTTACTAAAGTGTAACTCATTTCTCAACTTAACCTCCATGAGGGTGATAGCCCATTTACCTCTCACTAGGTCCAAGCTATCACCCCTCTAAATGTTACAAAAAATAAACAAATCCTCCCTAAAAAGGGTCCCCAAGGTAATGTACCAATGGATATGATAAATAAAAAAAATTCAAGAGTTAAATTTACCCCTGGATTATGATAATATACCTTTACATGAGGTAATCTCCTTGACGCATGTCATGGGTGATTTAAAATATAAATTACACCATCTCACATTATAAATTAAAACATAACAATCTTGGGATAATTTCCATGCCATCCATGGTAATCCTATTTCATGCAAAATTTTCACTACAAAGTTACCACCCAAATTTCAAATACTAGTGTTACCAAAATTTGATGGGCATGGAAACCCCTACTTGTACCTTCAAGATTATGGGAAAGCCATTGCACATTTCATTAACAATTTGACTCTACTATAGTTATTTCCAAAGTATTTAGAAGATAAGGCATCAAATTGGTTTCATCATTCACTCCCTAGTGGTTCACTACACACATATGATGAGTTAGAAGCAATATTAATCAAACACCACATATAGAATAAGGGACCTTGAGTCACATATGAGAGGTTACCTTCACTACACTAGGGTGAGATATAACCAATAACTGAGTAAATTATATGATTTAAATTATGTATGCATCGGTTGATTTACCAACCAATATACTTATAGGTATAATGCATCTTTACTAGAGGCCTCATTTTTCCTCTTAAGGATAAATTATTATATCAAACATCTAAATCATTCTGGCATCTATGTAACATAGCTATGGCATTAAAGAAAGAGTTGGGATTAGTTGCTACACATTTAGAGGTAGATTTGGATGTATCTTTCCTAGAGTCATAGTTATCTAATATGGTACAAGCACTTAATCCACCCATGATTAAACAAAAAGTAGAGTAGGAACAATAAATCAAATTACTCAATAAAGGTAAAAAGCCACTTTATAGAGCATTTCCTACAATGGATAGATCACAAGACACCAGTAGTGGGGTGATATTTTTTTTAGATAGATATAGGCCTCAAGACATTATTCATAGTACTAAATAAGGGGATGATCACCCTTACTTCTACTCATATCCATCTAACAAACCACTTGCACAGGATATATAATAAAAAATAATGTAATTTTCATAAGATAAATGGACATTTAGACAAAAACTATTATGCACTCTGAGATCTATTGACCGATATGTTGATAGAGGCATTATAACAATTACACATGGGGTATTGATATCTCTTTCTCCACACTCTTGTAGATCACACTCCACTATGAGTGAGTTATCTTAGGATGTTACTTTTAAATAACAATTGGTTACTCATCATAAGAGCCATGTGGTTTTTAAGACACATGCTTATGTGAGATATCATGCATGAGAGATTTAATAGAGATGACAATAAATCCATAGAGATCAGAGCATAGTCTTAGTTCACCCACCAATTAAGATATTTGGTAAGATCGTAGGGATTAGAGCATATTTTTAGTTCAAGAACCAATTAAGATATTTATAAGACATGATGCAAAATATAACACAATTTTAGTTTGACAAAAAATTAAGATATGTGAAAGACATGATACACAACAAAATATAATTTCATCATGATAGCCAATTAAGATATTTTCAAGACATTTTGTAAAATAGAACATAATTTTGGCATGACAATTGATTAAGATATTTTCTATAGAGTCTACAAATATATTTGTCAGTAATACATGATGATCAGTATCAGTTCTAGAGGCTATTTATACACCTACACAACATGAGTAGTATGGTCACATGTTCACCATGCCATTTAGGTTCAGATAGTGGCTACCATATTCCACAAACAAGTTCAACAAACTTCACATATTCAAAACACAATTTAGAGGCTAGTTCAACCAAATTCATAGATTTAGAACACAACTCATAAGCTAGTTCAATCAACTTCTTATATTCCTAGCCCTACTTCACAGGTAGTACCAATTATAGATCATTCAATATATCAAGTTATGGGACCTTAGATACCTTTTCACATAGCACACATGATTACTATTCCCTTATTTGACACATAATGCATTGATAGTGAGTCTCCCATGAGACTCATCAGTTAATATGTTCCTTCCTACTTTTAAAGTATTAATATACTCTTATTACTTGTATATAGTTTCAATTTCATGTTACTTGTATATATATTATATCTAGAAAATACAAAAAAAATGTCAAAACACAAAAAATTCAAATATTTACTCAAAAATACAAAATTATAGATTGTATGCATTTCCATGTTTACATCTCTTTTATTTTATAGACACTACATATTCTATCTATCTTAGTATATTCAGTTTTTATCATACGTAAATTGCTTCACTTATTCTTGTCAAGTGTTTTCTTATACTTATAGGACCTAGGTCTACTACATACATCTATCTTTGCCACTATCTACCCATTGGGGGAATGTACACAAATACATAGGTTCTTCATTTGATACATTCTCCCATTTGGAGGAATCCTATACATATTTTTGATTGCTAGGTTACATCTTTCTAAACTCTACATTACATATTTAACATTTTTATATCTTGATATTGATCATCCTACACCTACTCAATTTTTTTTCTCAACTACTAATACTTTAGACTTAGCCTATGTACATATTAGCTCTTATATAGATATTTACCACATGTTCATGCATACTTTCATTTCTAGATTTCCTAATTTAGATTTGATTGTGTCACTATGCTTCTTATATTCTAGGGCATTTGAATATGCCATTGCTATATGGATTTACACCACTTATTTTCATTATATGTATGCTTTGGACATGTACCCATGTCCTTGTGTGTGCCTTATTGATTGTGTATGTAGACATTTAAACATGTCCTTCTATGTGTATATAAGCCAACTTGCTTGATGTTTACATATGTGGGCAATTAAACATGTCCTTGTATGTCTTGACTTTTCAAATTTAAATACATGTACCCATGTTCCTATAATAATATTGTACATATTTGTTATTAATCCTAGGTGTCTATCTTAGGTGTATAGCATTTTATCTTTTCAATAAGCTTTCCATTCCCATAGGAATATGAAGAGTCATTGGGAATGTGAAATGAATTGTCTTTTTTGGTCTATTAAATGTAATGTTTTCTCTCATTTTGATTTGAATCATGAAATATAAATTTCAATGTCATTCCAAATATAATCCAACTTGTCATTGGTATCAGAACATGGAATTTAAGTTGCTATTTTTTTCCATTATTTCTTCTCCTTTCAAGCTATAAAATATCCATATTATTTATTTTCTTTAGTATTTTGTGCTACAACCTATTATTGGCATTTATTTGTCTTTGGAACTATAGTCCATGAATTATAAATTTTATTATCTTATAGCATGTCACTATTTTAGTGCATCCACTAAGATCAAACTATGACCTATTATTGTCCATGCAGGATGAATTTTGGTGTTACCCTAGTGTCTCCATGCATTTTTATGTATAATATACCCATAGATTTATGATCTATTACTAACCTGACCTATGTCGATGTGTTTTGGTGTGGATTTATTGAAATAGAAGTCTATTCACTCTACCAATGAAGTGTCATTTATATAAACTATTTCATACCATTCACTATTGCATACCATTCATTGATGGTTATTTGAGGCATTTTGAATGCAATATTTTTTGAGTTTGGCACAATTTATCGAGTTTGACCTATCAATTTTCTAAGTTTTGACCTGCATATTTTTGTTTAGCATTTGGAATTTGGTGTAAGGCCTTATACTGAAGTTAAATTTTTTTCTTTCTCCTAAAATTGTGGTGTAGGACATTGAACCTAATCTTGGATATATATATATATATATATATATATATATATATATATATTATTTTCATACAAAATGCTTGCCACATGGAAATTGGAATGGAACTATACAAAGTGCCTTTCTTTATAAGACAATGCTTCATTTTCACTTCCTTTATTCCAATATTGGAATCAAATCTACCACATAAAATAAAAGGAAAGAGGTAGATTTTTTATGCTTTTTCATTTAAAAATCAATTTCCATTTTTAAATGCCTTTTTTATATTTTGAAAACATTTAAGTTTGAAAGAATTTAAAACTTTGAGAAAATTTTCATTAAAATTGCCTTGTGACAAGATACTCTATGCAAAATTGGAAAACAACAACCAAATTTTGAAAATACAAGGATAAATAAAGAGAGACTCTTTTTTCCCATTCATATGTGTCAAAACACATAAATCTAAAAATCAAGAAAAATTGATTATATTGATGTATGCTATTTTATTTTTAAGCCGATGTTAATGACAAAGTGAATCCTTTTCAGTACCTTTATGTATATAGAAAAGGGGACCATTTTGGAGTGATAGTGAACCAATTGAGGTTAAACTAAAATTTAAAACCTCCAAAAACTCAAACAAAAACTTAGTCATTCCATCAAATCCATTATTGGCACTGCCTTGACTGGCAAAGATAGTTAGCTAGAATGGTGTCAGTGAGTGGAGAACACACTCATCTTCAATGATCTATGGTTTGATATTTGTGATGGGGAAAAATAACCAGCTGAACCAATAGGGAATGCAAAGGACACTCAAACATGAAAGCAAACAAACTAGAAGTGTTTGGCCTTGATGAGGGAATCAATAGATAGAGATGTGTTTCATCATACAAGGATGCAATACACCATGGGAAACACATCATAAAATGAAGTACTTATATGAATCCCATTCAAAGTTTGAATTCATTTAGTTGTAGTTAAAACTATTTAACCTAGAGTTGAAATATGGTGATGTGATGAGATTGGATTTAGAAATATGAGCTATCAAATATGATGGTGAAGTAACATGTGTCAAAATTGACATATACATGACTGCATTCATAAAATCACTTCTTCCTAACTATTTAACCTACTGGATTCTCTAAAAGTAAGTAATCAATTGAAGACTCTCACATTTAACCAATTGGTTAAAAAGATGACAAAAAGAGAAAAGGCATTTGGAAGGAAAATAAAAACCACAACAAGTGAAAGTGTGTGTTATGTCAAAACAAATTCTTCCAAACCATTAAACAAGGCCACATCTTCTAAAAATAAAGGCAATAACAAGTACAAGGGAAAAGGTGGAAAAAATGAAAATCATGGTGGTCAAAATCAAGAATAGAATGATAAACAAAACTTCTATTGCAAATGGTGTGATAGAAAAGGTAGCCATGAGACTCACAAATGTAAGAATTCATGGAAGAAAATTGAACCATACCATAAAAATAAAGAGGGAAATTCAAATAAATAGTTGAAAGACTCAAACTTATCCCAATTCACTAGTGATTGTGTGTTTTCCAATATAGATGATGAAGCAAATACTATCTCAATCAGTTCTTCATGGTTTGATGTTTGGGTTCTTGATACTGGTGCCACTCAACATATGACTTTATGAAAAGACTTATTTAAGGAGTACAATGAAGAAATTTGTGGCTCAATATACCTCACAAATAAATCAAGTCTATAACCATAGGGAAGAGGTACAATTCAATTCAAGTGTCTAGGGATTCTAGACTACAAACTTGAGAATGTTCTCTACCATCCTTAATTGGAACAAAACTTGTTATCCCTATTGCTCATAAAGAAACAAGGCCATTCCATTCTATTGGATAATGGTGATGTCAAAATCAGGAGAAAAAGTGATAATGTAATCATATTTAATAGATATGAGGAAGGGAAACCACTCAAACTAAAGGGTAAGCCATGAAATTCAACAAATTATGATCATCTTATAGAAGATAGAATGTCTCCATACATGTTATGGCATGCTTGATTCTAACACACTCACTATAACAAAATTCATGTATTTCAAAATAATGGTACTATTGGCATGCTTATATTTCTTGTAAAATTATATGAGAAATGGGAAGCCTATATCTTAGCTAAACACGTAAGAGAACCATTTTTAAAGTCACAGTGGAAAGTAGATAGAAAATTATAGCATGTTCATTCAAACTTGTGTTCTCTTCCAATCCTCTTCGCTAGTGGTCATAAGGACTTCATGTTGTTCATTGATAATTACAATAGGATGACATGGATATACTTTCTAAAAAATAAATTAGAAGCCTTCGATACTTTCAAAACGTTTTGAACAATGATTGAAAATGAAACATAAACCCACATCGAGATACTTAGGACATATAATTTTGGTAAATTCACATAAAATAAGTTTGAATCCTATCTTGATCAAAAGAGGATCAAACACCATCTCATAGTTCTTCACACTCCCTAATAAAATGGAGTAGTTGAAAGAATTAATAGAATAATGATGAATATGGTTCATGTAATGTTGTATTTCAAAGGTGTAAATCCACACTTTTGGGCTGAAGTAGCTAAAATAATAGTATACCTTCACAATAGATACCATCAACAACTCTTGAATTAAATACTCTATATGAGATGTGGTATGGTCACCTCCCTTTAGAATGACATCTTTGTATTTTTGTATCCACTTATTATGCATTGATTCCAAAGGAGAAGAGAAACAAATTGGACCACAAGAGTTGAAAATTCATCCACTTGGTATATTATGATTCTTCCAAGGCATATAGGCTATATGATGAGAAAGATAATAAGTTTATTATCATAAGATAAGTTGTCTTTTATGAAATTTCAAAGGATAAAATGCATATTGATAAGTAGTTGAGTCTATTGGATAAATATACATAGTTTGATGTCTACAAAGAGAGTGATTGAATGTTCAAGATAATGAGTAGGGGACACAAAGTTGGGAATCTATTGATTTTATATTATCTCTTATACATGAGCGTGAAACTCCTCCTGAAGGAGAGAGGGAAACTTCATTAGATATTAAATAGGGGCTAACAAAATAGAGGGTAGATAGTGAAGGAACTATAGAAAATGAAACTGAAGCACCTGTAACACATAACAAGATGCCTAAGTGGGCTACTCAAACATTAAAAGATGTGAGGCATGAAAAATTTGGGAAAATAGGCACTCAAAGTGCACATGTAATCTCCTCTCAACTAGATAAGTCTAGTGATGAAATTCAAGACATGATTGGAAACTCACATTGGATGATTCTCTAGAGGAACTAAATGTTTCACTTGATTCAAGATCAACAACTTTCAAACAAGATGACAATCTTGACTCTTAGATAAAATTAATAAAAGATGAGTATAATTCACTAGTGAAAAATGGGACTTGGAATTTGGTTGATCCACCATATGGTTGTAAATTGATTGGCTACAAGTGGGTTTATCACAACAAATACAAGGCAGATGTCTCATTTGACAAGCACAAATCAAGGATTGTGGAAAAGGGGTATGCTAAAAAAGAAGGAAATGACTATAATGAAACCTTTGCACTTATAACAAAATGGACTTCCATTCAGACCATGTTGGCTCTAACATCACACAATGGATGATTATTTTACCAAATTGATGTTAAAACTACGTTTATGAATGGAGACCTAAAATAAATTGTGTGCATGACACAAAGTAATGGTTTTGCAATAAAGGGATAAGAACACAAGGTGTGAAAACTATAAAAATCACTGTATGGTTTGAAACAAACCCCTCGATCATGGTATTAAAAACTAGTTGAGCACCTCATGAACATGAACTTCAAATGTTTTGAGTTTGAAGATGAAAATCTTTTCATCAAAATAGTTGTATTTATGGTGGTGTATGTTTATGATTTGGTCATCACAAGGAACAATAAATGGTACATTTCAAAATTCAAATCAAAATTGATTAAAAGATTTAAAATGACTGATTTGGGTTATTTCATTACTATTTAGGTATTAAAGTAATTTTAAAACTAGATTATTTATTCATCACTTAGAAAAAGTACACTGGTGACATTATAATCAAGTTTAGAATGGAAGATTATAATCCTCTTAACATGCCCATGGATCAGAATCTCAAATTGACATATGAAGATTCAACAAATTTGGTTGATGCCACTAAATACAAACATCTCATTGAAGTCTAATTTATGTGACCACCACTTGATAAGATATATCATTTTAAGTTGGTGTCCTCTCAAGATTCATGCAACAACCCAAGGAGAGTCATTGGGTAACAACAAAAGGGTCCTCAAATATTTCAAAGGCACACAACATTTTGGGCTCAAATACTCTAGGGTAGGAGACTTAAAATTGGTTGGGTATTCATATTCTAACTATGCTAGTGATCATGAAGATGAAAAGTCCACCTTAGGTTTTATAATGACTATAAGAACAATAGATGTCAGTTGTAAATCTAAGAAGTAACTAGTGCTGGAAATCTCTTCAACAAAAGAAAAATATATGGCCACTTCAGAGGCAACTAGAGAGATCTTGTGGCTTAGAAGGGTTCTTTGAGATTTATACAAGAAACATGTTTTGTCAATACCTTTCATGGTTGACAACACTTCTATAATCTAGATGGAAAAGAATGTATTTTTTCACAACTGAACTAAGCATATCAATACCAAATTTTATTTGATTTGACACTATGTGAAAGATGGTAGTGTCAAGTTACAACATTGCTTGACAATAGAGTAACCAAAAAACATCTTGACAAAAGTGCTTGGACAAGAAAAATTTGAAAATTTTAAAGGAATACTTGGTTTAAAAAAGAACCCTACATATTAAGTGAGGATGTAACAATATTTTACATATTTGTTATTAATCTTAGGTGTCTAGCTTAGGTGTCTAGTATTTAGTCTTTTAAACAAGCTTTCTGTTCCCATTGGAATAGGAAGAGTCAATGGGAATGTGAAATGAATAGTCTTTCTTGGTCTATCAAATATAATGTTGATCTCATTTTATTTTGAATCATGAAATAAAAATTTCATTTTCATTATGAATATAATCTAGCCTATCAATCCCTTGTATTATGATCCCTTAGCCTAATTTTCATACCTTATGTGTGTTGTATGTATGCTTTATTGTATGCATCATGGCCATGACACTTGGATTTTTTAATGTTACACACTCTAGTTTAAGATGCCATGAGGGACCTCATACATCTCCCCTTCCTACTTGGATGCCATGAAGGACATCATGCCCCATCCCCCTAGGTAGTTACTCAATTATTACTTAGATTTTTTATTCATATACATTGTTACATCTATCTTGGCAACCTTGTGAATATTAGACATAATATACATCACACATTACACACTTATGATTAGATTATCTTACATTTTTATGTTATGTATGAAAATTATATTGGTTTATAATGTAGATATCATATATGCTCCAGATAATACACATTTTGTAGAAATTTTTATTTTAAGGATAATTCTTGCATAGGTTCAACAACTCCCATCAAAAGAGGGGGAATTAAAATGGGTTTGTCATAAAGATCAAGATATCTAGATGTACTTATAGTATAATTTTTATCACACAAGCTCCAAACATAGAAATCATATTTTGGAACATAGTGAGAAATAATGACACAAAGAATAGTTATAGTTGCACATAAATTAGAATAGTTAGACATTAGCATCAAAATTGGGACACTAGTTCCACATGGTACTATTATATAAGATATATCACTACTATGTAGTATTTTTAATTTTAGAAAATTCTAGATTAGACAAAATAATATAGTAGGAATAGTCTAGATTTGCACAAGATCAGTTACAAATTACTAGTTTTAGCTTAGTTTAGCTTAGATTCATACCAATTTTCTCAGAATTGGGGCATCATGAATGTCATGATCATTTTTGTTTTAGTTTAGATGCTTAAATATAGATTATTATAAATTAGTCTAGAATCCATATGCTTAGATATTAGATTTGGGGCATGTGTGTGGCACCTTATTTTCATATGCTCAATTATACATTAGTTGATCAAAATAATGACAAACTCCATTTCATTATTTACACTGTACACATCATGTTATATATTACACACTAGATTCATGCCTTACTCCATCTGTAGTTGTTGGAATTTTTGAGTGGCTTAAAGCCACCTAATATTCTCAAGTGGCTACATAATTGACATCTCTAGTTACATATCTCTAGTTACACATATCCAGTTATATCTCATGGTTTTAGTTTTAGATGAATCTACTACACATGGGTAGGTAGTGATGGAATCATAGTCTAGTTGAATTATTGAGATACTTGCATAAGAGGCTTAGACACACCATCAATCCAATCTAAGCTATTCATAAGTCATGATCCACCAAGCAGGTGTGGGAAATGATGGAGTCAAAATCATATTGATTTCTTGAGCCATCCACACATGGGGATTGAGTAAGGCATCATTTCAATCCAAGCTAACCATTAATTGATTAATATATATATGCACACACATAATTTTCACTAGATTTATGCATTGGTTCACATATCCAATAAGGTGTATTAATTCCATTCCTCTCTATTATCTCTTTACTTTGTTTTATCTCTTTACTCAATTTTATCTTTGATTTTGATATATATTAAGGACTAATATATGCACATTTCATTTATAGGACATGAAATAGGGCATGATTCACATACTCAAATCTATATTCATAGAATTCACCTCTTAGATACATCTAGGTACACTTCTTTTTCCTTTATCCTAGTCATTTCCATTTGCTACATTTTTAGAATAAATGGGGGGCAAATGTGATCACCTAAAAATGATACTTGAGTGCTAAGAGTGCTACTTGAGACCACCCATACCTATATTAGACCTATACCTATCTTAGGGCTTACTTAGAGACTTATCTAGCCTTTGTGTAGGCTAAAAGTATCCCTAAAGTAGTCCTATATACTAATCTTGACATCCTGGTCCTTAGTGCCTTAGGGTCTACCACCTGGACACTAGCACCATAATAAGGATAGTAGCACCACATGGTGCTAGTGTCTTAATTTTGGTGCTATTGTCCTTTACCTCATTTTTATAACAATGGAATTTTTTTCAAATTTAAGACCACCTAGGGTCGGCCTAAACCTCTTTTAAGACCCACACAAGCATCAAAATAGTATATATACATGAATTTTATCCCTCTAATCATTAGATGGAAATCATATGAAAATTACACATACAAACTCAAAACAAATTATGCACAATCAAATTTATCAATCCCTATTATACCATACTTTTGAATACAACCATATACAACATTTCTAAGCTCAAATTATTCAAGTTTTTAGTCTCAAGCACATTTAAAACGCTCAAGTAAAGATTCATACTAGATTCATTTTCACTTATGAAGGATTTATCCCAAGAATATTTATCAATGATAAAGCATGAAAGTTCAAAAATTAAAAAATCACAAGACTAAAATACCTCTCAAGGTGTAAACCATAAATGAGACAAATAATTTTACAGTGGGAAACCGAATGTATTAGAGAAAAATATACATGATCTTATTAAAAGGCTTACTACGAAAATATCCACAAGTATAAGATTGAATCAAGAACACAAAAGAAGAAGAGAGAGATCCATGAGATCATATTTGGGAAAAGAGGAGAGGAATGGATCTTTTATAGAGCTAGAGGAGGATAATAGGATTTCAAAATAATCCCATTGATACCTTACAATCCTCATATGTGTGTACCACTTGTGCTCTAGTCACTTAAAAATTAAATGGAGTTGTGTTCCATGTGGGGGAAGGAGTTTCTCATTCAAGTAACTCCCAAATCTTAAAGTAACACAAATAAGTGAGTGACACCTTATGAAATGGATTTATGTAAATTAATTAATAATTTATATAATTAAAAATTTCACACACACAAAAAAAGAACTTAGATTAAAAATAAATTATCCTAAATAAAGGGTAATCCTAACACTTCCTCTTAAAATTTATTTAAGGGAGGAAAGATCATTAACTCTCCCCCTTAATGAGAAATTCCTTTAATCCTAACTTGTTAAAAAAAAATACAAACATTTTTTACATAATGTTTTAGTGAAGTATCAACCATTTATTCTTCAGTAGGACATAAAGAGTGAACAATTTAATTGTATTCAATAAGTTTTCACTGAAAATGATGTTGAATATCAATGTGATTTGACCTTTCATGGAAAATTATATTTTTTTCCAAGGAAATGACACTTTTATTATCACTAAAAATCAAAATAGACAAATGTTGGGGGTGACCCAAATCTGCAAAAAATCTTCTAATCCAAATAGTTTCATTTACAACATGATTACAAGCTTTATACTCAACTTCTATGGAAGATAAAAATAAAATAGTTTTATTTTTACTATTCCATGAAATAGTAATAAAACCCAAAGAAAAATAGTAACCATTTGTGGATCTACGATCATTAGGATCACTAGCCCAATTAAAATCTGAATAACTTGCCAAAAAAAAAAAAAGTTATTCAAGGTATACTTGATGCCAAAAGTTAGAGTACCTTTAATATATTGAATAATTATTTTATCAACTTTAAAATGATTATCTTGAGGCTTATACATAAAACGAGAAACCAATCTAATAGAAAAATCAATACCATGACGACTATGAGTAAGATAATTTAAACTGGCAACTAATTGTGAATAGAGAGTTTGATTAATAATTTCAATTTATATGTCATTAAGTAATTTGACACCAAGTTCATAAGGGGTAGAAACAAATTTTAAATCTAACATATTAAAAATAGATAAAAAGTCATATGCATATTTACATTGAGAAAAATAAATGCTATCTTTTTCTTGCCAAATTTGAGTGCTTAAAAAGTAATGTAAGAGACCCAAATCAATGATTTAAAAGGTATTCTTCAAACCATTTTCAATGCAATAAACTATTGAACTATTACTACCAATTATGATTAAGTAATCAACATACAAAACAATGATAACTATTCCATTTGGAGTGTTTTTGACAAAAAGATTAGGATCATTAGAACTATGAATAAATCCTTGAGCTATAAAAAATTGATAAATTTTAGAGTACCATTTTTTAGGAGATTGTTTCAAACCATAAATAACTTTTTTAAAATTACAAACAATATTTTTGTCTTTTTTAATAAAACCATGGGGTTGAGACATTTAAATTTCTTCATGCAAATCACCATTTAAGAAATCACTCTTCACATCCATTTGATAAATAGGGCAATAAATGTGAGCAGATAAAGCTAAAACAAATTTAATTGTGAGCATATTAGTAATAGAGAAAAAGTTTAATTATAGTCAATTCCTTCAATTTTGGAAAAACCTCTAGCAACTACTCTAGCTTTGTATTTTTCAATTTGATTATCAGAATTGAACTTAGTTTTAAATAACTATTTAAAATTTACCAAATGATGTCCTTCAGAAAGAGGGACTAAGTCCCAAGTGTTATTAGAAATCAAAGAGTTATATTCATCATGCATTGATTTTTCCCAATGAGAGTGACCTTGATATTTTTTATAGTTTAAGGATCATTATTGTTTATGGTTTTAGATATCAAATCATAATTAAAAAATTGGTTCTTGGTGATCTACATCAATTTTAGAATCTTCTATAGTAGCCTTCGCCCACTTAGGCATAGATTTTAGTGGAGCAAAACTAGAAGAAGGAGAAGGAACTTTAGGGATAATATCATTATGCACCAAATCATTATGATCATCACTCATTTAAAAAGGAAAAGAAGCATAAATTATATCAAGAGAATCCAAATTGGAAGCAAAATCAAGTACACCATTTTTAGCAATGTTAACATCCCTTTCAATCTTGATTTTTTGAGTTTGAGGATAATAAACCCTATAAGATTTAGGTGATTCATCATAACCAAAAAATATAAAAGCGTTTTCTTTAGAATCTAATTATCTTACGTTTTCCTATTGGAATATGAATAAATGCATCACAATAAAAAACACATAAATGCTTCAAGTTAGATTTTCTACCACTCCAAACTTATTTAGGGGTAATATTTAAAACAAATTTAGTGGGAGTCATATTTATTATATAGATACCACAATACATAGATTCAGCCCAAAATTTGTAATTCATATTTTTAGCATGCAACATACACCTATCCATTTTAATGATAGTCTTATGTTTACGTTTAACAACACTATTTTGCTCAGGAGTATAGGAAATAATTTTCTCATGTTTAATACCATGTTGCTTACACTATTCAAGATAATCATTGTTAACATATTTAGAACCATTATTAGTGCACAATATACATGAAGAACAATGTGATTATTTTTCAACAAAGGCATGCAACTCAATAAAAGTGTCTAAAACTTGATCTTTAGTTTTTAAGAAGTGAATGCAAATTCACCTAGTGAAATCATCAACAAAAGTTAAAGCATAATTTTCACCATTAATATAATGAGTTTGCATAGGGCCTAAAAGATCACTATGAACTAAATAAAGATTTTTAGTAGCATACCAATAATGATTCTTAGGAAAAGTTTCTCTATGAATTTTACCATCCATATAAACACTACAAATGAAAATACTGGAAGGAATTTTAGGCAAAACTTATACCATATTAAGTTTATTCATAAGTGAAATACTTTGATAATTAATATGTCCTAGTCTTTCATGCCACAAATTACCA
The DNA here is from genome assembly GCA_037957365.1 of Torreya grandis. Classification (NCBI taxonomy): domain Eukaryota; kingdom Viridiplantae; phylum Streptophyta; class Pinopsida; order Cupressales; family Taxaceae; genus Torreya; species Torreya grandis. The sequence goes on along the minus strand of JARHVA010004346.1, from coordinate 904,499 downwards.
TCATTAGAAACAAGCAAAGCATGAGAAGATGAGGAAGAAGAGAATCTAGTAAATTTGAACAAATTATCATTCTCTAAAAAAATAGTAGTAACTACTTGAAAATCTTACTTAGTAGATTTAACATAACAAGTGTCATTAGAAAATTCTACTTTATAGTCCTATTTGCATAATTGAGGAACATAAAGCAAATTCAATTTCAAATCAAGAATAAACAAGACATTATGAAGTTTACTATTATGGATATTAAGAGTGCTTATAGATTCAAAATTGTAAGAAGCATGATTTGTAAGACTTAAATGATTATTAGAAAGATTTGGTTCTAAAAAATAATAAACTGATCATTATATGCCATATGTTGAGTAGCACCAGAATTGATAATCTATTTAACAAGAGAAGCACATAAAACACAAGTAAAAATAACTCTAGTATTAGACTTTTGTTTAGCTTGAGTCTAGTATTACTAGTGCTACCATTGTCTTTGACCTTAAGTTTTTCAATTTTAATATCAAATTTATTATTAAAGTAGTGATCTTCATCATGAGTATTTTTATCTCAATAATTACACTCTAACTTTTTCTTGGGTTTTGGAGTTAGATTTTTGATATTTCTTATCATGTGTATTATTGGACTTAACAAGTTATTTTCTATTCTTATGTTGATTTTTAAAAATAAAAGAATGTTAATTAGTCTCAAAACTACCAAATTGAATTAAATTTTGTTCTTATTGATGTAACCAAGTACAAAATAAGTCAAATGTCAAAAAAATAGATAATGTAGAAAAATCTATTTACGAATGAACATTTGTAATAAACTACTAAAAAGGTTGAGGAAAACACCTTTTTATGACAATATGAATCAAATTCAAATATGAAATTTTAATGCCTAAACTAACTAATTAAGAATGTAAATAATGAACTTTAATTAGTAGATCATATATAGTTTTGAAATCATTGTACTTTAAATTAGACAATTGATCTTGAATTTGAATTTTACAAGATTTATTCACAACACCATAAATATATTTAATCTTAAACCATGTAATGGATGCAAGAAGATAACCATCAATATGCACATACAATTCAGGGTCATGGCCATGCCAATCAATCTTAAGGCCTCATCATTTTTTGCTTGTCATTTCTCTTGAACTTTAGTAGAGGTAGTCTTTGTATTAGGTTTAGGGTCCATACCATCTATTGCATGCACCAAGTGTTTGAAATTAATATGTATTGCATATGAAATTTTCATAAGTGGTAATTAGAAGACATGAGTTTAAATTTGGGCAACAATTTAGTCATTATGACATAAAATCTAACCCAATCCTTAGTAAGTGAATAGGAAAATAAATATCTTAAACAAAAGATGCAAAGGAGGGACAAGAAAGCTAGAAAAAATTGAGCCAAAGTGAAAAATAGATATCAAGGAAGAAATGAGAGCCAATTTTTTTTTTTGTAAAAGGCTATTAATATCAAGATGGTTTTTAATAATCTTCTGATTTGAAAAGGAAAAGATAATATCAACTATTGTTTAGAAACTTTTGGTTACATGAACTTAAGCAAAAAAATTAACAAATATTTTAAGGTAAGCTCACTCAAAAACTTTTAAGAATGAACAAGATTTTATTGGAATAAAAGAAATGTATATAATATACAATAATGTGGACTTTTCATTTTTTTTTTAATTTAAAAAAAAAGTGTCACAAATTTGAATAAAAGTTTAATGAAGAATTTATTGATTAAGTGAAAAAATAAATATATTTAAAATATCACTTTGTATTTCTTAATATAAATAAGAGATACAAAAGACATTTTTTTAATTTAAATTAAAAATTTGAATGAAGAAAGAATTAAAATCTCAAAAAAAATGTAGGGTTTAATTTTTTTTCTTTTGTTTTTTATTAAAAATAAACCTGCATACAAAGTTAAAGACAATGGTTGTTTTGAAGTGATAAAGAGGTCAATATTTATATAAATCGCTTGAATCAAAAGGTCAAGTGTATGGCCAAGATAGATTTTTTTTGAAAAAACTTAAAATAAAATAGAATTTTAATTAAATAATGATCATAAGATTAAATTAATACTAATCTAAAAATAACATCTAGTTTGGATAGGTGTTAAATTGAATTTAAAAAGAATAATAAAAGAAAATAAATTATGTCATGATTTAACTATATGGAAAGAGAAAATCTGTACAATTTTGAAAAATCATGAAAGTGTAACACATTATTTGAGCAATGGAGAAATCATTACAAAAAATAGTTTAGTTATTAAATCCCATGTTAAGGAAGACAACTGAAGGATGCTGAGACAAAAGAAAGAAGATTTAAAAAATCACCTGCACCTACTAGGAAATAAATGTGCAATGACTTGCTGAGCTCTACACCAAGAACCTATTCCGACTATGTAGCAACTAGTGAACTGATGTGGTGATGTTTAGGTAGAGGTCTACATGCCAAAAAATACAAAATGCCTTGTTCTAGGAAGGGGCAATGACCCTCTATAGAAATATCAACAAAAACTATGACTAGGACTTGGGAGAGTAGTTAGAATTTGATTCAAAGATATGAGACACACACACACACACACACACACACACACACACACACACACACACACACACACACATCAAGCAGGCATATTTTTGTGTTTTGATTGATTTTTACTGATCAAATAGAAAATATATGTCTGAACAAAAAAAATAGAGATTAAAAAGACCATAAGTAGATCAAAAAATATAATAAGATTTAAGTAATTAAAAAATAAAACTCAAAAATATTAAAAGATCAAAACTATATGCTCAAAAAGGAAGGAGCGCTATAGAATGAATAAAAAAATCTAATTAAAAACTAGAAAACTGAAAGTAAATATATATTAGTAATATATTTTTTTTCTTGATGTGCATGCAACATAAAACTAACTTGGAGCTCCTCTTAACCAGGGGAAAGAAATAAATTGGTTCTTTTAAGTAACCTACAATGAGTTAGAGAAAAATAATCTCAAGAAAAAAAGAAAGAAATGGATTTAAATGAATAGCAAGTGGATCCCTTACAAAACAAATCTGTAAAATCTTCTAAATATTTTTTGTACACTTTAAAAGAATGTCAATAAGATGATATTTTATCTAATACCATGAAACATTTATCCAAACAATATTCACGAATGACAAAGTATGAAAGTGAAGAAATAAATAAATCACAAGACTAAGACACATCTCAAGGTGAAAACTACAAATGAGATAAGAATTTTAAAGTGGGAAACTGAACATATTGGAGAAAAAAATCACATGATCTTATTAGAAGGTTTGCTACCAAAATATATATAAGTACAAGATTAAATCAAGAGCACAAGAGAAGAAGAGAGAGAGATATGATATTCTAGTGAGGAAAGGAGGAGAAGAAGGGTTCTTTTATAGAATTAGAGGAGGATAATGAGAGTTACAAAAAATCTCATTAATACCTTACAAGCCTCCTATGTCTATTGTACTTGTGTTTTAGTACCTTAAAAAATGAAGGGAGGTGTGTACCATGTGGGGGAAGGAATTACTCATGAAAGTAACTCCAAAATCCTAAAAGAGCACAAAGAGGTGAGTGACATCTCAAGGAATCTATATTTCTATGGATTAATAATTCACATATATAAAAATTATACACACACAAAAAAATAACTTAAGATAAAAATAAATTATTCTAAATAAAAGGTAATCTTAAAAAATTGCATCAACACTTAGTTGGGTAGAAATACATCAGTCTTGATCCCTCTTTGGAGTATTGGTATATAGGCAACTCTCATCCTAGTAGGGTGTTGAGGATGTCCAGCTTACCCCACTAACAACACACCTTACTACTTATGTCAACTAGATGCCCTAGTAACATGGAGGATCAGGGTTTGCACATAAAATTATTCAAAATAAGTCATATAAAAATATCTAGAACTCATGCATATAGGAATAGGCTTGACAAACATAGACACAATTACACTTAGAAGCTAAGAATAGTTTTGCGCAAAGAACACTACCACCAAAATAGAGACACTAGTGCCACATGAAACTACAATCTAATTAGGGAGCTACTACCCAAGAAGGGTTTTTAAACTTGGATCCTATTTGTGACACTCAAACCAACCTTTGTCTTAGTTTTCGGCCTTTAGATCTCATATTTTAATCATTTTCTAGTTAAACACTTGTTTGCATTATATTTTACTATTTTTAGAAAGGTCAAATTAAGTCAATTTTATTACAAATTAGTGGCTATATTTATTGTATATTTCTACCATGATTTACTATACTTATCCCTTTAACAACATATGATTTACATTCACTAAGTCCTAAATGGTTAAAACACCTAATCTTTATGTGCACCTATTAAATTTGATTGATCCTTGGAAAACAAATAAGCCTCTTCTTGAAAGAAATGAGTAGTTTGGAGATAATTGTCAAGATTTTTCCAACCTACTTGTTTGTTTGGGATAGTAGGCCTTACCATTTATTTGATAAGATGATCTTTATTTTGAATGATTTATTTAGGCCTATCAAACTAAGATATAACTATTAGAACTCCATTGGTATCTTTGTGCTGATCCTTAGGTTACATTGGCTTTATAAAAGCTTCAAATGCTTCAATGATATCAAAATATTGTTGTCATGTGTCATCAAGATCTTTTTGAGGCTTATCAAAGTTAGGTAGAATGATGTTTTACTCATGTATAAAATAGGTTCCTAAGCTTGATACTCCCATAAGATCATATGGGTCAAATTCATAACAATCCTTTGCCCATTCATCAAATGACCAATCAAGAACTTCTTCTACTGGTCTAGTGGCCCCATGGTGAGAAAAATTATTTTCTTGTGTAAACATAAGGTTCATTATGATAGATTTCTCTTTAAGTATACAATAGGATGAAAATTCTACCTTTTCATCTAGATCCATGCCACCAAAGTCATTTTTCTTGCCAATTCAATAGAATAAACTCACTTTGTGCTTGTGTTTGATCATAGAGTTCTTCCTTCTATGAAGTTGGTTCAGTTGACTACCTTTGAGAAATTGACATAATTTAGATCATCAAAGCATGGTTTAGAACTCCATTTACACATGTGTTTTGGTTGTGAGGCTGATTTTATGGAAAACACCGCTTATAGTCATGAAACAAGTTATTTTTCATAGGTATAATGGCTCTTGAAGTGATGGTAGCATTAGGATTTTACCTATTATAAGGCCTAGCATGTGTGATTTATCCTTGATATTATATTGCCTTGGTAAGGTTGATTATGAGGATAATATGGATAAGTGTAATGATGATATGGCTTGATATATTGAGATTACTACCTATTTAAATTCATTAATTAATTTTCAAAGATTTGCAATAATGTCTTCACTTCATGTAGTTTATTGGGAGGAGCAATAGGTGTGGCTTGTTGGCTGGTTACTGCAAAGATGGATGCCAAAGTGGGATGTGTTGGTAGAGGTTAAGGGAATAAAGGCATTAGAGGCCTAGGGCATATATTCCCTACTTGAATTAAGTTATTTTTATCCCTTATTGTAATAACATATGTAGCTGGTAACATAATATCTCCTATAGATTGAATCATGACAACAATATCACTATTCAAAGACCTCAAGTAGTATAATAATGCAATTTTAGGTATAGGATTTACCAAGGGTGGGATTATATACCATGTCTTCTAGAATATAAATTTGAAGTCCACTATATATTCATGAGGAACTCTTTTGATGGTAGTATGTTATTCCATGAGAGAGAGAGAGATGATCACTCTTGTCTTCAAATTACTAGAAAAGTCTCTCTCCCAACTCATCCCAATTTGGTATTATACTAGGTTGAAACCCTCTATACCATTGAAGATCCCTTTCATTCAATGAACTAGCAAGAAGTCTCACTACCACATTATCTTGAGTGATGTTATTGGCTACACAAATGCTGACAATGTCTTGTATATGCTATATGGGAGTGGTAATATCCTCACCAGTGAAAAATCGAATGCTATTAAGAGTTGTAACTCAGATATCATCATATTATTGAATAGATAATGGGCTACCTCAATTAAATTCAAAAAATAGATGATTCATTTTGGTAGTCATATGATGAATATGATTCAACCTTCATCTTGATCTAGGAAATCTACCAAATAGAGGTGTTAATTCAGCACTTGGAGAAGGTTGTATAGAACTTATACCTCTTCTTTCTAAAAACCTTGACAAAGCAGTCCTTCTTTTAGAAAATAATTATATTTTAACAAATTGAAAATTAGTAAATTTTGTTGAAGACATTTTCTTCTTTGGCATGAAGGTGTAGATCTGATTTGAAACTAGAAAAATATGGAGTTTCCAAGTGCCTCTAAAATGTATTTAATAGCTAAAACTTGCTAAGAACAAAAACAATTCCTTCATTGAATTCTTCCAATTCTACAAAAAAAGTCTCACTAGGCATGCCAAACATGGTTTTCATTTTGATCATGCACCTGTTCATTCAATCAAATGATCCAATGGAAATAATGGAATAATCCACAAAGTGTGAGACCTTGGCTCCTTGGGATGAACCTCTAGAGAAGGATATCTACTTTCTAAACTAAGATGCCCTTGATTTAGGATTATATTCAAGCCTAAAACAATGCTAAATATACCTATCTATAATTAAGACTATGCTTTTGTTGGTGGAAAAGGGAAAAAAATGAAATGAAACATAAAGAGGTGATGCACCAGTAGTCTATAAATCTCCTTTACTTGCCTAAAATAGAACAAGATAACATATAATGGCTAAAATTATCATACACAATCTTCAAATTGAACCTCTTTTGCATACCTATTTTTTAGAGAGGTATGAAACTTAATAGATAAATAGGAGGGCCATCATCTACCTTAAAAAATGCTAGAATGGTGAGTTTTCATAGATAATTCATGCATAAGTTCAATAATACATAGTATAAAACCTATAAAATATGATGGTATTACATAGAGGTGATGGGAATTTGGACAACAATTCAATAAAAAATAGTTTTCTACAAGTAAAGTTCAACAAGTTCATGAAATACACAAAATATGTAAGTGTTTGATGAAGGCAAATTCAATATTTTATTGATTCTAAGCATTAAGAAAACATAAAAAGACTCCAAAAGAGAATTTTTTGTCATATTGAAGAAGATATATCAATAAAAAGACATTTTCAGCCCTATATATAAGAAAATGAGCTAAGAAAGAAGATGAAAGCACTATAAGACCTGATAAATGTTATGGCTATATCATAATTCAACCTATGTAAGAGAAGAAAAAAGTGAAAATGGGGTCATTAAGCCCCTCAAATGCATTAGGAATCTCCTATGAAGGTATTCAATGAATGTTGGAATAATAGTGGAGGAGGAGAGTTCACTCTTAACATTTTTGTCCTTTGATGGGATTGTGGATAGTGGATGTGTTTCCTCATAACTACTTTATTTTTAGAAAACTCTCAATTTTAGCCTTAATTTACCCATCTCCATTTCCCATGCATGCATTATAAAGAGAATATAACTCAAGTTTATTTGACATGACCATCATGCTTGTTGAATTATTGAATTGAAGGAGGTCTCCTATGCCATTTGGATTCTTGATTTGAATTGACCTGATTCCCATTTTATGGAAGGCATTACACATATTCAAGGTGTAGTTTTCAATGACTCATACCTCCTTCATGATATTAATAACTATAAAATCCATTTATGGTATCACTATACATGTTTTATAAGCATAATCTAATGAAAATTCATTTTTAAATCCATTTGAGTATCTTTAGGAGAGGCGGAGATGCTAATGCATCATCATATTTTCCCATAAGAGTTCTTGGAGAAGCTAAGAAACCTGCATTTTTGTGTTTGAGGTATTAATATTATCTTATATTTCACCTTGAAAACCTATGATGATCTCACTACAACCCTCACAAGACCCTTATAAATTTTTTTCTGGTCTATGAGATAGTATTGAGGTCATAAAACTTCAATTTATAGATATCACAGTAGGTTATAAATCTTGACAATCTTCAGATATGTCCTATAGGATTGTAAATATGTTTGGTTGATTAAAGATCTCATACATTATTATTGAAAACCATAGAGATCATATTTAGTACTTTCAACTTATTTTAAATAGTTTCAACACTGGAGATATTTTTTAATGTTTGCAGGCCTACAACTTTCTCATGTTTGAGCTCTTGGTTCTCTAGGCTTGGAAATATGCTTGTCTAGATGATCCTTGAAATAAACCTCATGAAATATTGGTGTATAATTTTAAATGGTTTTATAAGGTTCTTGGATTAAAATATAATGTATTTATAACCATTAATATTCCTCTACTAATTTTTTTGAATGGCTTATGATCATGAAGCTCTCAAAGGAAGATCAACTTGTAACCTACTTGAGTGAGCTAGTTAGGACTACAATCCCTATTGAATATAAATGAAAATTAAACAAGGAATATTTATGACATTAAATAATTTATCACACAAATATAATATTTCCTCAAATTTTCATAATTATCCTTACCTTCAACCAACCTTGATCATGCAAGAAAACATAAAAGACTAATTTCTAGGCCTACAGACTAAGTTATTAGCATAATTTTTTTTAAAGATTTAAAATCAATTTTAAACAACCTATAAATTTTTTATAACATATTTATACACATTTCTACCAATTTCCATCAATTTTTGAGCGTTCATTTTTCTTTTATGAGTATTTTTTACCTCCAAACCCTAGTAGGCCAATAAGTAGGCCGAGAGCACTAAAAAAATCATAACCAGAGTTTTATGACCTATTTTTGAGCCTTTAAAATTTTAAAAGTTCTGACCCATCATCATACTATTTTTTAAATTCATTTAGGCACCTAAATTAACCTTAAAACATGGAGAAAACATGCTTTTCTTTATGTTTTTTGCACCTTTCTTGACTATTTACAACTAGTGGAATTGTAGGTGTGTTTTTGAGCTCAATATGAACTTGATCTAAGGTGAAAATCCTACATGAGTACCTTGAAATTTTTTATTAACACCTTGATACTATTCTTTGATGTTGGACTGTATTCCATTTTCCTTGAAATCCTTTCATGCCTCAATAGATGAATACAAATTTGCTTTTTAGCTCCTTGAGAGAGCCTTGAAGGCTTAATGAAGCTATTAATTTGATAAAAACACTATGAAAAATATAAAACTTACCTATATATATATATTTTAATAATTATTATACCCTTAAAATTCATTCTTGATGCCATAACAAGCTTCAAAACCTCAAAAAATACACGTTTAGGGTTTAGTGTTTAAGCAAGGTTTTAGAAATGCCTATACCTTTTCAATTAAAATGAAATGATTATAACATTATCCCATGATATAAACATAATTTTTATGGTACTTAAAACACATTTTATTCTATACAATACTTTAGCCAAGCCATGCATCTACAAAATGAAGATAACATGTGATTTTTTACCATAAAACCTTGTAATTTCTCCTTGTTCAATCTAGAGGTTTTTAGGTTAATTTATTGTTATTGTTGATCATGGATCCATATATATATCATAAATATGTTTATTATGGCCTAAAAAAACCATTCCAAGACTCTTCTATAACCATGAACTTATAAAACTAAGAAATAGGCATGATTGTCATTGCTTGAAACCCTTGCAAAAATGGTCTTAACCTAGTTTTAAAACCATAAAATTTATTTTATAACTCATAAAGGTTTTTAAGCACTGATTAATGGATATTATATATAATTATAACCTCATTATTCTTTTGGATCATTGGTATACCATGCCTTTGCATTTAAACCTATAATCTTCATCAATGAGCATAAAAAATCCTTTGTATCCTTTGTGAATGGATTGCTTGAAGGAGATTTGGAGCCAATACCACCTTGAAACATTGTAGAATTATTTTTTACATATAGGATGAATAAATTTGATCTCATCACCTTGAAAACAATGGAGATAATACTGAAGTCTACAACCTTTAAATTCATGATTCTCTTTCCCACGCTGGGAGGTGAAGAAGACCGCCAAAAGGTAGGGAGAGAGGGAAAACCAAGTAAAACAATTATTTTACATTCCTTGACCATTTATATGGATTATAAAGATCATTAAGAGTCTTAAAATATAAAATTACCTTTATAATACCTTAATAATGTTTTACTCTCTCAAAATTAATTTAATAAGTAACTGAAGATCCTTTTAACCCCTATATGAACTCATAATAAGTTTTTAAGACTTTTTGATGTATTTATGACATTATGAGTGACTTAAGACATTTTTTGAACTTATTATGACCAACGAATTACTCTTAATATTATTTTTTCTCTATTTCCCATTATAAAGTAATGAGATATACCTATAAAAGGCTAACATGGTACTCATAGTGACTTTAAACTCTTGCTAGTGTATCTTATCCTTGAAAGGCATTTCATGTTTATAACTATCCAATAGGCTTCATTAGGCCATCATCACCTTAGGACTATCCTGTTAGGATTTTTAACAATATTTTTCACTAAGGAGAAACTTCAATGCTTTTTAAACATAAAATGGGGTCTAACAAGGTTAACAAAACCTCATTTAAGACCTTTTGACACCTATTCATATTGAAAACCAACCCAATAGGTATCCTGTAGAACTAATGCAACCATGACATCAAAAAATGATTATTAGTCCTCATCTATTGAAGAAAAAGCTCAAGTAACCTCAATGATCCCAATATACCTATTCTTAGCCAAGAAAATCATCATGAATGTGCTTGAAAGGACTTTACTCAACTGGTTTTGGTAGAAAATGATCCATCCTTATGCAAATAGGTGTCAAGAGACCATTGTGACTAGAATAGTAAATACTACTCAAATATTATGTATTCAAAGGTGTCATAATAAAATGTTGAAGACCTATGTGCTTGATAAGAGTAGAAATGGAGTAATCATTGTTACCAAACCATCTTAGAGAGGTAATACTATATGTTATAAATTATCCTTTATATGCCTATCAAATGATTTTACTACCCTTGAGATGGCTTGTAACTCTTACTCTATGTATCCAAGACTATAAATTAGTGTCATTTTACATGACTTTTAACTTAACATATTTTCAATCATGACACTATGAATAGGTTGTATGTTGATATATGCTATAATAAATAGATCATGCCTATCTAAATCATCATCATTGATTTCATTATCATTGAATGTGATTACTAGACATTGTGCTAATGTTCATGTAAATGTTCTAATAATTTCATCTATTGGATGTCCATATGTATTAGGAGAAGGAGGTGAATTGTACGTATGATGTACTTATAAATTATTTACATTCTTGAATTTACCATGATTTGGTAAAGGATTGCTGAAAGTTTTTAACTTTGCATTATCATTCTTTTATGGTATTTATTCCTTTGTGGGTGGGCTTACCTCAATAGTATTGTCATCAATGGGATATTGAATTTTATGCCTTAGCATGTAACATTTATTTTTATAATTCCCAATGCATCCATGCTAATCATAATATGCATTAGTGTTAAAGCCTTTAGGTTGAGGCTTGGTTAAATCAAGCTCAAATAGAGAAGGTAGAGAGATGAGATTAAAACCGATAAGTTTTTTAACAAGAAATGAGGAGGTTGTGGTAACCTTGTAAATTGTCTCCTATGTCGAGCTATCAATTTAAGATTGTTTGTTGGTTTTAATATTACATTAACGGTTACTCTAGATTCATTCTTACTTTCATTATATTTGACCTTATAATTTGGCTTTCTTTTGAGCTTACCATTTGATGTAGATGGCACACTTTGTGCATATTTTAACTTGTTCAATGATATAAACTTGACTTGACTTTATTTGACTATGTGACATAGATCATAAAAATATTTGAATTTATCAATTCATGTAGTGATTCTAACAAAATTTGAGTAAAGATATCTTACAATTCATTATTTTCCATATGTCATATTTACAAGCATATTCTTGTACTGAAGGACATATTCAATAATAGTTTCATTTAACTATTTATTGAGCTTAAAAATTTGTGCATAGGATAAATTTTCACCAATGTTTATTGAGAAGTGTGCTAGGAATTGATTTTCCAATGGGTTAGATGCCCTGATTGATTTAAGGGGGAGATCATTGAACCATTGAAATACATAGTCTTTGAGACTTCTTGGAAAGAACTTGGTGAATAATTTATAATTATAAGCATAGTCTAAATATATTGCATGTAAGGAAGGAATATGTTGTTTAGTATCACCTTTACCCTCATAAAGTGGTATCTTAGGTGCCACAAAACCTAGTGGTAGTGGGTAAGAGGCTCAAGTGCTAAAGGATTATGAAGTAAAGTATGAGAGTATATTGAGGGAATATATTTGAAGACACCTTGCTCAAGATTTAATATTTTATCTTTTAAGTCTAGAACAATTTGTTTAAAAAAGGAAATATTAGGTGAAGTTGGAAGTGGATCTTGTGTAGTGATCAGAGAGGTGTGTGTGAATCCCTTGTATAAATAGGCATGTTAATTTATTGTAAACTAAGTGATTCCCCCATACCTATGGATGATGGCACATATGTAACTTTAGATATTGATATATGAATGAATAAAATAGTATTAAATCAATTAGGATGAACAAATTTTAAAGGCACCTCTTGTTATGGTGTTATCTATGCTTGAAATGGAATCTTAAATGCTAGTAGTAATTGGATAACTTTATCCACTTGTTGGGGACATTATCAAAGCCCTTGATATAAATTAGATAATTATTTGACTTGCTTGGGATATAATGCATTAAGTTTATTTGGATCTATTATATTATCGCTTTAAATATTAGCTTGATTATCATGCATAGTTTCATTATTTTGATTATCACTTTTATCATTAACATCATCTTAAATGTGAATATAATTATGGAGAGTTACATCATTATATTGGTCATCAATATTTATGTTATCCTTTTTAGAAGAGATTAAAGGAATTTGAATATGGTCAATAGGGGTTCCATTAATCTATCACTACACCTTAGAGGTAGAGAATATGCAACTTTCTAAAGTGTCATGAAAAGTTGTGAAAGAAAAAGGGAAAATGGGTACAACTAGTCAAGGGCATGTTTGCTTTGTAGGCTCTCATATATACTCATCCTAGTATTAAATAGTGAATATGGCCTTGAAGGCACTAACTATGAATAATTCCACCATTCCCATAGCCACACTATCTTGTTTCTAGGGTACATTGAGAATAAATTCCCAGGGTTAACTGCTTACCTGTGCACTACAATAAAATATGACTGAAGGCTTCCCATGGATGAAAACTAACCCATAAGAATTTTAGATATACCATGAGGTATGTGGAAACTAAAATATATGTTTAGTGTTGTCTAATGGCTTAAGTATTGGGGCATTACCTCTCATACCATGGCACAAGTAAAATTGAAAGCTGATTTGCATAGGATGGCAACTCCCATGATATTTAAAAATGTTAGGATACACTTTTTAAGAAAACAAAGTAAAAGGAAAAATGAAATCATAAAAGAATAAAAAACAAAAGTTTGAGTTCAACAATTTGTTTTACCCTATTTTGATAAAACACTAAGTGTATTATGCTAATTACATAGGTGTAAAAATAGAAATATCATAATGCTTAAGATATATAATATTCAACTATTCTAATTTTGAAAAATTATTAAATATAAAAAGTGATATTTTGGCAAAGTAATATGTAGACACAAATTAACATTTATTACTAAAATAATGTACTTTTTACAACTCCTTATACACATTTAGCTCATTCTTGATTCCATGGTCATTAATCACTCTTCCTCTTAATAAAATTCCAATTCTAAACGTACATATCTAATATTGAAGATAACCTAAACTCACTTACAAATTAATCCACACTCCTAGTTTAACTATCTCTACTCTTCAGACCATATCATTCTATTTGTACTATCCCACTTCGTGGTTTTATCCACTTACACCAACCTCATCCTCCCAATAAACAAAGACTTTTTGATCAAATTAAAAATGACCTAATGGGTCATCCCACACATTTTATGAGTCCCATCTAAATCAATTCCAAAATTTTCACTATAAAGCCACATTTTATAGCCATTATCCATGAGAAGCTGATATGATTAAAAAACACTAGAATATATAACTACACATTGAGATAAGAACACCTACTTTCCCCATCCATAGTCTATATGGTCATAGTTTCCTTGAGATAAGTGTACATACACATCTAAGGTCATAGGTTATTGTTTAAGCACTTAATCACATAAGTATTTCAGTAACATTCAATATTTTACACAAGTATTTCACACACACCACCATAGCATGGGAGAACTACATGGAGTTTGATCCCTCTTTGAAGTATTGGTATATATGAAATTATAAACATAGGGGGTCTTGGGGTCTATCAAAATTTAAACTGTTAAACCCTTTCTCTATTTTTATTTATTTATCATTTGTTGTATAGTGAGTTAGGGTTACAAGTAAAGAATAAGGTGCATAGTGGATTCTATAATAGATCGAGATATACTGCATAGTTAAATAGGATATATAGGCAAAGTGAACCTATCTTATTAGTTAAAAAGAGAAAAACCTCATAGAATGTTGACATGCCCTAAGGAATCTAATGTTAACCACCCCTATCTAATTATAATAGCCTTGTCCCAGATCTAAGTGAAGCATTCTTCCTGATTCATAGTGTCATTACATAGTCACATAGTTGACTTCATAATCACATGTAGAATCCTGCACATTTGATTTATAGCTAAGTTGTATTTATTTAGTAATTTTACATTTTAACATATTTCTAAATTTAGTAAGTTTTAAATCAATTTGTGTCATTTATTACATATCTATAGTATTCTGATTATACTCATCAAATTTTTTAATTAGGATTAAAACTCCTTTAATTTATAAATTTAATAAAACATATTGGTGAACCAAATATGGATCAAACACACAACCATTTGATATCTAACATAGTATCTTGTCTTGGAGATTAAGCCCTAATAATACAGTACATATTAAAAAAAAGGTTTTACCTAGTTAATCATAGTTCACTCACATATTTTACTTAGAAAGAAGTTTTAGACAACAACACTCCATTTGGACAAGGGTACAAGTATACTATGTACATAATAATATGATGTTATCCCAATAGTTAGAAAAAATAGTTTATAGAATTCTTAAAATGTCACTTAGTGTACAAATCAACTATAATATTGTTCATAAACAAGTTTCAAGTTATTACATAGGTATGTCTTAGTTTTTTATTAATTTGGAGGCATCATGCATTTCATGTGTTCATTATCACATAAGTTTTCATTTATAAAGATACATGATATTACTCAGTTATTGAGTATATAAACACCCAAATATCAAATTGGGGGAATATGTGTGGCACATGACCACCTTCTTACTTAGTTTGAACTAGTTTCATAGATGGAGTGGCAATAGCTATCATTATTTGTGTTGTATACACCTGAATCATATCATACAATATTATGCACTAGGTTTACACTGAAAATGAACCTTATTTTTTATATACAGTGGTTGTTTTACCTTTTTTCACCATATTTCACACCAAAAAAATATGTAAGAATTCATATATAGATTCCAAGCTACTCTATCTACATTGAATTTTGTACTAATGGAGTCAACCACACCTTGAGTTCTTAAGCACACTCTCTTTTAAATGAGGATTGGGGCATGCAAAATCTAGTCCAAGTGTTTCAAATGAAGAATAAATATCTAAGGGTCATACCCTCTTTAACCACCAATTTTTCACTAGAAAACACAATGGTTTATGTACCCAATTAGGTGTATTCATTACTTATTATTATATCTATAAATTTTATTGTCTTTACTTTATACATGGATTCCAAGTTACTCTACCTACATTGAGTTGTGTGATGATGGAGTCAAGCACACCTTTAGTTCTTAAGAACACTCTTTTCAATGAGGAATGGGGTATGCACAATCTAGTCCAAGCATTTCAAATGAAGAAGAAATATCCAAGGTTCCTACCATCTTTAGTCATAACCTTTGCACAAAAAACAATAGTTAATGTACCCAATCAGGTGTATTCATTCTTTGTTATTATACCTATAAATTTTATTATCTTCACATATTGATTTTTATCTTAAGTAAGGAGTGATTTTATACATATTTAATTTCAAGTTCTATGTGAATGAAAATTCAATGTTGTGGCCTACATTCAAGACTATTATTCATAGGTAAGTTTAGGTATCCACTTTTCACTTTTCTCTAGTACCTTCATTTTATTCAATTAGTAGAATAAAAGCGGGGTAAATTTAAACACATAAATTAACATTTATTACAAAAACAATGTACTTGGTCACCACTCCTTATACACACTTAGCTTAGGCCTAATTATATAGTATTTGATTGCCCTTCTTTCAATTTTTATGCAAATGACCCTTACCTCTTAAGTAAATTATGATTCTAAATATCCCTATATAACATCATAAATAACCTTAACTCACTTATAAACTGATCCACACTTCCGATTTAGCTATCTCTTCTCTTCAAACAAGGCCTCTCCATTTGGACTATCTCATTCCTTAGTTCTATCCAATTCCACTAGCTATGTCCTCTCACCAAACAATGAATCTTTGCTCAAATTGAAAACAACCTGATGGGTTGTCCCACATATTTTTAAAGTCCCATCCAAAGGAACTCCAAAATGTTCACTATAAAGTGTTTCTACAAAAATTAATTATCAATTATAATTAATTCTAATTGGAATTGTAAACTATTTAAATAAGATCTATGAAGTTAAATGAGACATAATATAGTAAATACAATTATCTATAAAATCTATAGAAATAGAAAATTACTAAAAATAGAAAATAGAGGTAGGGTTTATAATTATCCTTGTAAATATATTAATTTAGATTGTAATAAATTTTTGTGACTTGTGAGTGATTTAATAAACTATAAACACTGATGCATCAAAAAAGAGAGATCCACTATATACTAGGATAAGTCCGTAGAAGGCAGACAAGGTTGGAGTGAATTGTTTTTTACAACTATGGATTTGTCTAGACATAGTGTGTTGGATCTAAAAATTTGGGTTTGTTCACCTTTGTCTGTATGTGACCTATTTTTATGTGGAGCTCAATTTGACACAGTGGTACCTATAAAATCAATGCCTTGGTCCTACACAAGAATAAAAATATATCAAATGCGAAAGGGGAAAAAGGGGGGATATGGGAATGGCCAAACTATCCTCATAAAAACCCTTGTTGACTGAGTGTTGCCTACATATCCCTCAGGCTTCAGGATGATCTAGTTCTCCCTTTAGGGAGGAAAAATTGATTTCAACTATAAATGTTTTAATTAGAATGTTTAACAAATGATTCCATTAACCTATAATAAAAAAAATGCTATACTTGTCCAAGGATTGTGGTATTGGAACATAATTAAAATAATACTATTTACTCATATGATAGATTCTTTTGAAATAATAAAAGATATGGTTTTGTTAGTCAGAGATATTTAGGTTCAAGTGTGACCTTTGATATTATTTTATTGGAGAAAATTTCAAATGTTTTTGATAATCTACTTATTGGTTTATGTGGGAAAGTTGTTATGAAGCAAGTTGTTTTGAAAAGATGACTATTAAAGCAATGTGGACAAGGCCACACTATTAGATAAGGCTATAGTGTACCCTTGTCTGTCTGGTGCACTCTCATCCAACAAGAACATATATTTTTACAACCAAAGTGATAGTGAAATATATATGTTCAAAATGGATGAATAGAGATAAAATAGGTAGGTTTAGAAGATATTCACATTAATTTTGATATTTTTAAGGATTTATTAGAGATTGTGAGTTATCAAAATGTCAAATTGACCATTTAAGGTAAAGATGATAAGAACAAACATTGTCAAATATTTATTGATTAAATTTAAGTGTCTAAATTTACCCTCCCCCTTATTATAGTGATGCATAAAATTATTAGAGTAAAGGAAATGCAATACCTAACTTTGCATACATACTTTGTCTTTGTCATGGAGATGTGCATGACCCCTTGTTGAGGCATGTGAATAATTAGTTAACTTGTGGAAAATTGAGAGTGATCAAGTCTCAATTTGAAGAAGAGGAGAAAGAAGACTGCCCGAAGGGTATGTGCCCTTGCGGGGGGCTCTTGCCGAGAAAAAATAGTGAATATTTTTGAGTTGTAAATATTATATTATCCAACCCTCAGATATTATGTTTTAATAATTTTTAATAAGTGGTAACCAAAAAAGTGGTTCACTAAAGTGCAACCAAGACGTGAAAAATCACTAAGCTCAAACACGACTCAATTTTTTAACTTAAAACAAGATGTGGGCACCAATACATGGATAGATAAAGTTTAACCAAGATGTAGAAAATAACTAAACTCAAATGTGGTCCACTTGAAAAATACAAATCATACTAGTGCAAACATATATAGATTCAAACTATAAATTCTTGAAATTTTGATATTTAAAAAAGAGAAATATAAATTGTGTAGAGTTTTATCTTGTATATGAATGAATATCACCCATTATAATATATAAAGTGATAATTTTATCCTTTGAAAACTATTTAAAAACTTGTAACTATCTTTTCACAAGTATATTTGTGCTTGAGTAATTGTAAGAGTGGAGTGCATAAACAATCCGAATGCCCCCAAAATCTAATTTTTTTGATTTTACACATTGTAAACTATAAAATATGAAATATATTTCTTGTGAATGTTTGGAGATAATACCATTATGATCCCCCATTTTGAGATGATGAAAATTAGCTATAAATCACTTGTATCAAAAGAAAAAGTGAGAGTATTTATGAAAGATGTAATCAAGTAATAAAATGTGAATATTTGAATTGTATTAGAACTAAAAGATGTAACTCTGAAGAATATGGAGATTTTTTATATTACATTACATCATTGTAATTGAATATATAATTCAAGGAGTGTATAAATCATGTAAATAACTTACAAGTATTTTATATGTATTGTATGCATAATTTTGAAAACATTAAGCATTTGAAGCATAGAAGTAGTATGTGCATAATGTGTATCATGACACCATATTTGTATGTAATAAATACCTACTAGTGCATGATAGGCATCATGACACCATAATAAAAAGTAAAAAAATGTAAGAAAAGTCACATAATGTTATGTAATAAGAAATAAATACAACATAAAAGGGACCATAGAGTTAGAAAACTTACATAAATGTCACATATAAGGCCAAAAGGTTGAATACAATTTACATGTGAATGTCACATAAACATATAAGGACAAAGGCCACACCCACAAGGCATGATTATGACATACAAGTATGTGGGTGTATGTTGAACATACACAAGGCCAAGGGTTAGATACAATAAGCAAATAAGTTGAAACATATGATCTAATGCAAAAAGAATATTAAATAAGCATAAAAAAATTGAAATTAGCTTATTTTTATCAAATGTGTCTATGATCATGTTTATAAAATAGCATATTCATTAGGATACATGTAAAGTATGAGTGAAAAAGAGAAATATATTTTCATTATAGATCAATCAATAAAAAGAGGGTTTGGATAAATAAAACTTGTAAGAGTGTTTGTATAGAACAATGAGATACCCCAAAATAATCAAGGTTATTGGTTACAAGGCTATCTCAAGATCAAAACCATAGAACAATATTAATAAGCAACAAAGGTAAGGAACAAAGAAGCTATGTACAAGTAAGGGATACTAGGCCAAGACTATCATAAAGGGGACTTTATATGAATATGGAGGAGGATGAGCATAATTATACTCATATACATGATGTGTAATAAAGGACTCTTGTGAATAGTAATAAGTGCCCACTGAATATGCGTATGAGTCACTATAATAACAATCTTATACAAATCAGGATTGTAATCATAATGTGTTCACTATTATAAGATAAATTTAACTTCTTATATTGTTCTTGAGAGTATGAAAAATTAACTGTGCCATAGATTGGAGATATCTTCTTGAAATTTAGTTCATCATTATTATGAGCTTGCATCTTATCTTGAATTAGAGTATGATCATGTAGGAGTGGTTGAACATTAGGAAGAGAATTTTATTGAATTAGAGATAGAATAATGTCTTTTAAATTTTTCACCTTATCTCTTTCCTTTACATATGTGATAAAATATTGCATAAAGGAAACTTTGTGCTTATCTTGAATTTGTTCTTGCAATTTTTATTTTGGTAATGGGTCTTTTTCCAATCTTATTTGTTCATATTATTCTTTTTGGAGTCTTTCTTACTCTATGTTTTTTTTGGATATTTTCTTGTTTTGAATTATATTTTGGTATCCAAATTTGATTTTTATGTTATTTTTTCACTTTTAATTTAGGATATGTAAGATTAATGGATTTATTAATAGGTTTATCTTGTATAAGATCATAAATATAAATGAGACTTTGTATTATGTTCTTTGGATCCTAATGATTATTTGTAGATGCTCATACATTCTATGATATATAATAGTGTTTTGATATTTATAGAGGAGGCATATCATGTAAATAATTAACTTATTTTGAATCATTTCTCTTATAATCTCACTTTGTCTCTTATTATCCTTATGTATAACTTTTGAAACATTAAGTGTAGATGTATGTTTCTTATGAGGCACATGATAATTACTTGAAGATGTAGTTATATGAATAATACTAGCATGATCTATATTTATAATAAGTTTATTTCTATTTTCAAGAGATGTGATCTTTGAACTTAAATATTGATTTTTATTTTGTAACTCTTTTATTGAATTTTGCATAGTGGTGACTTGATATTTAAGGGATTCACTAGCATAATACTTAGGTTTAATTAATTGAATAGAAAAAACATCAATATGAGATGTGGGATAAGATGGGATAGGATATTCTTTTAGATTGAGAGATTAATTGATTATGCGTGAGTTATTTATTTATTATTGATCACTAGAAAGGGATGCATTATCATCATGTGATGAATTTATGATAATATTATGACATTGTGGTACACGAGTAACATCATGTGAATATAAGCGTGAGGATGGAGTAGGAGTAAAATATTTATTGAAGCCGATAAGTTGTGAATATATTACATAATATGAGACATATTAAATATATTGTAGAACCACTACAAACAAAAAGAACCAATATAACTAACAAAACCATAAGCTAATCATATTTAAATGGTAAATCTACATGACTAACAACTATAACAAGTCACTAAAAATATAAAAAGATTATAATAAGATTGAATATTAAAAAATATATTCCTATACCCTCTCTTAATGACTAAATGACATGTTTTAATAATTACTACAATAAAATGATTAAGCTCAGGCATGAACTTAACCAAAATGTAGTTTTGTTGCCACTATAAAAAAGTATCCAAATGTCCCTATAATCTCCAATCCATATTGTCAAAGTACATGTGTAATGAGTTGCTAAAATTTCCAAGTAGAGTAGGAAATGTTGTTGAATACCAGGTTCACTAGATTTTTTTGTTCCTTGAATTATTGTCATGTCTTGGATGTGACATGTTTTTCATATTTTTTAGAGCGATCAGTTTCAACAAAATTTTATAATATACATCAATACTAAACAACATAACATATCCCCTAAGGTATATTTGTGCATTGAACTATTAAAAACCCAAAGACTACTAATTTCCATTGTTGAATAATTTAGGAACATTTACTGTTCACAATAATCTTCAGATTTTCTAGCATGCCCCTTCCTCTATCACCAATATTCATGGAAAACATCCATTTTGGTTTGAATTTAGTCTTTAAACTCATGATTAGTTTCAATACCTAGGAAACAATATTAAGATAAAAATTCACTTGATTTTCACCTTGCACATTCTATTTTCTTGACCTTATAGATTTCCCTTCCAATAAGTAAGGCAATTCATCTTTCCTTACATCTTTCATTGTGGTATGGCACCACTTAGGTCTTTTGTGTTGGAATTATTTATTTGATTGTGAAGAGTGAGAACACTCTCTTCACTAATAGAAATAGACTCTTCTAGTTTTTCCATATTTGAACCCTATTCAAATTTATTATCAAAACTTATCCCAAAAATATCATCATCATGTAGCAATATATTATTATTAGTAGATTGACCATTATTAGAAAATAATGGTACTATTTCATCTACAAAAACATCTTTACTCACAATAATTATATATTTAGAGACATATAATAATTTGTATGCATCTCTTTGATCCCAATAACCAAAAAACATGTATACTTTACCCAATATAAAATTGATAGATCCAAAAATGCGAAAAGTACTCACATCTAGTGTTTTTCCAGACTATGTTTCTTTTGGTGTCACATTCTTCAAGGCTTGTGTGGGAATTTTTTTAAGAGTGTACACAAATATATTCATAGCTTCCACCCACTATTGATGTGGTACATTGTAGCTATCGACCATACACCATGTCATCTCCAATATTGTCTTGTTATGCCTTACCATGAATTTATTCTATTGTGTAGAATATTTCCTATGTATACCTTCTTTAGATAAATATATTGTATAATTCCATGAATATTTTAGATACAAACTTATCCCCATTAATTTATCTAAGAGATATTACATGTTTTTCTCCCTATTTATCTACCATAACAAAATGTGGTAGAATATCTAGCATTGTTTACAATTATAAATTATGATGTGATAAGAGAAGAGGATGAAGATTCATCCTCATGGGTTGATAAGGGAGAAAAGCTATGAAATGTAGTTTCAATATCCACCATTTGTAAAGGATAAGAGATGACAATAGTTACTTTGGAGATTGAATATTGTTTTGATATACCTTTATTAATAAATCCATTTTGAGCATAAATTGATTTTATTTGGATTGCTCTTTTTTCTCTAAATTAATATGCAAGGATGAAATTGAAATTGAGGAAGATTATAGAGGTGTGTCTATGGGAGAACCCAAACAAGAACTCAAAGAAGTTTTTAGAGTCGGTTACAAAGATGAAGAGATGAATCAGGTTCAATATAATTATAATTCTAAGATTCATGAAAATCAAATTATGCATTATTTATACATCATCAAAATTATAATCATCCATATATGTTTCTTCTATAAGTTTTTGATTATTTCATTTTTTCCATTCATATTTTTCATAAATAAGAGGCACAACATAGGTAGAAAATAATTTATCGAGAGGATGAATACCATTATCATATTTAATTTGAATATCCATGAGATATAAAATGAATTTAAATACAATGAGAGTAATAAAGACAATGCTAAAAAATAAAAATTAATCTAGCATGTATAAAATAACTAATGATGAAGCATATAATGCAATCAAATATCAAGGTATAATGGGTAGGTGAGGAAAGGGTCTTGAAAAATGTGTAGGCTCTCATATATACTTTCTCATTATTTGATTAGTGTCATTCTAATGTTTTAGTACTAACTACATAGGTAAAACCATTTATATAACCCACTAACCCCAATTTTGAGGGTAAGTTGAAAATAACTTCCCTAGGAGATACAACCTCTTAGGCACACCACAAATTAGGAAAATAAAAGAAAATTTCTATTAGTATAAAAAATGGGATACTAGGAATTTAAGATATACCATGAGGCATGTGGAAACCAAAATTTGTTTTTATCTATGTACTATAGCTATGAGTATTGGAGTAAACACCCTCATGCCATGATGTCCATAAGAAAACAATGTGTAACCTTTAATGACAATAGCTAAGTAGTTTTAAAATTGATAGAATAAAGTTTATAAAATAATAAAAATCAAATGGAAAATAAAGTGAATAGAAAAAAAAAAATGAATAGAAAAATAATAAAATTAACCCAAATTCAAAATAAAGACCCTATGTGTCAGTATTTATCTGAGGTGAAAATATAATTTTTTTTAGTGTTTGATTGATCCAAGGTCAAAAAATTTGAATCATTGTGTTAAAGACAATAATATCCAAGGTTGATAAATATATTATTTTAGTGTCAATAATTTATATAATTAAATTAAAAAACCTTAAGCCAAAAATCAACAAGCAACAAGTAGTGTTCAAATTGAAATGCAGGTTCACCAAAATGTTTACAATAGAATTAATTATGAATTATAATTATCTCTAATTATAAATTTAAACTATTGAAATATGATCTAGGAATTTAAATAAGACAAAATACAATAAATAGATGAATCTACAAAATTTACAAAAGTTGTAAATTACTTAAAATTGAAACTAGGTCCAGGGTTAGAGAATTGTACTTACAAACAAATTAATTCAAATTGTAACAACTTTTTATGAGTTGTGATTGATTTAAAAAACATGAAAACATAGATGAATTATAAAACATAGATCCAATACATACTAAGAGAAGGCCATAAAAGGCAAACAAGGTCATAGTGTGTTATTATCTACTACTTGGCTTTATCTAAGTAGACTGTGCACTGGATCTAAAAATTTGGACTTGTTCACCTCTATCTATAGGTGACATGTTTCTATGAAGATGTTAATTTTATGTGTGAAGGACATGTAAAATTAATATCCTAATCCTATAAAAACACATAAAAGACATAAAATGTAAAATGTGGAAAATGGGGGATGTGGGAATGGCCAAGCTATCCTAAAAAAACCACTTGTTGATTGAGTGTTGCCTATATAGACCAAAGACCTCATGATGATGTAGTTTCTCTTTAGGGAATATCATGTGAATGTAACTGTATATTTTTTGACTATAATTCTTGAAAAATGATGCCCTTAACCTAAAATAAATCAATGTTAGACTTAGACAAGGATTGTGGTATTGTAACATAATTTTAATAACATTATTTACTCATAAGATATACTTTTGAAATCATAAAATATATGCTTACGTTAGTGAGAGATAGTTAGGTTCAAGTGTGACCCTTGATGTGATTTTAAAGGAGAATATTTAAAATATTTTCAATAACCAACCTATTGGTTTGTTTAGAAAAACTGTTATTGTGTCATTTTAAAATTATGGTTGTTAGAGCACTATGAACAAGGCCACACTAGTAGACAAGGTTGTAATCCACCCTTGTCTACCTAGTGCACTCCTATCTAATAAGATTATAGGCTTATAAAAACAAGTGACAATGAGGTCTATGCTAAATAGGGATGAATAGAGATAAAATAGGTAAGTCTAGAAGATATGCATAGTAATTATGAGATTTTCAAGTTTTTTTTATAGAGATTATGGGTTATTAAAATGGTGAATTGACCAATCAAGGTAAAGATGTTAAGAAAAAAACATTGTCAAAAATTTATTGATTAAATCTTAGTGTCTACATAAAGTCACATTTTTTAACCATTATCCATGAGAGGCTGATATGATTGAAAAACAATAGAATATCTAATTTCACATTGAGATAAAACATCTATTTTTCCTGATAAGAGTCCATATAGACCTAGTATCCTTGATCTAAGTCTACATACACCTCCAAGTTCACATATTATTTTTGAAGCACATAATAAAACTAATATTTCACTAGAATTTATCATTTTTTACCAGTGTTTCACATAATCCACTGTAGCATGGGATAACTAAATGGTGTTTAATCCCTCTTTAGAGCATTTGTATGTAGGCAATGCTCAACCTAGGGGTGTTGAGGTCTAGAAAAAATTCAACTGCTAACTCATTTTTAATTTTTATCTAATTATCATTTATGGTATATTCATTTAGGGTTACAAGTGAAGAAAAAAGTACACACTAGATTCCATAACATATTGAGAGTTATTACACATTCAAACAAGATATATAGGTGAAGTAAACTTATCATATCAGTCATAGATAGAAAAACCTCATAGGATGTCAGTGTACCCTAATGACACCATCATAGACTACCTTTATCCAATTCCAATGGTCTTGTTTAAGATCTAAGTGAAGCATTATTACTTATAGCATCATTACATAATCACACAATCAATTACATAGTTGCACTTACTGTCCTACACATTTGGTTTCTAGATAAATTATATTTATTTAGTAATTTTCCATTTTAACATATTTATAGTTTTAGTGAGTTCCAAATTAGTTTGTGTCATTTATTTCATATCTTTATTGTTTTGATTTTACTCAATAGTTTGGCTAATTAGGATTAGAACTCTTTTAATTCCCAAATTTTATAAAACATATTAATGAACCCATCTATTTATTGAATGTTTTAAAAATTTAACCATAGATGTTGCTAGGGTTTCTATCCATTTTCTTGTTTTTTCCAATTTTTGTCCTAAGATTTTAAGATTTCATAAAATCTTTATTTCAAAAAATCTTCCAAAATTTTCTTTCATGTTTTATTCAATTTAAGAAAAGTGTTTCTATCTATCTTAAATGTAGTGATATATTAAGTTTTCCTCAAGTTGAACATTTTTAGATTTTA
This sequence comes from Torreya grandis, assembly GCA_037957365.1. Taxonomy (NCBI): domain Eukaryota; kingdom Viridiplantae; phylum Streptophyta; class Pinopsida; order Cupressales; family Taxaceae; genus Torreya; species Torreya grandis. The sequence continues at coordinate 878,096 of JARHVA010004346.1, read as the reverse complement.
GTTGATAATACCATAATGGTATAAATATTTGATGACATAGATAAAATATAGCAATAAGGAGTTATTTCAAATAATCAAGATGTGCAAGATGTATTCGTAAATAGTTTTAGAGAGGAAATTAAGAAGGCATTTGAAGGCCAATATTTTGAGACTTCCAAATCTTATGGGTTTTTTAACTTTCATGGAACTAATGGATACATTTTTTTACCACTATTTATAATGGGGACAACCCAAGGATATCAATATATTGATATGAAAATTCCTACTTAGTAACTAGGAACACTGCTTTTGGTTAGCACACATATTTCTTATCTTGGTGTACAATCCATTATGCATGAGATTAAATATATACAAAATAAGGTGTTAAATTTGGAGTAAGGTGATTTAAAATATAATCAAGAACTTGATTCTCACACTTTTTTTCACACTCAGTTAGCAAAACACATAACAATATATCCTCTACCAATAGTTTCCATGACACTCAAGCTTACACTATATAATGGAAAGGGTGCCTTGAATAACATTTGAGATAATTACATGTAGAATGTTTGGATTATTCATCTAATGATAGGTTATTGACCAATTTATTTTTGAGAAGTTAAAAAGAATATGATTTATATTGCGTTTAAGACTTAGACAATAAATCAGTCCAAGCATTCAATCCCTTGGTCGATATGTTTCTAGCACATTTATAAATTAATATCAATAAAAATATTTCATATGATTAGATTTACTAACTCAAACATAAATCTAAATAACCTATCACATAATATGTTTTAATGTACAAGAATATACTATCTAAAATGACAAATCCTATGGAAAATAAATTAATTAAAGATATCTTCAAATAGATCTTGATCAACTATTACATGAATCCATTAAGTTTAATAATTTTTCATCATTCACAGATTTATATCATATAGTTAAAAAAAGAGAAGTCAAATTATTGACATAAAATAAGCTTAAGTATGCCACTCATCTAGATTACAATATAAATAATCAAAGTAAGACACGATATAAGGTGAGGTAAATGATACTAATAATGATCAAAAGGAAATAATGAATATAATTTTAGAAACAACTCCCCTAGTTATATTATCAGCTTTTCCCAAGAAACAATTTATGAATTTAACAAAAGCTCCATGTAAGGTACTCAAAATGCTATTATAATGCAAGATCATATCTCTCCTTTGAATTTAATAGGTTGATGTGAGTAATCATATTTAGAAGGGATTTAAATAAAATGCCTTTTATGGTTTTCATAGAGCATCAAGTCATACTAATAAAAGGTGCAGTAGTTTAAGGCACAAGATTCAAGATTTGATAAATGAAAACATTATTGATGTGTGAACAACTATAAATAGTTCACAATCACAAGCAAGTGAAAGGAAAGTAATTAAAATATTCACTAATCCTATACCAAATAATATAGGTCAATAAATAACAAATACATCAAGAGTGTATTAAAAATACTATGCATACCCTCCACCAGTTTCTTAGCACTCATAGAGAAGCACATCATCCCTTAAATGACATCATTGGTACCTATCACAATTCAATTACATATAGGACAATCATCAAATTAATAAAAAATGAAATATTTGATGATGACGATGACTCTGATTTACACTTTTTGTTCATTTAAGTTCACATTGATCACCATCTTATTCATAGTGTCATGGTCAATAACAACTCAAGTGTAAATATGTGCACAATAACACTTATTTATCATCTTGGATACATAGATGAGGATTTGATTCCTAATAAAAAAATAATAAAAAGATTAAATGGTCACATTCAGATCTCCATTGATGAAATGAAATTACCATTATAGGTGTGTTCATCACATATGGACACTAGGTTTATAGTAGTACCCAATGAAATGGTCTTTGATATATTATTTGGGCACCCTTAGATTCAATAGATTTTCATAGTTAATTTTTTTAATTCATAGGAATCTAAGTATGTGTGTATATATATATATATATATATATATATATATATATATATATACTAATGAGGTCATCATATATCAAGGTATCCCATATGAGTTCCACCTCAATATAAAGATATGATTCCCATACAAAAGATTCTAGTTGAGCCTCCTAAAAGGGCTCAACCTAATCATAAATTTCAAAAGCAAGTGTCTACCCTTAAAAAGAGGCCTATACCTGAAAAGGAACTTTAGCATATATTTTTCATAGATTCTAGATAGCCTCTCTCTACTCTTACATTCTCAGATTGATATTATAGGGCACTAAGGGTATTTCACATACAACACTGACACAAATTATATACACTCCATGATGGGTTCCAAAAATATCTAGAGTTCATCATGCTAAAAAACATGCAAAATATTTTATATATCATCATCATGATGGTGGCATTTATGATATAAAGGGAAATCAATATTTATATTTTAAATTTAGATCAATTTATTCACATTAGTATGGTAATTTCCATTCATGAAATGTTACCATTCCTATGCTAGATACATGATATATTGAGTGTGAGTCCCTTTCTTGATTCATTAGTTAGTATTTTTCTTTCTCTTTCTCAGTTTATATACTTTTCTCAGTTTATATACAAAAAATGCAAAAAAATATAAAATATTTCAGAAAGTTATAAAAATTATGACTTATGCATGATATGTGTACTTTATTTGCATTAGTTAATTTGTATTCAATATTTATATATATATATATATATATATATATATATATATATATATATATATCTAATTCTTATCAAATTGATTCACAAGTGTACATGAGTGAATGTAGAATATGTAGGTTGCCATTTCTAAACATAGTTGCAAATGATGGCAATGTATTAGATGAAAAAATTAAAAATAGACAATAATGAACTACTTTGTTCCCTCATTATATTAGACTCATCTCATCAAGAACATGCTATCAATTCTCAGATCTAAACAAGTTACCTACCTCCTACATGTTTATATTATAGAAAATTCATTGAGGGAATCCTTTTCCAGAGGTTCTATAATTATTTGGATATCCCTTATTGTTTATACCTCAGTTCCTTACATTTCACAAAAATATATCATTATTTCTCACTTACTTTCACATTGATATCTTATTATCTACCTAAGTTGTTGAATATAATGATGTTATGAATTGGTTATGTTGATTAATTACACTTACTCTTGCATGCTATGCATGTTTGATTCTATGATTCATATCTTGTGTGTATTCACTTTTTTGGATTGTGGACATTTGAACATGTCCTTATTTGTGGCTCTAAGCCTATTACATTTTTCTATGTGTGTGAGTGACATTTGAATATGTCCCTTTTCTATGGGCCTTATACTATGTTATTTTGTGTGTATTCTATGTGTGTGTCATGGACATGACACTTGTTTGATTAGTTTATTGATGCCATGATGAACATCATGCATCTTACTCATTTTTGATGCCATGATAAATATCATGTATCCCTCCTTGATTAGTTCTTTTCATCTTTTAGTAGTCAATTTTGGTAAAATTATCATTGCATGATTAATTGATAACATCTATCTAGATATGACACTATATATGCTTAGATTTATACATGCCTCTTACATTAAAAATTATTGCTCTCTTTATTTTTGATGATGCCATTATATTTTATGTTATCATTATAACTCCATAATTTAATTTTATATGTAACATCTTTTCACATAAATTTTTATTTCAAGTTAAGTTATAATGCAGGATCTAAAAATCACCTCAAAAGAGGGGGCATACACAATGGCTTGTTTTAGAGACTAAGCTACAATAGTACAATAAACAATTATAAATTTGCATTTTTTACCTAGTTGATCACAATTCGCTCCCACATTTTACTCATTAATCAATTTTAGACAACAGTGTTCCATTTAGACAAGAAAACAAGTCAACAATGCCCATAATAGTGCATTGTTATCCTAGCAGTCATAAAAAAATAGTTTCCAAAATTCTCAAATTATCACTCAATATATAGATCAACTAAAATATTTCTCATAAATAGGTTTCAAGTTTTTACACAAGTTTATCTTATATTTTACTCAATATGAGAGCTTCATGTGTAGAATGTGTTATATGTTATCATACAAGTTTTTGATCTTAAAGTTACTTGATATTATTCAGTTCCAAAATATATACACACCCAGATATCAGATTGGGGGCATGTGTACAACACATGACCATCTTCTTACTTATTTTTTTACTAGTTTTGTAGATGGAGTGGAAATACTTGTCATTCTTTATGTTATATACACCAAAATCATAGAAAATTATCTTTTGAACTAGTTTTTGAACCATTTTTACATAATAATAGAACCTTATTACATTTTAGTGGTTTTTTCACCCTTTTACATAGGAATAATCTATTGGAATTCATACAAAGATTCTAAACTACTCTACCTACCTTGAGTTGTACAATGATGGAGTCAAGCACACATTGAGTTATTAATCACACTATCTTTTTAGTAAGGATTGGGGCATGCATAGTCTAGTCTAAGTGTTTTAAATGAAGAATAAATATCCAAAGGTCTTACCCTCTCTAGTCACTAATTTTGCACTAGAAAAAACAATGGTTCACATACCTAATAAGGTGTATTTGTTCCTTATCATTAGATCTATAAGTTTTTTTATTTACTTATTGATATTTGTATTAAGGAATGATTTTATACATGTTTCATTATAGGTTCTATGTGAAACGTAATTCAACATGATGGCATACTATCAAGACTGTTCTTCATAAGTAAGTTTAGGTACACACATTCATTTTGCACTAGTAATTTCACTTTATTGCATTACTATTAAAAAAGAGGGGAAAATGTAGACACATAAATTAAAATTTATTACTAATATAATGTAATTATGATCACTCCTTATATACACTTATCTCAACATGATTCCATGGTTATTGATTTCCATTCTTTCATTTTTTATGTAGATGATCCTTACCTCTTAAGCAAATTCTAATTCTAGACATCCCTATCCAAGATCCTAAACAACCTAAAATAACTTCCAAACTAATATACACTTCTAGTTTGTATATTTATAATATTTAGAAAAGTAAAATCCATTTGGACTATCCCATTCCCTAGTTTTATCTAATTCTTACAGCTATGTACCCCCCAAATAATAATTGTTTCCTCAAATTCAAAATTACCTAATGGGTTGTCTCATACATTTTTTGAGTCCCATCCAAAAGAATTTAAAAATGTTCACTATAAATCCACATTTTATAGCCATTATTCATAAGAGGCTGATATGATTGAAAAATACCAAAATATATTATTACATATTGAGAGAAAAAAAACCTATTTCTCCCAATTCAGAGACTATACAACCCTAGTATCCCCAAGATAAGTTTACATACACCTTCAAGGTCACATGTTATTTTTGAAGTACTTAATCACACCATGATTTCACTAACATTTATCAAATTTGACTAGTATTTCACACACACCACCATAGCATGGGATAACTATGTGATGTTTGATCCCTCTTTAGATTATTGATATGTAGGAAACACTCAACATAGGGGTGTTGAGGTCTAGCATAAATTTAATCACTAAACCCTTTTTCCATTTTTATCTTTCATGGTATATTGAGCTAGGGTTACAAGTGATTAAAAAGGTACATAATTGTTTCCATAATAGATCAAGAGATCTCACACAATTAAACATGATATATAGGTGAAGTGAACCTATCATACTAGTCAAAGAGAGTGAACCCACACAATATGTTGATGTGCTCTTATGACACCATCATGGGTTACCCCTATCTAATTCAAATATCCTTGACCTAGATCCAAGTGAAACACTATTATTTATTTAATATGTCATTACACAATCACACAGTGAATTTCACAATTGCACTTACAATCCTGCACATTTGATCTCCAACTAAATTGTATTTATTTGGAACTTTACCCTTTTATCATATTTGTAAATTTAGTAAGCTCAAAATGAGTTTGTGTCATTTATTTAATATCTGTAGCATTATAATTTTAATCAACAATTTATCTGATTAGGATTAAAACTCTTTTAATTCCCAAATTGATAAGAAATATTAAGAAGAAATATACCTAGCTTACACAATGATCTCTTTTGAATAGTTTGAATGATTAAACATGAAAATAAAAATAAGAGGTAATTATGAAAGATTGATATTAGGAAAAAAATTAGAAAAAAAATATAGAAAGGTCTATTGTAAGGAGATAGTAGTGTAATACATTCTAGTCCATTAACTACAAACCTGCCGTAGTTGACTATGACATACTACTTATAGGAAAAATAGAGAAAAACAAAAATATGGGATTGAAAAATTAGGGGAAAAATCATAATATATTTATATATAGGTCTATCATAGGTGGAAAATAAAAAATTCACCAAATTCCATTGACCACATACTTGTTTGAGTTGTCTTTGTGTAAAAATTTATCATTGAACCTTATATGCCTATAGATGTTGAATAATTTAATATATAAAAACTAGGGTTTTATCGCACAAAAATTATTATATATATTTTATTATCTTTGAAACCTTTAGGGAAATTTGATATTTTAAAAAACTACAATAAAAATAGGGGAGTGTAATGGGTTGAGGTTACCTTCATCACCCCCTTGATGATTGATCACTGTATATGTATCCAATACTGCAAGGAGAGAAATAAATTCAATGTAGTTATCCTACATAGAGTGATAATGAAATTATGCTCCTTTGACTGTGTATGAAAATATAATATGGAATTGATACTTGATAATGATAGATATTTACTTTATTTAGAGGGTTCTTGACTTGGCTTATGGGAACTCCTTATGAGTGATTTTGAATGTGGAGAGATTATGACATATTTGCTCAATGTGCTAAAGGGTAAATGCTTGTACAAATTTAATATCTAGTGGTCATAATGAGTGAATATTGACATGTATTTATAAGTGAATATTTTGATAATTACAATTATCTAGCCATTTAAAATGTCTTAGAGGATCCATAAGGAAGTTTTGAATTTCATAAATTAGATATTATTTGAAATGGGGTGTGATTAATATAAGTGGATAGGGGTGAATTACACCTCTATCCACCTATCACATAATTATCCATAGATATCAGAGATAAATATACTCTATTGGGGATAGTTTGAAGGTGATTTTAGACAACTTGAGCATTTGGCATTGAAAGTTATGTACAAAAGTAACGTGAAAAAAATGTTGAGTACACATATAGATAAATGGATTAGAGGAATGGTGAATAAGAACCATGTATTTATACAAAAATCATGTAGTTTGGAATGTTTCAAAAATTATCATTGTCAAGAACCTATGACCAGATTTATGTGTCTATAGTAGGAGAGAGTGTGAAAAAGATCCAATTATATATGAACAAGTCATGTATACTAAGTCTTTGTTAAAAATGACATTGTTAAGTGTCTAATACTAGGTTTATGTGTCTATTAAATGCTCCCCATTTTAATAATTGAAAGTGTTAGAGTAAAAAAATAGAGTTAAAAATTTGGTACCTTAGTGTAATCATGATGGGTGTCTTTAGGGATGTTGAAATTTATCTATGGAAAACCTACAAGGAAACATGTATAAATATGTGTCCACTTATGATATAAAATATAAGGTAATAATTTAACACATTTGAAATTGAAACAAAAAGGGACATATACACCTGTATGCAAGTGAACCAAATTTCCTTCTAGATTCATTGGAGAATGGGGTGATTATTCCAAATGGATATGTTAGTGTTAAAAACATGGATAACTTGAGATAAATATGCCCTAACCCACTTTGAATATAAATAACTACTTAAAATTTAAGTCACTTAGAACCTAAACCACACTAGTCATTATATTTTATATGAATGGGATTCAACATGGTTTCTAATAAACTTGTGTATTTGAGTAAGTTTTTGAATCATGCACTAAGATAGATTTTATGATTCAACCTGAGTAATGCATAAATATATTTGATTATAATGTAAGTAAATATAAATAAATAATGTTTTATAATGTCTCACATATTCCCTACATATGTCCCTAATTTGATAACCTATGTAATCTGAGCCATGTAACATGTGAAAAATTATCATAATATCTACCAATTATTAGAATATGTCACACATATGCCCCCAATCTAAAAACCTATGTAATTTAAGTCATGTAATATGTATAATAATATCATATAATCTATGAATTATCACTCATAATATTATAAATGTAGATACTAAAATCTAATATGAAATAATTGGTAATATCAATTTTGACTTACCTTCACCCTAAATTAATTATGCATACATATATGAGTCTAATTAACTATTCTCTCACATTCAAATGTTATTTATGGGTCTAATCCTTCTAAGTTTTTGTCATTTGCCTACTTTGGATACTAAAACTTGGTTTTGAGTACATGGAAATGATAATCTTAACATATATTTACCATGCATGACTTGAGAACCCAATAAAGGTCCTAACTTTCCATCCTCTCACACTTGCATGCTATGTTAGGAGTCAACCCTGATGTTTTGTTGTTAAACACCTACAATAACCTCATTATCTATTTTAAACTTGCTAAATATTGGCACAAACATATTCAGACTCTTAGAGCAGTCCATTTGTACATGATTTAGTTTTGATGATATGATCATTATCTTTAGTTGATAATGACTTGGATGGTTAAAACTACCCTGATCCCAACAACTATTTTATAAAATTAAACCCATCCTTAGGCTTGACCCATTAACCTAGCATGTTGGTGGTTTGATAAACTATTCAAAATGATCCATATATAGAAAAATCAATGCATCATATAACATTAATCTATTGCACATCTATAAATTTTTTTGCATTGATAAAATATGCTCTATTCTTCCTAATCTACATATTATTTATTAGGATTAAGCATAATCCAAGTTTGAAGCTCTTAAAATATTGGCCAAATCAAGCATTGTTAAGTACCAAATCAAATCATTAATTTCATTTATATAGTTAAGGATCATAATTAAAATATCACACTATAAGGGAGAAATTTTTTTGGCTTGATTTTCTTCCTTAGAGTATTGGATACATAGGCAATGGTCAATCACCAAGCATGGGTGATTGGGACTAACTCAACCCATTACACTACCCCATTTTTGTAGGTTTATAACCCTCACAAACACATCTAAGGTTTTTAATGAAAAGGAGGCTAATTTATGGATCTACATGTGTCATTAGGGTTCATGATCAAAAAAATAGAGTAAACAAAAAACCCATGGGTGTCCTTACAATCATTATGCCACACTTTCACATAGGTTAGTTATGACAAGTTAATATCAGGCTACAATACTAACTTGATTCTAAAGAACTAAATTAACATAGACATCAGATCAATTCCTAAACCAAGTAAACCAAAAACATGATTATACATGTTTTCCACTTTAGAACACATTCATAGTCAGATAGTAAACTAAAAATGTTTAGTATCATGATATCTTTAGTACTTTCTCAATTTAGCATATGCCCTAATTAAATTAAGAGAATTAATTATCAATCATTTTCATTCAAATTATATGCTTGAATTCTATATCTATTAATCTAAATCAGTTTCAAATTTATATCTTAATTAGATTAATCTTACCTATTAATCTAAATTAGGTTAAAACATATTGGTGAACCTGAACACATATTGAATAATGTATACCCTAGTTTTTTTTGTTCGGGTTTTAGATTTATAGGGTTTTAAATTTCAACTTTAGGGTTTTTTATTTTCCCCCTAATGATACAAATTAATCATGACCATGTTTAATGAACATTATTGGATAACACAATTAATGAATTTTCTCTTTCCATGTTATTCTACATTGGTAATACATTCTCTTTGGATCAACTATGTATAAAATTGGGTAACTAAGATAAAGTCCATATTCACTAATAAAGTTAAAATTACATATGAACAATCCAAATAATTTATTTGATCATATTTTTGTAACACCTAGTCTAAGATGCCTATTGTCATTATTAGATGCTAAAGGGCTTGCATGATTCCATTTGCTCTTCTTACTATGGATTGCATAAAATATTTTATTCACCCTACTAATGGACTTATCATGCATATTGAGACTAATGATAAAAATACTATAGAAAAAAAGAATAACTTGGAAGATGAATAAATCATTGAATATCTTAATATGAATCCAAATTATATAGATGTTATGCTATATGAGCCAAAAAATTTGGATCAAACCTCCACATTAGGTCTTTAGACCACTACTATATATACATAATATCTTTTAAAACTTTATCATTTACTGAAATTTTCCCTCTTGCATTAAACTATCAAGTTTCAATCTCTTTGAGTGCATGACTTAAAGGGTACACTAAAAAAGGGGTGGGTAGACCGATGGTGCTTCATGAGAGACATTGTTATTTAACTATCATGCCTATATCCACTATATTTCCCTCATACTTGATCCTTAAGTAATATTCCTCCATAAAATCCCTAACTATACCAATACAATATTTTTAGAATATATCGACTTGAACTGATGTAGTTTTTATTCATTTCTACCAATTTTCAAACTAAGTCAACCTAGGTCAATGTAGTTTGAAAGTTATGATAGATGTTTCATAACTATATTGGCTTTGGTTAACCTAGTTCAAGATTAAACTGCCATATTTTCAACTACATCAATGTAGGCTGATGGCATTAACTAAAACTTATGGAAGGGTTAGGACCACCCAAAATTATAAATCCAAGTCCCCATTTCAATCTAATAGAGAGGAACATTCATTTTTTTATTGTCATTGCTCATAATTGTGCTTAAGTATACATTTGGATAAGCCATTACTTAGATATTGTCTTGGATGGAGAAAAATTATCTTGTGGAGTCTTGGATGCAATATGAGGAGTCCTTTTAGCATAGATATTTATTCAACCTTTGTGGTACTTAAAACTAAAAAAAATCTCTTGAAAATCACCATTGGCCATGGGAACTATTGAGGCTTGTTAGGGTTTGTTCAAGGTAAGTATATTTTAACCCTAACACTTTAATTCGATAGATAGAAGTTACATAATCACCATCTTGAAAGAATTTATAACTCCATGTTTGAATCTCCTCTAAACTTATACTTAGTGTGGATATAAGGTTTTTCAAATTTACCATTTCCCACTTTAGGTGACCTAGGCCCTAATTTGCCTACCTTGGTCCATTACCATTTTTAATTTATTTTTAACCATCCCCCTTATTTGTGTTGTTAGATTGGCAATACTAGATTAGATTAATTACAATATTAGAATACCTAGTTAGGGTTATTTCATTATATTTATTGCTTAGAGGATTTAGAACCATATCTATTAATGTTGTGTCATAAGTGCTTCTTTTATTAGGTTTAGTGGATCAATCTAGTCATATAATGATACATTAAGTATTAATGGGCTGTATTTGAAGTACTTTCTCTGAGTATATATCTCTTAGATAGAATAAGTTACAAATCAACCCTAGCTCATTTCATAAATTCTAGTGAACCTAACATAAACTAACTATTGATTTTTCTCTTTTAGCAAACTATATCAGTGTAGGTTGATACAATTTTACTCCTTTATCATTTTTAGTAAAATACATTAATGCAGGTTGATCTAGTCTAATTTTGGTGTATTTTAAGGAAATTATATCATCATGGGTTGATACAATTTTATTTCTCTATGTTTTTCTAGTAGGCTACATTGATGTAGGTTGATATAGTTTTACACTCAAATCTACATTATTTTATTTAGTTGACATACTATATCAATCGAGTCTGATCTAGTTTTATTTACTAAGTTATCTTCTGCCCAATTGTATTGGCCAAATTTGATGTAGTATTGCTTACTCATTTTTTATCAACTTTATTAGGAAAGTAGATTTAGTTCTATATCTAAATGTTTAACTCTATCAAAATTTATTTTACTAAGACAACTCTATCAACCAGGTCTGATTGAGTTCTAAATTCATTTTATTTTTCTATTAAACTATATCAACCCTAGCTAATACAGTTCCATGTTTACATTTTTGTAACAAACTTTATCAACCATTTCTAATTTAGTTTATCATTATTATTATTATCTATATTGAAATAGACTATACTGACTAATGTTGATATAATTTTGTACTGTGTGAACAACTACATTATCTTGTGTTGATATAGTTATGTGCATTCATTTTTAGCATAAGCAAGCCAAATTAACCTTTATTTTTATAAATTAATCAAATATTTATTTTCAAGTTAAATACATGTTTATTTCAATTAAATGAATGTTATTAATTTATTTTTAATTTTTTTAATCTTTATTTGGCTTTCCCTAGAAATTGTGTTCTAATAGTTTTCAAACTACTAAGCTACTATCATGAAGGGCTACATGGTGTTATGTTTTTTTTTTAATTGGTAAATGGTTTTGAAAGGAACCATACCCAATACAAAATAAGGATTAAAATCTAGATAAAACAAGGAAACCCATAACCAAAAAAGGCTCAAAATTTAGATAATACATGAGTATAGTAGTGGTTTTTTTATGAGTGGGGTCCACCCTTTAGCTACAAAAAGGTCTAAAACCAAAATAAAAAGAGAGGGAAATAGTAGGGAGTATCCTTCTAGATAAAAACACTAAAATAACATATCAAAAACAACGTCATAGCATCGAAGAAGCACCAAAGCAATAACAAGTTAGCAAAACATAGAACTAGAAAGTAATAAAAGGAAGCTTCACTTAAGGAGCTTGTTGAAGCTATTCTTGTGTCCCTCTAATGCATTAAATAGATTAAGAGTAGTAGTTTTAGATGGATCTATCATGTCAATAGTGGTTAGATCATAATTATTCTTATTACCACCCTTACACAAGCTCAGATGTAAGTTACTAAGGGTGCAAACTTGCCTAACTTGAAACTCAAGGAACTCTAGAATGGCTCGATGTATGGCGATATGATCAATCTGCCTGATCCTAATATGTTCCATAATGACCTATAAATATTTCATTTTTAAAAAAATATCTTCCATCTTAGTTTCATAATGTGAGGAGTTATCCACCTTCTTCTTACCCTTATCAATAATCTTGTTGAGTTGTGTGACCTCCTTCTTGAGCTCACTGATCCTTTCTTCAAGATGCATAACTTGAGATTTGAGCCTAGTTTCCTTGAGAATGTGTTGGGAGGGAAAAAAATAAATAACATGCTATCCCATATCAAGGAGACTCTCTGTAATGGAAATTTCCTTACCCATGTGACAACTAGGAATTGGACCCTTGCCTTTATCACTACTCCTAAGCACCCTCTTTGAAAGAGGAGGAGGTGAGGAATGAAAATTGGGATTATTAATCCTAATCAATCTTTGAGTAAGAGGTTAAAATGGGGGAGGAATATTTTTAACTAAAATGTTAACAGAGATTATGTTGTAGTGCTGATGTAAAATAAAAATAACCCCTTTATGAAGAGGTAGGGCATGTTTGTGTGTCTAAAATTCTTGAATAGAAGATTCCATGGATTTCAAGATATAGTATTGGAGACTAACCCTTGGGCCCTTATATAAATGGTTTAAAAGGATAATATTATGAAGTGATAGAGTGTTATACCTACCCTCCAAAGTCACATACCTAACCAATATACAAGCCACTTCATCAAAAAGAGCAAAGAGAGGGGAACACACAATACCAGCTTTGACAAATTTCAAGGCATTAATTGAAGAACCCTCCAAAAGCCTTTTCTCCTCCACAACCTTGTCAATTTTTTTTATAAATAACTTTAAACCATCCTTGTTGAGATCAGTGATAGAGGTAATGAGTTCTTTAGTGATAGAGAAATTGTTACCTCTATAGATGACAACCTTGTTCTACCAAATATTGGCAAAAGTGATAAAAATGTGGTTGTCATGTCCCTTGATGTTTTGCATGAAACTTTTGAAGCCTCCCACATTTAAATTCCTTCATAGTTATCCATTTCCCTTCCAATTTTGGTCACACATCAGATCAACATGACATACAAATACACCCATGGTGTTAGTAACAGGTTTTTGGCATAAGGGCACACATAATACAACTAATAGACCACTCCCACACCACCTTTACATAGATTGATACCTAAGAAAATGACAATGCAAAGAAGACCTATGTAGGATACTGATGGAATAATCTTTAAAAAGGCATGTGAAATCCAAATAGTGATTATCCTTCATATGAGTGATCAAATCACCCATACCAAAACTAAGCATAACTAATTTCCCCTTCATTAATAATGATATCCTTAGTATTTTGTGGGATTTATTCATGAGAAAACCAAAATTGAAGTTGTTTATTAATCACCCCCATATTAGCAAAAGAGTATACCATATGGTTACCTTCTCTTTATGTGTGACATATCTTATAATTTGAAAAATCCCCACATATGATAACAACCTCCAAGATGAAGTCTCATGGTGTTATGTTTAAAATCCTTGTTTATTGTTTAAAGACATCATGGTGTGAGGGAACTTAAAAAATATTCATAATCATAGTATATATCTAAACATGGAATTTAGTTTCCACGTGCCTCATGACATATCAAAAATACCTAGGATTCTATTTTTATTGAACCTTAAGAAGCCAACCATTGCTCTCATTATATAGTGCACTAGTTAACGATTAGCATTGGGAAGTTACTCTCAACTTATGATTGAAACTAGGTTTATTTTGCTATGGGAATAATACTTCCTCCATATTTAATGTTTTGAAACATTATGACTACCCTATCTAATGAACAAGAAAGTATCTTTGAGATCTTAAAAATTAGTCACATCCTTTTAGTACATATAATTGATCTTCATTTTAGATAAATAGTTATAAAAAATAGTTAAATTTCCAATTTGATGCTTGTTATTACATTATGTATTATAGACTATATCATTAATGTCAATATAGTTTATGATATGTGTTCTAACTACATCAGCTAATGTTGATATAGTTGTATATGTGTGAAAATAATATATTGACTAGGTTTGATATAGTCTACCTAGTTTACTTTTCCTCTACCTTTATTTATTAGAATGTGTCACTAAGGATTGACATAGTTTATTCATAAGACTATTAAAATTTCCATAGATTTGAATACATAGACTATACTTGATATGGTGTTATCTCTACCTTTCAGTTTGTATAATTACAATAACTAGGCTTGATATAGTTTTATCTCAACCTTTCAGTCTGTGTAACTACATCAACTAAGGTTAATATAATACATTTTTTGATCACTATTTATATTATTGAATACATCAACTAGGCTTGATATAGTCTGTGTTTTACATCTTTATTTGTGTAACTACATCAATCAATGTTGATATAGTACATTTTTTGATAATTGTTTTAGCTTATATTTTAATAACTACATCAACCATACTTGATATAATTTTTGTTTTAACTTTCAGTCTATGTAACTAAATCAACCAAAATTGATATAGTACATTTTTAAATTATATCTTATCCTTTAAAAACTACATCGGCCATGATTGATATATTATATGTTTCAAATTTTAGCTTATGTATCTACACCAATTATTTTAGTGAATTTAACTTATATTTTGAGAAGGGAAGAAGAAGAAACTAAATATGGGTATGGTTGAAAAACCTATTTGATTATGCATGTGTTAAATTAGATGATTGTGAAGAACTCCTCTTTGTTTTGCCAATAAAACAACACTAAAGTAAATGGTGGGTTAGATAGATAGTGGGTAGATTACCTAATGATAGCTAGATCTTAGAAGCAAGATCTTCCTCAGGGTATTAATCAACACATTTTAAACAATTAAGTTTAAAAATAGAATGATAAAGTACTTACATAAATAATCAAAAGGTACTAAAATTGAACATATGAAATACTTGATATATAAATAGACTAGAAATGACTAATATAGTAATGAGTAAGTCAACACTAGTGCTAAATGGGTTAAGTGTGTTTCAAAAAATTAGGTAGGGGTCTATGAATAGGCAAGGACATAGAAAATTGGATTTTGTTGGGAATAGGAGGGTGAAAATAACTTACCATTATTTTCTACCACATTAACCATCGACTATTGAAGTGAGCATCTACAGTTGAGATGACAATCAGTGGTTAAGGTAACCATCAATGGTTGGACAAACTATCAGTGGTTGAGATAATTATTGACAATTACTGCATGTAGTCTTGGGTTAATAAATGGTCAGATTGATGAGATCACAAAGTTGGATTTTGAGAGATGGGTTGGTACTAGGTTAATTAAAAAATACAAATAAAGTAAATGAATATCAAAAAATAAATACTTATCTTACTGAAGGTTGATTTGGTGATTGATTGAGGCGGTTAGACTATTGGTAGATTTTGGCATGATTCTGATAGAGTAATGCTACTTGACACTTTGGTAGAGTATCAGTGGTAATTTGGCTCTCTAATGTGATGGTTATATTATTGATGATGATTGACCTGCAAAAAGAAACTTTGGATGCACAAGCTCTTGATAAAAATTATAGATATTTTTTACCTCCCTACTCCTCTTTGTTGGAAATATTGTCATTGATGTCAAAGGTCTAACATTATTGATGATAAATTCCTATTGCATTTAATGGTGTTTTTAATATTCATATATTGGCTAATGTGTGTTAATATTTATTTAATATTAATGAATATATTTTTGGTTGCATAAAGTCAAAAGAATGGCCCATGGAGAAGTCAAAGTGTCATAGGGTAAAGACAAAAGAGGAATATGATGCATTTTCCCACGAAGAGTCATCTTGAGTAATTTCAAGAGTCACCAAGTGAAGACAAAAGAGGAAGGGTGCAATTTATCATGAAGGGACACTTTGAGGAATACACAAAGTCACCAAGATAAAGACAAAAGAGGAAAGGATGCATTTGTTTATGAAGAATCACTATGTGACTTTTCAAATGCAAGGATATGAATGGTCATGCAAGTTTGGCACCATTTTCCATGAGGATTGAAGAGTCACAAAGGGTGAATGCCAAAGGTCATTTGGAGAGCTATAAATAAAGGCTTGAGAAGCCATTTTTACTATGTAAGAAGAGAGCATGATTTGTAATTGTCATATCTAGCTTAGAAGAGAAAAGGAGAGAAAAGAAAGAGATATTGTAATGTGCTATTATTTGTTAAGAAAGCAACATTGAGAGATAGTTGTGTGGTATACACAAAAGGGGTTGGTGCTCCTGTGGGTTGGTGCTCACAAATAGTTGCTGTGTTGGTGCTGACAAAGGGGTTGGTAATCCTACAATTCAGTGCTTGAAAACTTTTTAATTTGAGTTGGTGCTCATTCATATAGTTGATATTATTCTCTATGGTTTTTACCACATTGGGTTTCCACATAAATCTGATGTCTTTCTCTACCTTGTGTGGTGCATGTTATTGATTTTTGTTTTATTGCATATCTTTAATGTATGATTAAGTGGAATTTTATTAAGTCAAAGTTTATAAGATTTATGATATACTGATTCACCCCCCCTCTTAGTATATCCTATGATTAACACTCTTTTCTTATAGGCAAGGAAGGAAAGGTACAACAAGATGTTAATTTGGATTCTTAATTATAACTTATGCATGTAATGACTTGTATGTGAATTTAGATAATCTATTTTTAAAAGATCAAGGTGGATGGTTTGCATGTTGTTAGTTAAGGAGGTGTACCCCAACCATTGGTGGTTAGGGTGACCATTGGAAATCGAGGGTGAAGGGTGAAGGTCGGTAAAATGGTAGCTTAAGTTAGTTGGTCAAACTAACCATGGTTAGGCTTGGTTAGGGGTTGAAGGGTCAAATTGGTCCCAAGGGGGTCCAAGGGTGTTTCAACATTCAGAATCATGGTGTGCATATTTTTCGTGTCTACATTTTTTTTTGTTATGTAACTTTAAATTAATAAGTTGTAAACCAAAAATGGATTATTGGTTGAAGGTTTGGTTACCCTGAGTTTGGAAGGAGGTGTTCCCCCTCAAACTAGGAGTCGATGAGGTAAAACATAATCAGGTATGACTTTGATAAGGTAGATGAAGGTGATGATGAAGGTGGAGATCATGAAGGTGGGTGATAGGTTTGGCACTAAAGCACAAATAAGTGTAATAAAAAGGTCAATATCCAAGATCATGCATAGACTAGGTTACCATAGCTAGTAAAAATAAAGGTCAGTACTAAAAGGACAAGTGATAAGTAGATCATGTGATCATATTTTAACATGGTAACTAGGTACACTTGTAAATGCAAGTCTCCTAAGCACTATCTATGTTTTAGTGGGTATCCAAGGTAGAAAGTGTTCCTAGTGAAAACATAAACTGGTCAAGTGAAGTCACAAGTATTTGAGGTAGGAAGTGCTCTCAAGAAGACACAAGTGGGTTTAGTAAGAATGAGGTGGAGTAAGTTCAAAAGGTGGTCAACATGGAAATGTTATCATTATGGTCAAAAGACTAGACAAAATTTGCTATAAAATGTGCACTACTTTAGGCCAAAGTAGACCAATGGTAAGATGATGAAGTGGTTAGATTGGGTGGAGAAGGTAGTATCTATGGGTGGGTTTTGGTGAATGTGCATCAAAGTAGTGTGATTAAATAATAAATAAGAAAAAGGTTAAGACCCTGATCATCGATGGTTAGGATTCAAGGTGTGACCATCAATGGTAATGATGACCATTGATGGTCAAGGTGAAAACACTAAAATCTTGAAAGTTAATTGTAATTTTAAAAGTAATTTTGTTCATTTTAACTTGTTGACTTGGAAATATAGCTTTTGGAATCTTGTGATTGAGAATAGTCCTGATGGTGATTGTTGAGAGGTGGTAGGTTGCTGAGTTGGACTGAGTGGACCCAAGGGACCAGTGAGGATGCAAGGAACACATGGATGCACATGAGGATATGTAGGGGCTCCATGGATTCCTCCTTAATGATGGTTGAGGAATAAGGTAGGCAATGCAATTTAAATTGGTAGTTTAGTTTGGTTTGCATATGTTGGTGTAATTGAATTGTTTATTGTTATACTGGGGTGGGTTTTAGGTTTTTCCCTAGGTAGGTTTTAGGTGAATTTGGTAAAATTAGGTAGGAGATACCCAAATTTGGGAAGGTAGGCTAGTGAGGGGTAGGTTGGGTAGAAAAAAAGGATAGTTTATAGCTTATTGTGGGTGAATTAGGGTTCGGGTGTTTCATTCATAAAACACCCTCAGTGACTATTGGTGATTAGGTCTGATTGTCAATGGTCAAAATATGTAAGGAAATGGATGTTTGACCATAGATGGTCACCCTAACCATTAGTGGTCAAATAAGGTAAAATATTTGTTTGGAATTGTTTAAAGTATGTAAGGCATTTTTAGATGTTAATTTATTAGTATAGGTGGACCCATAGGTGAGGTGGTAGATTTAGTGAATTTAAATGTGAGGTTTGAGCAGGTAAGAGTTGAATAAGTGGTAAAATGGGTAAGGTTAGGTAAGTTTAAGGTGCTAATCATATAGGCAATAATAGTATATGTGTCTAAGCTTATTGATACAAATTATGTGTAGACATGAAAACAAATATAGATACATGACCAAGTGATATGTATCTTCATAGAGGTTCACTAGGGGATGACCCCTATAGACTGGGC
This sequence comes from Torreya grandis, assembly GCA_037957365.1. NCBI lineage: Eukaryota > Viridiplantae > Streptophyta > Pinopsida > Cupressales > Taxaceae > Torreya > Torreya grandis. The sequence goes on along the minus strand of JARHVA010004346.1, from coordinate 858,521 downwards.
ACATATGAAGGAGGTCAAATTTAGAGTGATGAGGCACTACCAACATGTGCCCTATGATGCATCTATGATCATGGCCCTCATTAAGAGATGGGATCTAACCATAAACACTTTCTTGCTACCCATTGGAAAGCTCATGATCCTACTAGAGGACATGCATCAGATTACATGGTTTCCCCTTTGGGGAAAGCCAATATACCATATTGAGCAAAAGGAGAGGGGGGAGATATTAAAGCTAATGTATGGGGATGATCATGATCATGTTAGATGGCACACTAGTGGTTTTAGCTATAGTATGATGTATTAGAGGGAGCCAAATGAGAGGAGACTTATGGACATGATGATGATAGCTATTTCATGCTTTGCCCTTCCTGGCTTGAGTAGTGGGAGGCTCCCATACTTGATACTAGGGGTATTGGTTGAGATGTTATTGGGGAGGACAATGTTTGGCTAGGTACATATTATTTTGGTATAGATATATAAGGATTTATGGGGTTTTAGGGCCCATAAGAGATATGGTATAAGTGTCAATTTGGTTCTAAACTACCGTGCCTATGAGTACATCTAAGTGTTGAGGACAATTGGGATATCATGGGTGGGATACATTCAGATAGATTTCTTGATTAGATTTATATAATAGAGAGGTGACTTCATCACTTCAGGTGTAGGAACCCATGATGTTGATTGGTTCTGGGGTGTAATGGTGATTAGAGACATCACCTAGAGACCATATGTTTAGATTCCAATATGGCTTGACTACAGGATGTAGAAATTATCTTTGTAGAGCTATAAGTGGATTCTTATTAGGAGGGATGGGGTGGTAGAGATTATCCCCTTTGATAGGCTTTATAGGTAGTTCAGACTGGTATAGGGTATTCTAGGTACATTTCCTAGGTATAGTGGGATGATGTAGAGATCTTGTTACTTGAGTTAATTCCCATGAGGATGTTGCTAGATCATGAGGATCTACCAAGTAGGCCACAGATAGATGATGCTAATTTTTTAGATGGGTATATGACATGGTACCAAGATTTATATGTAACTACAAATTTTGGTGATGGTGGCAGGAGACTAATGGATGGGGAACTAGTTGAGAGAGGGGGTCAAAGGGAACAAGTATAGGGGATTGGCCTTGATGCACATACACAAGTGGTATTAACCATAGAATAGGAATAGGTTGAAGTATTATAGGGGTATGTGTCTATATTAGAGGGTCATCTAGCCACTAAAATAGGTGAGAGGGATGAGTCTAAAGCTACACTAGCCCAGGTCACCTAAGAGTGAGATGTTCTGAGACAGGATGAAGGAGTAACAAAATTAGCAAGTCCAGTAGGGACCATTAATATGTAGAGCTACATAGCTATTATATAGGAGTTATGATACTATGAGGCTATAGTATTCACTCACTACCTAGTAGAGCCTCAATGGGTTGATTATAGGGCTAGGATAGTAGGTGGGGCAAGTGTAGTGATACCTAGTTAGTGGGAAGCATTTGCAGTTGGAGAGGTAGGTACCTCAGGATAGACATCAGGAGGTAGCAGTTCTCTAAGAGATAGTGGTGCCCTAGGGGCATAGCCATGGCATAGTTTGGATATAGTTATATACTATTATATATCATTTTGATTCTGGCCTATGAGCCGATGTGGTGAGATGTACATTTTGAGAGAGAGACATGTAAATTTGTTGTATACATTATGATGTTATTTGACTCACTAGTTATATATATGATCTTTGTTTATTGCTCATGATCATGGCCTATGGTTTGTATTAATGTTAATGCTTATGATGTGATGTTTATGTTTCTAATGGATTATGCTTATGTTATGGATGCTAAACACTGAGGTAGACTCACCTAGATATGCATGAAATGGATTTTATTTATGATTATGCTTTATGCCATATTTGCTTATGACATGCTAAATTTTAATGAGTATATGCCTTGTTATTTAGATTTAGACATGTGATGAAAATGGTTGATTTCTTTATTGATCATAGATGCTATGATGTTTATTATGCTTGTTATGGTAATGATCATGGTTATGAATTTTATTATGACACATGTGTATATGCTTCTTGTTAATTTGTTTTAAGATAAAACATAGGAGATAAGTTAATTAACAACATGAGATGGGAGAATAAAGAATATAATCAAGAGATAAACATCATAATGAAAATATCAACTAGTCATGACAAGATACGAAGAGGGCATGATGATTCTTATTGACAAGGACCAAAACAAAACCAAAGTTGGATTGGCTTAAGGAACATAATCCCTTCAAATGCTTTGCATTAGTGTTCATTAGTTGGTTAAAAAAAAAGTGTCTTGACAACATAATGTTAAGTAAGCTCAAAATCATTTACTTATAGTGTACAAAGGGGAAATACATGAAAATGTAACCTTTATATGAGACTAACGTGCCTCTTCTCTATAGGCATCCAAAGAGTTAGTATAAACAAGTCTATGTCATACAAAGTGTAGATTGATCGATGTGGGAAGTCTACTCATGAGAGCTGATTATGGCTTTCAATATTTAGTTTGATTATGAGATTTGATTATATCTTTCAAAATTATTATTTTTTATCTTTTTTCTTGATAATGGGTCTTTTGTTTATTTGCTTAGGAGGGTCAATAAAGCTGATTGATGCAAAAAGCTTCCAAAAAATTCTTTGATTTGACAATAGCTTTACTCAACCATACTTTGAGGGAGTGGTATAAGTTTGTATGCTTTGTTCAATACTTTTGATAGCTATCCTTAAAGGGAGAAGTTCACCTTACTTTGATAAATTTCAAATAGGTTTTCAATAACTATCCTTCAAGGGAGTAGTCTGTGAGTGCCAAGAATGACCCATGATGGCCATTTGTTTGTATTTTTTGCTTTATATTGATTTGTTTGATTTTTATTGAAATATAATTGTTTATATAGGCTTAATGGTTCACCTTTATGAGGGTAAAACTAAAATCACAAGAAGGTTGAGTAGGTGTAAAGAGGTTAGGTGACAATGATCATAAGAATCCATCTTGGGAAAGGGGTGGAAAGTACCATGAGAATCATGCCATGGGTAGAGATATGGTATGCATTGTTCAAGGTTAGAATATGATTGTGATGGATAATCACATGATTTATTTTTAATTAGTTTCCCCTAAAATAGGGGGATGAAGGTAGCTAAAATTAAGGGATGAGCTTAAGTTAGAATAGAAGGTGAACTTGATCCTTATTAAAAAAAGAATGGATGTAGATGTGAAGCATTGAGGGGCTCATATTTTAGGTTACTTTCAAGAGAGGATAAATATTAATCTCCTAATCCATACTTGTGGGTAATGATTTAGGGTCCAAACTAATTGAATGTAAACTTGCCCTGCTTGTTTTTCTCCATATTGGTGATATGTTGATTTTCCTTTAGGACAAGATATCTGATGTTGAATTATCACACTCTAATGTGTTTTTTATAAGCATGATTGATGTTCTCTTGATAGACATGAATATGGGTAAGGTTGGCTAAGTGATGCTTGTTAAGTAGCTCAAGCTCAGCTAAACAATGTTGATGATAATTGTCCTAAAAAATGAGATCTTGCTAAGATATATGAAGAAAAGGTATTTGGAATTTGAGAGGAAAGATGAACTCTATTCCAAACACAAGAGAGAAAGGGATAACACCCATGATGGTCCTAATTCTAGTGCAATATGCCCATAAGGTGAAGGGGATGTGTGAATGCCAATCTTGACTAGATGCATCGACCATTTTGGTGAGCATGTTGTTAAGAGTTTTATTGGAAGCTTTAACTTGTCTATTCCCTGAGTGTGATAGGGCAAGGAGAAAATGAAATTAATGTCAAATGAATCACGTATAACTTGGAATTGATTGTTATTAAAATATTTAACATTGTCAGTGATAATATTATGAGAAATATTGAAGTGGTAGATGATGTGATGGTTGATAAAGTCAACATTCTTTTCGACTTTGGTCAAGACTAGAGGAATAACCTCTACCCATTTGGTAAAATAATCAGTCATGGTGATGATAGAATGGTGTCACTATTAATAATGGGGGTTAATATCACCAATAATGTCAAGACCCCATTATGAGAAGGGCCAAAAATTAGTGGAAACATGAAGACTATGGCTAAGTGCATGATGCAGATTGGTATATTATTAACACTTAACACACCTTTTCACATAATAAAAATAGTATTGGTAAAGGGTAAGCTAGTAATAACTGAGTCAAAAGATGCATTTAGCTATAGTGAGGCTACTAAAGTGTCCCCCATATATCCCATCATGCATTTCTTTGATAGTGTGAGAGGCTTCGTGACTGCACAAACAACAAAAGAGGAGGCCATAAAAACCATGTTTGTAAAGAATTCCCCACATAATGGTATAACATGAGGTACTCTAGATAAATGATCTTGAAGTATTCCTAGAAATTCAAGAAGGAACAATGGTAAGATTAAGATAGTTAAAGATTTAATGATACCAAAGGTTAGGTTGGGTATCCTCCATAGTGAAGATGGTGGGAGAAGTTGGTTTGACACAGGAAGGTTGCATAAGTCTATGGATAATAATAGATAGCTTATAGTCTGAGGGTGTAGATGAGATATGAGAAGCAAGGGAAGCCATGGTATTAATGAACTTATTGGTAGATCATGGGGTTGACTAGATGTTGTAGTGTTAAAATGATGCTAAGAGTTCATCAACTAGCTTTTTTTTACTATTGTAAAACATCATTCTTGCACTCATAAGAGCCATTGATTGATTGACCACAAGTTGGGAGTCACCCAAGATTTTGATTATTTTGACTCCCAAGGCTAAAGTAGTCTAAAGACCTATCACTAGGGCTTTGTACTTGGCCATATTATTTGTACATTCAAAATCAAGCTTGAAGGACAAAAGAAGAGGATCCCCATCAAAAGGGATAAGGATGATATTAACCCCCCCACCACATTGACATTTTGATCCATCTGTAGACAACGAAATCGTGTCGACTCCCCTGGTCATTCCCCGTCTTATTCTTCTTCGCCTATTGAACCCTTGTCGATCACTTGTTCCACCAACCTTGACCCTGGCAGCATGTAAAGAGGAGCACAGAGCAAAAGGTAGACTCTATCCCCATTATGCATATGCCGACGTCGGTCTTTACCCGACTGATGTCACCGACATCGGTCACCTATCGGCCGACATCGGCACTCCTGCCGACGTCGGTCACCTTCCCCTTGTCTGTTATCAGTTATCATTTAGTTTCTCGAACGGTTGACGAACCGTCTCTGGAACCGTCCCCGTCCCCCGCCTTCATCAACCTCTGCCAACCATTCGAGCAGAGATCTCGAATGCCATTCGAAACGCTGAGCAACCAACCTGCGAATTCCTCCACCAACCTGCGAACTCCGAGCAATCATCAACACTACGACATCAACACTCTCTGCATTCAATCCGACTCCAACTATGGCTTTCATCGCGTCTTTCGCCAGGTAAGTATTATTCTGTTTATTTCATTTCTTTCTTAGTTATTATTTATCAGTTCTGTTATCCCTGCCTTTGTCCCGACTCCCCCAGACTCTGTTCAGACCTCGTCCCGACCTTACCCAGACCCTGTCCCGACTCTGTCCAAAACCCCCCAGACTCTCTCAGAACCTATCCCGACTCTCCCAGACCCTGTCCCGACTCTGTTCAGCCCTGTCCCGACTCTCCCAGACCCTGTCCCGAACCTGTCCAGACTTTCCCAAAACCTGCCCCTACCGACGCCGGTCACTACCCCGACTGACGACGGCACCTTAACCGACGTCGGCACATTCCTTAACCGACGTCGGCACCACAGAGACCGACGCCGGCGACTGTGCAGAACAGTGCTGCATATCAGGTACGCTCTTTATTTTTCTGTCATTATCATCTACTTTCATCCAATATTCTGCTCTTTTTTATCAGTGGGTTGATATCCTTCTAGGGAGTCTTCGTACTTCCGGGATCGGGCGTTCGCCTGACAGCCCACCATATCTTTGACTAACATTTTTCCGTGTTTTAGCCTTTTTCTTCGCAGGTGTCATTCCTCCACAGCAAAAGAGGAGAATCTTTCAACGTCTGATTTCGGTGCGCACGACTATATCAGGTACTTCTAGCCTTAACCATCTTTTAGTTTCTTATTTCTTCTTTGAATGTAGAAAGCAATTTTGCATTAGAAACATTCTGGCACGCCCGGTGGGACCCTAGGTCCTCCTTGGGTTCTTTCTTTCTTTCGTTCATTTAGGTGCATTAGGTTTCTTCCTTTTCGCCTCCTTTCGTCTCTTCTTAAACGACATCATAAGCAGAACTAAAACGAACATTTCTTTCTTTCTTGCACTTCTAGACTAGCTAAAACTCATATTCTTCGACTCTTTCTCCATTTGTCTTCATACGAACAAACATTTCGACTTGGAAATTAAAACACTTTGCATTCATCTCTGTTTGCCTGCATCTTTTAGACCACACATAGTAATTAAACCGCATATTGAATTAATCTAGATCACTTGATGTTACACGACCAAACCACCTGCACAAAACAAACATAAAACTTACCTGAGACAAGGCCCGACTGGGATTTCATCCCCCAGCGGATACCTTACCCATCCCGGTAACCCTACTTGGATTTCATCACCAAGGGGGAATCCCACTCCATTCTCTGGCGGAGGATAAACTCTAGTGGAAGTATATTTTGGCTAAGCGAAACCAGCTAACCACTGGAATCGTGAAGTGAGGGGAGCTTGCTCCTTAGCACCAGGCCTATACGGAAGCTAACACAGATTTCTTGAGCACCATAACAAAACCCGAAACCATCCATAGACTGCTTCTTCTAGGACCCGACTCACAAAGCCAATCTTCTTCTACACACATATTCTAAGGCATAAGCCACTATAATCCTAATAATTTACTTCTAGGGTTTTAGGATCTGCTTGTGTCTTCATCTTTTTGGTTCTTATCTGCTTGTTTGAGCTTGTGAGGACGTTCTCCCTTGCCTTGAATGGTTCTGACTCGTAGCCAAGCCAAGGCTCTAGTCGATCACGTGAGGCATCATCCTCTTCCATCTACCCTGCCTACAACCAACCCTACAATGGAGTTCAACTTGGAAACTGAAAGAACTCCTACCAGACCATCTCCGACCCAAACGCCTATTATTCCAGAAGGGGACCAAGACTTCGCACGATTCTTGGACCTCAATACCAAAGCCCTGCAACACTATCTCGCAAATAGCCAAACGCGAGACCCCTTTAGCAATCCAATTTATGGAATGCTGACTTCTCTCCTCGCAACTGCGGTCGTATCAACAACGTCCGTAGTCCAACCCTTAGACACCCAGGCTGTTGCCTCAACCAATGACCAACCTTTCACCAACCATCCAAGTGTGGCCTCTCCTTCTGTCGTTGGGCCCACTTTCACCGGGGTTTTGGCCCCCAATCAATCTCAGTCCACTCAACCACTTTCTACCCCCTTTCAAAACCTGGTCGTCTCTATTCCGCCCACCCTTACTCCTATCAACACTAGGGTGGCTACCCATCCGTTAGCCCATGTTACCTCTAACCAACCTCCCATGACAACATCAAACCTAGCCATGCCTTCCATCCAACCATCTTTAGTCACTTCTTCCGTCCCTACGACTAGTCATCCGTACGTTGCGCCCTTATTGGTACAATCGACTACGTCGTATACCTCTTCCAGCCTCTTTCAAGCGCCTCACAATCTAGGAGGTGCTCCACCCGCCAATCCGTCAGTAGATATTATCAAGATGCTGATGGATAAAATGTCCAACCTAGAGACCTCCATTACCGGCTCACGCAACACTCTCTCGTACGAACAAATCTGTAACGAGCCCATCCATCCTTCCGTCCCCATCAGACCATATCCCAGCTAGTGGGAACTTCCTAAGTTTTCTTGTTTCTAGAGTAAGGAAGACCCACAACAACATTTACGGGCATTCAGACATGCCTGTTACCTTATCGCCCACGACGATGCGTTGCTCTTACGCACGTTTCCCATGTCCCTCTCGGGTGCTGCACTTGACTGGTACAGCTCTCTTCCCAGCCATTCCATCCTCACGTTCACTCAGTTGGCCCAGCTCTTCCTCGATCATTTCTCCATCAATATCATCAAGAAGGTCTCTATCACAGACCTCTATTCTATTCGCCAGTTCGAGGATGAATCTATTGCTGATTTCGTCGCTCGGTGGAGGAGCCTTATCAATCAACTTTCATTTTCTTTACCTCAGCCTGAGCTTATTGAACTTTTCTCTCAAGCCTGTGCTAAACATATTTCTTCTACCTTGAGGGTTCAAACCTTCCGCACTTTTGACGAAGCCTTCACGATGGCTCGTAAACTTGAGTTACGTGCCGTTGAGGAGAATAAAGTCAAGTTGCGGAGTAAGAATCCCAACTCCAAAACCAATGACCCTTCTTCTAAGCCCTCCTCATCCAATCCTAAATCTAAAGCTTCAGCAAATGCTGTGGTTGTTAGATCTTCCTCTTCTTCACCTTCAACTAATCAACCTGAACCATCCACGTCCATGAGCGCCACTCGCCAATTTCAGCAGAGATACATACAACGACAGTTTACTCCACTTGGAGAATCATACGCGTCTGTGCTGGAAAAACTCGTCAAACAAGGGGCCATCAATCTCCCTCAGATCCGACCTCCACCACAATTTGATCCCTCACGCGCCATCCCTGCGTGGTATAGGGAGAATGACTTCTGCCACTACCACCGTGTTAAAGGTCATGACACGGGCAACTGTAAAACCCTTAAAAACATAGTTCAAGACATGTTGGAAAAGGGTGACCTCATCCTCGACAATCCTAACGCCCCTCCTAACCAGGGTATCGATATCTTCAAACAACCATTCCCTAATCATCCACCAACCCAAAACAACGTCCAGACCTTGACTGACAATACCCATGAACATAATATTCGAACAGTCAATACGGTCTTGCCCCTCATTTCTAACCAACCACAAGAGGTGAGTTCATCCGTCAGTCCATCACAAGTGGACGAACCTCTTTCTCCGGCTATTTCTCCTTCAACTTCTCTCATTTTGGAGGACGCCTCGACCTTACCATCACCGCCAGTTTCACCATCTTCCTTCTTGCTGCCCATGGAGGACCCAACCTTTCCTACTCCTCGGCCACAAGTGGAGGGCACTATCATCCCTGCCCTTTACCCGCTTGAGGAGCTTCATTCACCAGTTTCTTCTCCACCCAGAGAAGAACCTATCTCTCCTTCATCTCCAACCAAACATGAACCTGTCACAACTTCACCATGCTTTGGACCCGAGACTACTACATTCGTCTCACCTTCAGTCCCACAACCATTGGCATCTTCTCAAGAGCCTAAACCTCATCCCGTATCTTCTCAGCCATTTTTCCGACTAGTGGAGAGACTCAAACTTCTCCCTTCTAGGAAAGTGGAACATCAGGGATTGTGGGACCGTCTCACAGCTCTTCAACAAGCCCGGGCCCTCTCATCTCATACCGCTAATCTGCCCATGGCGGAACCTCCTAAGACTATCAACAGAAATCCAATCTCCACTTCCAAACCGTCTACATCTTCATCAACCTCATCAAAACCAAAACCCTCATCTACTCTGCCTAAACCTATCAAATCACTTGGCGTTCGCCCCGTCTCCAACCTCACTCATCCACAAGTGAAGGTGGACTTAACCCAAACTTCAAACAATAGTGGTCTTCAACCCAAATCTCAAAAGCCTGCCAAACCACAGAGGCGAATGCCTCCTCTTCTGTCACCATTGCCCTCCATTTTGGGCCCGCATCCTTCAACCTTAACCAGAGTCCTTCCCGCTTCAACCTCTAACCAAAACCGGTTGCCTCCTTTGCTTCCTTTACCTACCGCTAGCCTACCCTCTCCCAAAAGGGCGATACCTCTCACGAAGAGTGTACCGTCTCTGCCTGTCATCGCACCATCAACACAGAAGGTGGTACGAAAACCTCCTCCCATTTCGCCCAAGCAAAAGTCACCGACATCGCATACATCGATGAGCATGGACCCTTTAGTGGGCTCATACTCTTTGATCTTGCAACGACTTTTGCAAACTTCTAGCATAACTCTTCCACCCATCAAGCCCTTTCAACCTCTCGGGTATAAACCCTCCTAGTTCGACGACATGAAGATTTGTTTATATCATCGTACACCAGGACATGACACTGAGACTTGCTGTGCCCTCAAGGCTGTCATTCGCCGTTATCTGGAGAAAGACACTCTTCTCTTTGAGGACACTTTCGACCGCCCCCCGACTCCTTCTCACAACCCTTCAACCTCTTCAAACCCATCCACATCTCATCAACCGGTTACAACCCCTTCATCATCTTCACCTCCCATCTTTGAAATCAATGCCATTCATATCACCACTAGGTCAAAAAAGGATAAGGCGAAAGAAAAAGCCGCCATTCCTTGGACCTACCCTTTTGTCAATCCACCTCAACCGCCTAAGCCTAAGATTTCTATCCTTGGCGCGCCTCAACCCTCTTCTTCTTCTTCTTCCTCTTCCGGACCAATCCACGACTCCATGTTGAAACAGCTTCACCAGACGCCTGTGAAGATGTCCCTCTACGATCTCGTCCAAACCTCACCTCAACATCGTCAGGCCCTCATCCAAGCCCTGCAGGCAGCGGAGGTCCAACCTGAGGATCCTCAGCCACTTACTGACCTTGTCCACTCCTTAGCCCCTGTTGCCTCCATAACATTCAGCGATTCTGAGATTCCTACATCTAACACGAAAGATCAGGACGCCGCCCTCTTCATCACTGCCTACATCGATCGGACACGCATTAAACGCGTTATGATCGACGGGGGCGCTAGCATCAACATCATCTCCACTCATGCCTTTGATCAGTTGGCTCTTCCCAAGAATTGCGTCTCCAAAATTGACGCGATCTTGCGCTCTTTTAATGACACCACTGCCACGACCATTGGCACAGTTATCCTTCATATCCACGTTGGTCCACGCACAGTCCCAGAGCTCTTCTACATCATCGAAGGAGAGTTCCAATACAACATCTTGCTGGGCCGACCCTGGATCCGTGCCATGGCCTGTGTCCCCTCCACCCTGCACCATTGTGTGAAGTTTGAGCATGACGGACAAGTCCACACCATTCCCACTGACCCTTCGCCTTTCAAAACATGCAATACCACCTACCGTCCAAACGATGTCCTCATTCCTATCAAGCCATCAACCTCGGCACTGCCTCCATCCGCGGAAGCTTCAACCAGTTCGCAACAGGCGGTCGCCCTTACACCTCCCCTTCAAGCGACAACCACAGACCCCATGGAAGACGTCTTCCAAAGACTTTCATTGGGAGAGTATCGCTTGCTGGCTTTAGACATGTTCCAAACTCCGCAAGAGTATGGACGCCTTCATCACAGCCCCAGCTACGACCATCGGATCGGGATGATCATACCTTATGGTCCCCCTCACCTCCGCACCAACCTCGTCTATGGAGGGCTTAATCAAGCTCCTACTGACGGTAATCCTCTTTCTTCACCCCAACCTTTCACATCAGATTTTTCATTTCTTGGCAACCCCGCCTTTGCACATACTTACCTTTATAGGTGTGCATGGAAGGGTTTTGGTTTCGGACGCTATGAGCAGGGCTCCCATCAGCCTATCCAACCGCTCAATGATGACGATGCCAAGAAACGGTATGGTCTGGGATATCACGACCCCACTCAAGACCCTGTAGACCTTTATCCTGAACCAATCCTTGACCAATCTCCTCCACACTCGCCTATTTTGCCACCTTCACCTACGGAGTCAGTGGTTTCCATTCCTCCTAGTTTTTTTTTTTCCATAAACACCATCCGCCTGGACCCCTTGACTTATCAGCTCAATGGGGTATCCAAGTCTCTCCCTCTCACTCTTCCCACCATGATCGAAGATGAGTCGGCAACCATTCACACTGTTCACTGCATTGACGATGACGCCATTCTTTCCTACATGGGCGCTGATGATTCTTTCATCCAGCGCTCCCTCCCTTCTGAGACCCAGGTTATGTTAAATGAATCAACCATTGACATAAACCTTCCTTCTTCCGATGTTCCTCATGTCTTAAAGATCGGCCAATCTTTAGACGCTCAGGAGCAGCTTGACTATACCCAGTTCCTCTCCGACCATAGCAAGGCCTTTGCCTGGACTTACAGTGATATGCCTGGCATCGACCCCACCATCGTTACCCATAACATTGTCACCAAACCAGAGGCTAAGCCTGTCAGGCAAAAGCTTCGAAAGATGCATCCTCGCGTTGCCCTCCTTGTCAAGGAGGAGCTTCAGCGTCTCCTTTCTGTCTCCTTCATCCAGCCTATCGATTATCCACAGTGGGTCTCTAACATCATCCCAGTCACCAAGGCAACTGGGGGGATTCGGATCTGCACAGACTATCGTGACCTTAGTCTAGCCTGTCCTAAAGATGACTTTCCTCTTCCTAACATTGACCAGCTCGTTGATCTTACGGCCGGCCATGAGATGCTATCTCTTATGGACGGGTTTTCAGGATACAATCAAATCCTGATTGCTCTGGAAGATCAGCACAAGACTACTTTCATCACCCCATGGGGGACTTTTTGCTATCGAGTCATGCCTTTCAGCTTGAAGAATGCAGGTGCCACTTATCAGCGTGCCATGACCTACATTTTCCACGATCTCCTCCACAAAATCATGGAGGACTATGTGGACGACCTTCTCGGCAAATCCAAATTTCGCCGTGACCATCTGACCATTCTCAACATCATCTTTTCTCATCTTCTTCAGTACAATGTCTGTCTTAACCCCAAGAAATGTGTCTTTGGGGTCCTCTCTGGCAAGCTTCTCGGCTTCATCGTTTCCTTCCGTGGCATCGAGATAGATCCCGCCAAGATTCGCGCTATCCTCGAAATGCCTCCCCCGACCAATCTCAAGCAGCTTCACAGTTTGCAAGGCAAGCTCCAGTCCATTCGCCACTTCATCTCGCAGCTTTGTGACCGCTGCCAACCTTTTCATCATCTCCTTAAGAAGGATGTCATTTTTACATGGGATAGGGACTGTCAAGAGGCTTTTGAAGCCTTAAAATGCTATCTGGTCTCTCCACCAGTTCTCATTCCACCTAGAGATGACCAACCTTTCTACCTTTATATCTCAGCCACTCACCATTCGTTAGGTGCCATGATCGCGCACCAAGACGAGCATCACCATGAGCAAGCCATTTATTATATCAGCCGCACACTGGTCGACTATGAAACTCAGTATACCCATATCGAGAAACTCTGTTTGGCGTTAGTCTTTGCTGCTACTAAGCTTTGCCACTATCTTCTCAGTCACAAAACCTTTGTCATCACCCACACCGACCCTCTCAAATATATGCACTCCAAGCCATGCCAGAATCAACGTATGGCTCGGTGGCTCATGCTGCTTGCTGAGTTCAATCTCGAATTCATCCAGTAGAAATCTATCAAGGGGCAAACCATCGCTGATCAACTAGCACATGCCCCTCTTCCTGACACTCAACCTTCACAGTGTGAATTCCCTGACGAGTCTATCGTTGCGCTTTCCTCCGACGACACCACCTATCAGATGACTATGTTCTTTGACGGATCCAAATGTCAACTAGGTGGAGGTGCTGGGGTCATTCTCATCCCACTCGACGGGGAGCCCATGCCTTTGTCTTTTAAACTCGACTTTGATTGTACCAATAATATGGCCGAATACGAGGCCTTAATTTTGGGACTTCAGACCACCCTTTCTCTTAGCATCAAGTCCATCAACATCTTCGGTGACTCGCAGCTCGTCGTCAATTAGGTCAACAGTTCATACCTCTGTAAAAATGAAATTTTGCAAAGGTACAAAAATCGTGCTGACCTTCTCCTTGCATCTTTCGACCATTTCCTCTTGCAGACTATTCCTCGATCCACGAACAAGTTTGCTGACACTATGGCTTCTCTCGCTTCCCATATCCCATCTTCCTCATCTGCATCCAGACTTTTTGTCACGGTGCATCGTGTGCCGTTGCCTTCATATATCTCTCCTCACATTCATCATGTCAACACTATAGACCTAAGCCCACAAGATGCTTGGTATAAGCAACTTGTGGACTTCTTATCTCTCTCTATCATTCCTCCAAACCTCTCTAGTAATGCACGACGAGCTTTTATCAAGCGTACTGCTCGCTATACCATGCTAGGGGGTCTTCTCTATAAGCGAGGCTTCGACAGCCTCCTTCTTCGTTGTCTCACCTCCACTGAAGCATCTCATGCCATCCAGCAAGTCCACGATGGGATTTGTGGCAGACATTTCAGTGGAAATTTAGTTGCCAAGCGCATCCTTCGTCTGGGCTATTATTGGCCTACCCTTCATCAAGACTGTAGCGATTATGTTCGGCGTTGCATCAAGTGTCAGCAGCACTCTAACTTGCTTCATCTCCCCAGTCACGCCTTACAAGTTGCTCAGGATTTCTGGCCTTTCTCTCAGTGGGGTTTAGATCTCATCGGTGAGATTAACCCTCATTCGTCTCTTCGTCATCAATCCATCATCACAGCCACTGAATATTTCACCAAGTGGGTGGAAGCCATTCCTCTCGTCTCCACAAAATCCGACAAGATCATCGACTTCATCAACACCCACATCATCTGTCGTTTCGGTGTCCCTCATAAAATCATCACTGATAACGGCAAGTCCTTCAAAAATAAAACTATCCAAAAGCTATGCGACTCCTTCGGCATCAAACTCAGTTTCTCTTCGCCTTACTACCCACAAGCAAATGGGCAGGCTGAGGCTTCCAACAAAATTCTCACCAAAATTCTCATGAAAGTGGTCAGTGACACAGGCAAGGATTGGCACATTCACATTCCCTTCGCTTTGTGGGCTTACCGCACTAGCATCCGAACCTCTACGAGTGCTACCCCTTTTTCTCTTGTGTATGGAACAGAGGCTGTTTTACCTCTCGAAGTACAGATCCCGTCTCTCCACATTTCTCTACATGATATCCTTTCCAATGATGACTTTCATCAAGATCACTTAGCTCAACTTGAGTTACTTGACGAACACCGTCTTGCTGCCCTTAATCATCTCCATGTCTATCAACATCGCATCAAGCGCACCTATGACAAAAATCTGCGAGAACGAGATTTCAACATCGGAGACCTCATCCTCAAAGAGAATCAACACGTGACCAACATGGAGTGAAGTAAATGAGGCAAGTTTGCTCCTAATTGGCTCGGACCTTTTATTATCACGCACAAGTATGGATCAGGGACTTACCGTCTGTCTTCTCTTGATGGACGCCCAGAACCTGAGCCTCTTAATGCGTTGCATCTGCGACCGTTCTACTGCTAGTCGAGTATTCGTCCACTTGACACTTAACTTGAGCTCATCCCTTGAGCAATCCCCGTCCTCTTCATCCTACTTCCTTTCAACCCTATTCCTCTTAACAATTCCTATAACCCTTTTATGATACATGGATGCTTTGTCCTAATAAAAGGGAGCCCTTGACCTTCTACAGTCTTGTCCATGACTCACATTTCTATCAAAACAAATCAAGATGTCAAAACATATCCATGGTCACTATATCAATATCAAAATCAAAAAGACAGACTGATCCCTCGAAGGACAGCTGTACTATCATTACTGTAATAAATAGACTGCTCCCTCGAAGGACAGCTATTCAAAAGCCTTTATATTAAACAAAAATCTAGACCACTCCCTCGAAGGATGGCTATGACTACTCTGGCAATAAACAACAACCATTATTTTAGAAGCTTCCCGCATTGATCAGCTTCACAACCTGACCACCAAGCAAATGACATCTCTATGCAGGCTTCCCGCATCGATCAGTCTGCCTCTCAAAAAAAAAAAAAAAAAAACGAGTCACGGACATGGCTTGTAGTTGTCTCAGGGTCTCCTATAAAAAGGGGCAAAGTTATCTCTGCTCTTAAAACGGGTTACCCTCTTTCCTCCTCCTATTACCTGCTCAAGGGACTTCGAGCTCACTTTAATGTCTAAGTGATTCGATTACCGCTCTAACATAACTATGGTCAACGACGTCACGCATGAATGGGGCTCTTGGTTCTCATAACCCCTATCTATGCTATCTTTTTGGTCCTTGTCAATGAAAGAGCAATATGCTTTTCATCTTCTTCTACACTTTGGTCACATTCACCTTCATCACTTGTCAATCAACTCAGCTCAACTCTCTTTTCAGACCATCAATATGACCTAGCCTATTCACCCTAGTTTCTATGGACACCAATACACACGGAAACTATCGACTCGCCACAATTTATGTTCAGCATAAACCAATACTTGCTGAAGCATAAATAGACCTCAATTCATTTTTAGCATACATCCATCACGCATATGGGATATTGCTAGGGATGAAAAACCCTTCAACCAATGTTGCAGAATACACCATTTGGAAAAGGCTGCAACATCTTTTTTTTTCCTCACCATCCCTTTGACCCTTCCTCCCTTCTAGGGAGAACTACATCGGCCTGAGGCCCTATCACCAGGGCTATGTAGGCAGCACTCAGTTGACATGGGGTCTTCTGGGGTTAGCTCGGCCGCATCCTTTCATCCATTCATCCATCCATTGACCACCAACCATTGGAGATCATGCCTATCTCCTCCGACCTCGACCACTTCCAAGACGTTGTTGCCTTGGTTGTTTTTTCATGTATGCTACCTCATGACTGGTTAGCAAAATTGTTCGCAAACTTTTTTTTGACCCTTCACAAGTGTAGGATCGCGAGCCAGTTGATCCTTACTACTTGTGACTTTTTCGCGTTTCTAGGAGCACTTCCTGAGCCTGGGATACCTGGAACGCGATGACCCATTTGGAGCTTCAGCTTAGATTGAGTGACCTGATCAGCAGACGACTAAATGCTGGGGCCCGGTTACTTCAATTTTGGCACTCCTCGACCCTCGACTTGCAACACTTTGGCCTGACCATCTCGTGCAGTGGTATGCACGCAATCACGACCTTTGCAGCGTTCACCCTCACTCCTTTTTCATCCGCTCTTTATCAAATCAGCACCCGATTCCCGGTTCCCTTCCCTCGACTCCTGCTTTGAGGGGGAATACCTCATCCTTACTCGGGGCATTTCGCTTCCTATTTTTGTCTTGCAGTTCATTCGAACAACCAACAAGACGAAATCAACCTTATCCCTCACTTGGGGCAATCCCTCCTGTTTTTGTCTTGCAGTTCGTCCAGAACAACCAACAAGACAAAAAGGGGCAAATGTAGACACCGAAATCGTGTCGACTCCCCTGGTCATTCCCCGTCTTATTCTTCTTCGCCTATTGAACCCTTGCCGATCACTTGTTCCACCAACCTTGACCCTGGCAGCATGTAAAGAGGAGCACAGAGCAAAATGTAGACTCTATCCCCATTATGCATCTGCCGACGTCAGTCTTTACCCGACCGATGTCACCGACGTCGGTCACCTATCGGCCGACGTCGGCACTCCTGCCGACGTCGGTCACCTTCCCCTTGTTCGTTATCAGTTATCATTCGGTTTCTCGAACGGTTAACGAACCGTCTCTGGAACCGTCCCCGTCCCCCGCCTTTATCAACCTCTGCCAACCATTCGAGCAGAGATCCTGAACGCCATTCGAAATGCTGAGCAACCAACCTACGAATTCCTCCACCAACCTGTGAACTCTGAGCAATCATCAACACTACGACATCAACACTCTCTGCATTCAATCCGACTCCAACTATGGCTTTCATCACGTCTTCCGCCAGGTAAGTATTATTCTATTTATTTCATTTCTTTCTCAGTTATTATTTATCAGTTCTGTTATCCCTGCCTTTGTCCCGACTCCCCCAGACTCTGTTCAGACCTCGTCCCGACCTTACCCAGACCCTGTCCTGACTCTGTCCAAAACCCCCCAGACTCTCTCAGAACCTGTCCCGACTCTCCCAGACCCTGTCCCGACTCTGTTCAGCCCTGTCCCGACTCTCCCAGACCCTGTCCTGAACCTGTCCAGACTTTCCCAGAACCTGCCCCTACCGACGCCGGTCACTACCCCGACCGACGACGGCACCTTAACCGACGTCGGCACATTCCTTAACCGACGCTGGCACCACAGAGACCGATGCCGGCGACTATGCAGAACAGTGCTGCATATCAGGTACGCTCTTTATTTTTCTGTCATTATCATCTACTTTCGTCTAATATTCTGCTCTTTTTTATCAGTGGGTTGATATCCTTCTAGGGAGTCTTCATACTTCCGGGATCGGGCGTTCACCTGACAGCCCACCATATCTTTGACTAACGTTTTTTCGTGTTTTAGCCTTTTTCTTCGCAGGTGTCATTCCTCCACAGCAAAAGAGGAGAATCTTTCAACGTCTGATTTCGGTGCGCACGACTATATCAGGTACTTCTAGCCTTAACCATCTTTTAGTTTCTTATTTCTTCTTTGAATGTAGAAAGTAATTTTGCATTAGAAACACCATCAAAGAACATGGTAAATTGATAGGTGAATTCTGCCTAAGATAAGGTTACGATGGACTCATCAAGGAACTCAAGAGGAGGAGGTTGATTATCTGCTAATAGTGTTTTAGCTAATTAGTCAGTAATGACTTGCCCCTTAATTGACTTTTGTTAAATAAATTCAAGGTCAAACTATGCTAAAAACATGATCCATTTGGACATACAATAGTTTTAGTATGGCATGGAGTGTATATACTTTAGTGGGTTAGTATTTGTTATGACATAGGTTTTATGGTTAAGAAGGTAGTGGAAATTTTTGGTAGCCATGAATACTAAAGCTAAGCAAAGTTTCTTGGTGTGGGTATATCGAGTCTCATACTCTACAAGCATGTGGCTAATATAGTAGACATATTTATATTTATTTTGTTCATCTCCATGATCAAACATTAACCGTAGGGAGTGGTCAGTGGTAGAGATATACAAGTAAAAAGGTTGGTCATCCTTGGGAGGGGTAAGGATAGGTATAGACAAAAGGTACTTTTTGAGTGAATAAAAGGCCTTTTGATAGTCAGTATTTGAATTAAAAGAGACATCCTTATTTATAAGGTGGTATAAGGGTTGGAATCAATCTAAAATCTAGGAAATAAAATGATGAATGGATTAGAGCTTCTCCTACAAACTATGGAGTTGCTTGAGGTTAATTGGAAGAATCATGTCATGGTTGGCTTTGATCTTGGTAGGATTGACTTTGATACTACAAAGAGAGACAATAAACCCAAGAAGATTTCCTAATAGGACCCAAAAGATACATTTATTAGGGTTTAAGTGGACATGGTAATGGATAAGTCACTCAAAGATGATCTTGAGAATGGTTAAATGATCCTTTCAGATTTTAGATTTTTTGAGAAGTTCATCCACATAATCCTCTACAATCTTATGGATAAGTTCATGAAAGATATAAGTCATGGCATGTTGGTAGGTTACACAAATATTCTTTAGTCTAAAAGGCATGAATCTATATCAGAATGTTCCCCATGGTGTGTTAAAGGTAGTTTTATGTTGATCTTTAGGGGCAATTAGGATCTGATTGTAACATGAGAATCCATCCATGAGAGATAACATCTTATGGCTGGTTGTAAGATCAACTAGCTAGTTGATGCTTGGTAGAGGAAAGTCATATTTGGGGAAAGCAAGGATAAGGTCAAAAAATTCCACACAAATGTGTAGTCCCTTTGTGTCTTTATTGATAGGTACAACATTCGAGACCCATTGGGGATAGTCAATGGGTTGAATGAAATTGATATATAGGAAGTGCTGAAGCTCTTATTTGATGAGAAGGGATATGTAAGGGTACATGCAGCAAAGTTTCTACTTGATGGGATTGATGTAATGGTTAGTGACTATGTTATGAGTAGAAATGATGGGGTCAATTCTAGGCATGTCACTATAAGACCAAGAAAATAGTATGTTACAGTCTTGGAAGAAAGAGGGGAAGCCCCAAAGTTCCTCAACATTCAGTGATTAGAAAATTTTGATAATATAGGGGTTATCTGAAGTGCCCAAGTTGATATCCATGGTGGATTTTTTCAACATGGTTGAAGTCTTAAGAAGAAGGGATTTGTGGATGAAATAATCTGGTGTACCAAGGTAGGTAATGATGGAATCATCATCTTGGCACTAAATAATGTTAATGGTAGGAAAGTTATCTCCTATCATCTTAGGATGGATCAAAGGGATGGTTATGGTTTCCCCCTCATTTTGATAGGTTAGGGGTCTAACGTTGATCATGTTGACAAAAAAATTTAGGTGGGATTATTTCATCATCCTCACATGCAGGTGGAGGAGAGATCAGTGAGGAAGGGGTGTCTTCCTCAATAATGGTGATAGTAGGTGGTTTGGTATACTTCTTGGTGGGTAGAATGAAACCAAGGACATGTTTCTCATGAGGCTTTTTGGTTTTAATGTAAAACAACTCATGTGGGTCATTCTCATATTGTCCAAAACCAAATCCTTTCCAAGAACACCTGTGGAGGTATGTCTTGGAAAAACTTAACTTGTTTAGGTAGGAGAAGCTAGAGGTGAATGATAGAGGTGAAGAGGAGGTAGTAGAAGCATCAAGTGGTTTTTAAAGTCCCCCATAAATGAAATGGGTTTGAAAGTGTCAAGGTCTAAAGGGAATAATGGATTTGACATTAGGGCCATATCTAGGTTGGTGGTCAAGTTTTCCATACTCTTGGGGAGTAGGGAAGGCATCAAGGTCGAAGAGGCAATATTTCCCCAGTGAAAGATGTTGGAATGTGGATTCTAAGTGGTCTAAGGTGGGGATATGATTGAAGGGGATGGATAATCTAGTCGATGAATCATTATCAGAAGGAGGTAGGACTTCCTCTTTCATGGTGGAGGTCTTGTCCTTAGCTGATGAGGGTGTGCTAAATAAAGGTAGGAGGATGTTGTTGGGTTAATACGTCATGTTTCATGTTGAGAAGGGACTTGGGTCAGTTTGGATGGTGATGAACTAGACTTTGTGCTTAAATTTAAAAAAATAATGAAGGGTAGAGGGGATGCAACCCATAGAGAAAATATAAGGTTACCCTAACAAAACTTGTATTAAAATTCACCTTTCAATACGTAAAAAAGTTGAAGGAGTTTACAGGGTCCTAAATGGATATGAAGGACAAAAATTCCCAAGGTAGTGGTCATGGTGTCATTGAAGGATCAGAGGATGATTGAGGTTTTGGACATGACATTATCCGATAGGTTGAGTTGGTTATATGCATGGGAGGAGATGATGTTAATACTAGCTCCCCCATCAATCATGACCTATTTCATGTAGTTTTGGTTAATACAAATAATAATAAAGAGAGGGGGATCTGGGTCATTAGGATGGATATAAGGTATTTATAAATCCTTGAAGGTAATAAGGTTATAAATTTAGAGATCACCAACAAAGGTTGCCAAAGGTTATGGGTCTTCAGGTTGGACCTCTACCAATTGCAATGCCTCTATAATTTCTTAGAGATGATGAGGTGAAGTAGTAATTAAATCATATAAACTCATCTTCATTGGGGTCTAGTGAAGCAATTTGAGTATCACTCTCCTAATGGATTTAGAAGGGTTGGATTGGGAGGCACCTAAGATAGATACCTTAGGTTTGGATGAAGGTGAATGTGTTTGGATAGGGTTTAGTTGGGAGGTAGAAGATGGGTATGCCCATGAGATGGACACTTTGGCCTTCCCCTTCTCATTCTATTGTTCTCTCATGACCATGTGGATGGTATGGATAGAGGGAGGAATTAGTGTAGGATATTTGTTTGGTTTCTCATCACCCTGAGGTGAGAATGGGGGAATAGATAGGTTTTGGCTAGTGGTTGTTGGTTGTTGGATTGGTAATGGGCTCATCAGAGGTTCTTTTAGTAATAGATCATCCTTATCATAGAGCTGATGGATAATGGTTTGGAAGTCTTTGAAGTTCTCTATGTCATACCCTAGTGTCCTATGATAGGAGCACACTTGGTGGTCATTATACCAAATGGGTTTTTAACTGAGAGGGTCAAATGACTTGATAGGGGGTAAGGTCAAGCAAGAAGCTTGAAATTAGTTTTGAAAAATAGTCAAGTAGGATTCAACTAAGGGTATAGAGGTTTTAGTGGTTTTGGTCTTGGTTGGTAAGGTGGAAGTCCTTTTGGGAGAAAGTTTGGTGACATAAGGTTTAGGTAAGGTGGTGTATTTGGTTGGCAGTTTTGGTTTTGGTAAGGTGGAGGTTGATAAAGTAGAGGTAGAAGGTTTCAAGGTAGGTAGTTTGGTCATTACTGGTTTGGTGAATATAAGTGTGTTAAAAAGCAAGTGTGCCATTGTAAGTAGAGATGATAGTTAGGTTTTGGTTGGTATGGTCAACTTCCTAATTAGAGTGGAGGGATGAGGCCCAAAGATAGATGGTAAGGTTGAGGGAGGTATGATTTTGGTCCTCTGTCATATTGCTAGCTTTACTTCCTTGGTCGATTTGGTTTTATGGTTGGTTGTTGTGTTTGGTGAGGTAAGCTCCAATTTCACAGATGGGTGATTAAGGATTTGTGTTGAGAAGGTGCCAAGATTTTTGGTTGGTTTGGTAAATTTGTTTGGAGAAGGTGATTTGGTTGTTTGGGGTTTAGGTGTATTAGATGGTTGAGGAATTATTAGGTGGGTAGAGGGTTTTATCAGTTTTGTTGGTAAGATAGGGATTTGGATAAGAAAAGTGGTGGGTTGGTTTTTTAAAGGTGTGATTGGAGGTTTTTTTTGGCAATGTAAGGGAGCCTAAATTACTATCAAAAGGTGGCTTGATACATGTTAGGGTTGGAGACAAATTACAATTTCTACACTAACCTAGATAATGGTTTATATAGTAGTTTTATTCCCTAGATAGTGAACTTGAAAGATAAACCCATAGGTTGAGATAGAGGGATGATAACCCCATATTTTTCCTTAATCAAAGAATGAAAGGTTTGAATGGGTGACTCCTATATGGGGGGTGTAAACATGGGGGCTTCCTCTTCAAGAATGATTTCTAAAGGGGGAGTAATTTGCTCAATGGTTGAGGGAGAAGGTAAAATGGGTACTCATTCTAGTATGTCAGTGGAAGGAGGGGTTGATGGCTCTACTACCTCAATAAGTGGAGGATGGGAATGGGTTGATTATTTGGTTTGGATTTCCAAATGAGGAAAAGGTAATTCCACTAGCTCAATAGGTGGAGAGGATGAATAAAAAATAGATTGGGCAGGAGGTTCTTTAGCAATGGGCATGCCAAGAACCATGTTAATAGTATGGGCATCATGAGAACACTCAACCTTGTTACTCTTAATTTTTTTAGGCTCATGATTAGGTAAAGGTTTCATAAAGATATTAAGGGCTTTTTTTTAAGGTGCGTTGGGGTTATCCAGCACAAGATCCCCTTTGTCAATGAGAGATTGGAGAATTCTCTTAAAGGTATTACAGCTACTAACATCATGTCCAACTACTTGATGGAAAGTGCATAGATCATTCTCATTATACCAACTAGGTGTAGGAAGAGAAGAATCAAATTACTAAGGTGGTTTGATAAGAGGAAGCCATATCATGTTGGCTTTCCATAACTTCTCTAGGATTAAAGTATAAGATTCTCCAAGTGGAGTAAATTACTTATGGGTGTTCTAATTTTGGTTTCTTGTATTTTTATTTGAGGAACTAGAGGAACTTGGTTGGTTGATATATGTTGAAGAAGTGGATTTAAAGACAACTAAATTTATAATTCCCTTGGTTTTAGTCCTAGTGTTGGTTTGGTTACTCAGTTTAGAGGAAGAGGTCTTATTGGTTTTGTAAGTAGAGTTCTTGTTTTTTAGTTTTAACTTTCCTTCAATGATGGATCTATTTTATAGCTTACACACCATGGTAAAAGCTTCATTAAAAGTCCTAAAACTCTAGACATGTAGTGTAGAAGAGATGTGTTTGGCACATGCTTGAACAAAAAGTTTTATCAGTTTAGGTTGAGTTAAGGAGAAGGAAAGCTGATTGATTAGGCTCCTCCAATGAGCTACAAAATTGACAATGGATTCATCATCAAATTTCCAGATAGAG
This sequence comes from Torreya grandis, assembly GCA_037957365.1. Classification (NCBI taxonomy): domain Eukaryota; kingdom Viridiplantae; phylum Streptophyta; class Pinopsida; order Cupressales; family Taxaceae; genus Torreya; species Torreya grandis. The sequence continues at coordinate 834,510 of JARHVA010004346.1, read as the reverse complement.
TAGAGGTTAGTGATGGAAACTTTCTTAGAGATATCTATTGAAAAGTGATCCAAGAAGGTATGGGCTAATTGGGTGAAGGATAATAAAGAGTGTTTGGTTATGGCACTATACCAATCTAATGCTGGACCAAATAAGAACATGGGGAAGGTACAAAGAAGAAGGGCATCATCATAGGCAATCAATAACATGCATGCCTAAATTACCTAAGGTTCTATTGAAGATCTTCCTTATTTTGAAACTTGGAGAACTTGGGGAGCTCCACTAAGGAGGATATGGTTTGATAGGTATAGATGGGTGGATGGGTTTGTTATAGATTTGATCATATGACAAGATGTTGTGAGCTCTAAAAATAGATGAATCTAAGGTAGTCATCTTATCTATGAGCATCTTCATTAGGTCTAACTGGGGTTGTGCACCTAGAAGGTTGTAAGGTGCATACTATTGTGGTGGTTGAGTAACATATTGATAATTGGTTGGAGGTTTGGGAAACCACCACATATTGGTATGCAGACACTGGTGGTTAGGTGGAAGATATATAAGGGTAGGTGGATGTGGGTGGTTGGGTAGTAGGTAGAGGTATATAATCTTGTGGGTTAGGGATGTAACCTAGGTTTGGTACAATGGGCACCTATTAGGTAGGAGGGGTGGTTAGGTTGGTGATCAAAAGAAGGGTAGTGACCTTTGTGCTAACTGAGGGTAAGGTAGAAGGTATAGGCACCAAAAGATTTTGAAGTGGGGTGGTGGTTAATAGATTAGAGGTAGTTGATAGAAGGTTAACAATGCTAGTGGTAGGTACTCCCATGGTGAGGGGAGTATAGGTGGCTAGTGTTTGGGTTGATTCTAAGGTAGAGGAGTTGTTGGTAGGCATGGAATGTATAAAGGTGTTTATAGGTTGGGCAGGTTGGTTTTTTACAATAGTATCAAAGTGATTATTAGTAGATGAAGAGGCTTGGGTAGACAATGATTAGGTAGTGACTATGGAAATAGAAGTGTCTCCCATAAGGTGGTAAGGCATGCCATAATGTGGGTCCATAGGTGGAATTGAAGTAGGGGTACAGTGAGGCATGGTGTCAAGGTAATGTTGAAGGGCCACAAGGTTGATATCTAGGAAGGTGGTAAAGTCCATATCTCCTTGGGGAACTTCCTGAGGGAAAGGAGGACTTCCTAAAGGGTGAGGAGAGTTTTCTAGTTTAGAGACAGAGTCCATAGATGAATAGGTAGAAAGTCTAATTGGTTTGGTGATGGATTTTGCTCTGTTAGATTCTTCCATTGCTAGTGGGTTATAACCATCCAAAGTAAGGGAGAGAGAATGCACAAAAAATATCTCCACTCAAATAGAGAGAAGACAAGAAATGATCAAGAAAATCAAACACACTCTAAAAAGCACATTAAGTCCTAAAGGTTCTTTTTAGTCTCTTTTTTGGCTTATGCCTTAAGATTTCTATAAATTGTGTGACTAAAATTAGCTTATAGAGTAGGTACTAGAAAGGAAGTCTATGGTTAGTTTTAGGTTATTCAGGATCTCAAAAAGAATCTATATTGGGAATCAATATGTGGCTTGGTATTGGGGCCTACCCCCTCACTTCACACACCACAGTGATAAGGGTGTTAGGTGCTTAGCCAAGATATACTTATTTCTAGAGTTTATACTCAACTAGAGAGTTGAGTTAGTTCTCCCCTTGGTAATGAAATCTAATTAGGATTTTTAGGAAAGGACAAGGTGACCGCTAGGTGATGAAATCCTAATCAGACCTTTTCTCAATCTTGTTTGATGTTTAATTGATGAAGGTGGTTTGGTTTAGTGTGTGCAAAAAAAGTGATACTACGATCAAATTACTTTGCCTTAAGTTAAACTATGTGAGCTAAAATTGCAAGCAATTAATGTATGCACTTAATTTTAGGCCCAAAAGAAAATTTTGATTTCATTTATGAGAATATAATAGAGAGAGAAGCATATAAATGTAAACAAGAGAAAATTCAAGTAAAGACTCAAGGTCTCACAAGGCATGCCAAAATGTTTCAATGAATTTCAATATATATTTCAATAAGGGAAGAAGAAACTAAATATAGGTATGGTTGAAAAACCTATTTGATTATGCACATGTTGAATTAGATGATTATAAATAACTCATATTTGGCTTGGGAGGATGACCTAAAAATAAGACAACACTAAAGTAAATGGCGGGTTAGATAGATAGTTAGGTGGATTTCCTAGCAATAGTTAGATCCCAAAAGTAAGAGCTTCCTTAGGGGTTGTCAATCCACATGTTTTAAAGAATTAAGTTTACAAATTGAATGATAAAGTACTTTCATCAATAATCATAAGGTACTAAAATTAAACACAAGAAATGTTTGATAAATAAATAGATTAGAAATGACTAATATATTAATGAGTATGTCAACACTAGTGCTAAATGGGTCTAGTGTGTTTCAAAAAATAAAGTAGGGGTATGTGAATAGGTAGGAACAAAAAAAAAAAGATTTGGCTGGGGGTAAGATGGTGAAAATAACTTTCTATTATTTTTTTCCATAGTGACCATCGATAGTTAAGGTGATTGTCAGTAGTTGGATAGACTGTTGATGATTGAGACAACCATTAGTGGTTACTATGTGTAGGCTTGGGTTGATATATGGTTAGATTTATGGGATCATAAATTTGGATTATAAGAGATGGGTTGGTGTTGGGTTAATTATGAAATACAAATAAAGTAAATTAATATCAAAAAATAAGTACTTATCTTGCTAGAGGTTGATCTAGTGACTGATTGAGGTGGTTGGCCTGTTGGTGGATTCTAGCATGATTCTGATAGAGTAATGGTACTTGATGATTTTATAGAGAAGTGGTATCAAGTTGGCTCTCTGATGTGATGGTTATATTTTTGATGACAATTGACTTGCAAAAAGAAACTTTGGATGCACAAGCTATTAATAATAATTGTAGATATTTTTCACCTCTCTGCTCCTCTCTTCTTATAGGTAAGGAAGGAAAGGTGAAACAAGATCTTAATTGGGTTTAATAATTATAAATAATTCATGTAATGTCTCACACATGAATTTATATTATCTATTTTTATAAAATCAAGGTGGATGATTTGCATGTCGTTATTTAAGGAGGTACACCCTGATTGTTAGTGGTCAAGGTGACCATCGGTGGTCATTTTGATCATCGATGGTTGAGGGTGAAGGGTGAATATGGATAAAAGGGTAGGTTAAATAATCTAGTAAAACTAACCATGGATAGGCTTGGTTAGGGGTCGAAGGGTCAAATTGGTCCCAAGGGAGTTTAAGGGTATTTCAACATTTGAAATTGCGGTATGCATATTTTTGGTGGCTACACCAACCACAATCGATATATTACATTTTATGATTTACTAAGTTGGTCATTATAATTTTCACTTTAACTCTCCATGATGTATTATATCTTTGATGATTATAAACAAAGAACACAACATGATATGATAGATTTAACTAGCTCCCCTAAATCTCCTAAATATTGTTTTAATATTATTAAAAATCAAGATAAAATTAATATTCATGTAACTACTAGAGTAATGGATTATACTTCACTCTCTAACTCCTATCCTCTAGATATTCTTAACCATCCTTCATACATGACCATATTGAGGATGAGAGTGATCTTGAATACATTACTGAAATGATCTTTTTCATTAATGAAAATAATCAACATAGGGGCAAGGATTTTATGGTCATTTATAACCTCATGATAGGACCTCACATAGGAGGTCCCCCATCACCTACACATACCAATACCATTTTGATAGGATATTGGGAAAGTCAATACACAACTTCTTCTCTTATTTTCTCTTCCACCATGTTAGGTATAACCACTACTATTGTGGGTATTTACTCTAATGTGCCTACTCAAAGTGATCATATTAATACTCACATTAATGCTATCACTAGTGCATCTCAAGCTTCTTATACTATTAAACAAAATCTAAATACTAATCAAATCTTGTTATAGGCCAAGAATCAAATGGATACTTTTCAAACTAATAATGCCAAGCAAATGATACAAATGTAAAATAAACTCTTGAAATTGAAAATTCATCATAAAAATCCTTGATGGGGAGTAAAAAATCCAAATTTATCCCCCACCCTCCCTTAAATATTCATAGGGTAATTTCATTCCTCAATCCCCACTTCTTAATTTAATGTCATCAAGAATCTTCAAAATGAACCATTAATCCCTCAAACTGCAAACATAGATATAGGTGGTATTACAGCTACTATCACTTACTAAGGATCTATCGATCATGTGTTGCACTTGAAATCTTTTGGTAACCTTTAATAAGATTGGATTAATTTAAATACCTTTTCTACCACCAAAATTATAGCTAAAACGTTTTTAGGTGATGCTTTAGATTGGTATAATAAAATCAAGTCTAACACTATCTCTAGCTTATAAGACTTAGTTAATGCATTGGTTCAAGAATTTTAAGGCAATGATATACCTAAAAAATAGTTTATCCCATTTAATTAATAGTAAAAAAGTTGAATATGAAACTTTTCAAATTTTTATTAAAAGATGGAAAAATTTATCTAACAAAGATAAACACAACATGTAAGATAAATCTCACATTTATTCACTAATTATATTCATCCCAAACTCCAATATCATGTCATGACTTTCTCTAAAATATTTTGAAGAATCCCTTAATCAAGATAAACATCAATACTTACTCATTAGACAATTTTATCCTTCCCAACCTTTGACAGGCACTCATATGCTTATGAGAACTAAAAATAAACATGATACTAATGATAGTGTTACAGACACATGATTTTATACATGCCATTCATGTTATTCTTGTTAGTGGACCCAATGAGGTAAATCCTTTCCTTCATTTCATGAAAATTTCCTCCTATTCACCTCTCGCATATTCATCATACATAAAAAATGTTGATATTCATAAACCTCTTTCCATGGTGGAAATCTAAAAACATATTCCTAAACCTTCAACAAGAGAACTTGACCCTAATCTCCCTTTCAAAATTTGTATGATCCACACAAATTATCTTATATCATGTAAGTTGGGGACATTCTCATGAAACCTACTGACAAATTAAGAACTTTTCTCTTGAATTTATCCTTGGTCTTAATTTTGAACATGAAAGTATGATTCAAAAAAACTAACAAACATATGAAAATGTAGCTAAATATCACGAGTCTGAAGTCAAGCACAAAGATCTCAATCAAGATAATCCTCACCTTGTTATTTATAAACATCCACTTCCTAATCATCAATATAATACTACTAAATCTCCTAATTCAATTGTTGTGTAAACTTCAATTGACCCTAATTCTCTAACCAATGATGGAAATGTAGTCAACATGAAAAACATGAGGTGTGTAGTATAATATATTGATTCTTATTCACACTTTAATTATAAAAACTTTCCTAATTTACACACAGTTCAATATAATTATACATATCACTTCACATATATTTAACATATAGAAACACCCCCTAATCCCACTTATACACACACAACACACTCCACTCCCTTACTATATTTTGGAACTATATCAAATGAAAAGATACACTTTGATCCTCAATTTTCTTCTATTACTATGATGATTGGTAATTTGATACCACAATATTCTCTCCACTAAGAACTAATCACTTTGAATACCATGAATCAGTCTACTTTTATGCCATCATATCCACTCATAGACTCAACCAAGTCAAGGGAGGCAATTCTGAACTCAAATATACCATAAACGGCATCACCCACCTCAATGTAGTTTGATCCACTTGACCAAACTATGTCATCCAAGTCAAAAAAACATAATTACTACCATCATCAATTTACATGCATTTACAATCACCCTTTAATATACTTGTGTCAACATTATGCACTTTTATCTAATATGATTCTAATTAGATATGATGAATGAAATCCTATAATTGAAATTTCTTTCCTCCCATCTCAAATTCCTTTTCTATAATTCATGATGACTCTCGACCATTATCATAATCATTTAATGATACTTTTGTTTAAAATGAACATCCCTCAACCTCCCCATGTGGGGAAGAATCTACCTTATTTAGGTCTGAGGATAATATTCTTCAACAATGTGAAGAAATGTCTATACATGTTGACAAAACTATATATACTTCTCTTCACTCAAATTTCCTATTGATTAAATGATTCTCAATGAAATATTACTTCATGTAGATGATCCTCCTTTATTCATTAGTTTCCAAATGGATGATATCCAATTCAAACATGCCTTGATTGATAAAGGATCTGGACTTTGTGTTTCCTCCCTTGAATTCATTAAGAATCTTAAATATTCCAAATATAATCTTAAATCTACCTAAATTATGTGCCATGGTTATGATTAAATATATTTGCCTCCCTTTAGTTGTGTTTGGATTCTAATCATATTCCCTCTTGTCATAATTAGATTTAAGGTCTTGATTTTCAATTTCCCTCTATACTATAATATTTTACTCAGTCGAGCTTGGACACATTGCATGAGAGATATAGCTTCTTCTACACACTAGTGTGTCAAATTTCCCCATAATAGTACTATATATAATATTCAAGGAGACACTTATCTTTATAATTTTTAACAATTTAAAGATCATGGTGTTTTTAAAATACCTACCCTTGAGCCTTTATATAGCATCCCCTTTCATGAACATCAATGATTTAACTATCCTGCCAATTATAATAGTGATTATATTGGATACCTTAAACTTATAGGTGATGTACCACCTAACCTATTAGATTATAAAAATGAAAAACCTGATGAGAGTAAGATAAGATCAAAACCTTAAATCTCTGTATTATAATTATTTATTGGTTTCCCCTTCTTTGTGATTTCGTTCTTTCTAGAAATTGATTGACAAAATTTTCATCTCAATATTAAGGCCTAAACAATCACACCCTCATTATTATCCAACTGATAGAATCATTGATTCCCTCCATATTTATCTTCATACACCTATTATGATGATGGATATTCCCTATATGATCCATTCTTAGTTAGCTATGATCAAGCTAAGGAGGCATAAATTCTTCATTATCGATCTTCTTTAAAATATTATTATAATTCTACTATACATATACATATACATATACATATCATTCACTTGGTAGATATAGTATATTCTCCTTCTACTACACCTAACATTATTTCTTATTCAATTTATGTTCATAGTTTTTATATGGAACATCTAAGAGCTTTTAATATCTATAATCTATTCACATCTGAGCCTATTAGGGATATACTCTTGGATCACATGATGACATGACCTTACAATTTTTCTATATTTTCTAATCCTTTAAGAAACCTTCCCACAAAGATGCTATATACATTAATACAACTTGTGCCAAGGATATCTATTATAATTAGAAAGCATACTCAGGGGCCTAATCTTAGATGCATGGATGACAGTAATTTAATTGATGAGGTTTTACCCATGCCAAAATTTTATTCCCCACCTAGATGGGTAGATGCTCCATATTTTGAGTTTTACAACATAGTTGGTCATTATGCCAAAGACTATCGAGCATAATAGATATTTTTAACATAGTATCAAACACAAGGCTCTATTCTTACCAAGGATAGAAAAACTCATCACTCATTTACTCCTAGGTTCACTTTTAGTTTATATGGAACAACTATGCATACTTCAAAACACTACTGAGAACTTCAAAAATACATTGATGCATTTATTCCTAAAATAACACAACCTTATAATGAAAATATCTTACCACCTCTTAAGATATCTCCATAACATATTCTCAAACATGGGGAGGTCTATTTCCTTTGGCATAAATGTATTTCACATCATACATATAAATGTTGATTTTTCCAAAAACATTTCCATGATTTTCCATTGTCTATGCCTTCACCTTCACAGTAACTTCATCATGATCATTCTTAGATGAAGATTTGAATTTATCCTAGACCCATGCATTATCATAGATAAGAGGATATCATCCATATCTTTGTGTAGATTATTCATATTGATTATCCCTCATAGGAGGTCCCACATCAATGTCCTTATTCTTCTCATTCTCCTACCTTCTCCATATAAATTGTGCATTAGAAAGTCCCCACACTACTCTCTAGGAATATAGATGAGGTCATGCTCAGAGCTAGTTATTAGTTAAAATATGACTTACCAAATGTTATTGATGATATATGTTAGGATATCTATAAACATTTGTGAGCACATATTTGTTTGAAATATCATATTATTATTCACATTATCATATGAATGGATTTGATATTTATATTTCATTATGAACATTGGTGATGTATTGTGGTTTATATCTCATTTACATCATGTTTTTATGTTGGATAATCAAAATTTTTTTGGTCTTTCCTATAGGTTTATAGGATTTCTATAATTCTCAGTTATATGTGCATTTATTATATTTATAAATGCAATTTATCTTAGCCTTTATGAGGTGTCACTCACCTTGTTGGATTTGGATTTATTTGTATGTAACTCCTCTCCCTCTACATGGCACGCACATTATCCTCACATATAAGAGGATTAGGGTCACTTAGACAATATTATTTGATGGTATTAGAGCCTATGGTTTATAATGTTGATTCTTGAGAAATTTGTAGATTTGAAGATGACAAAAGAAGCTTTTTTCTCTCTAAATTTCTATTTTTATATTAAAATACATTTACTAAACCAATTTTATAATCTTTGTGACTTAATATTTGGTTGGAAAAGAAGCTTTTTTAGCTCTAACTAACCTTGTCTTATAGGATGTTCACAATGATTTTTTTATAAGCTACCTCTGTTCTTTATTTTGGTTATTTTATACTAAGTTTTTTTAGCTTTTTTGAGCTATTTTTTCTATTTTCTTCAACTGATTCTTAATCTATTATTCTATCATCATTAGTGGCATTTGATTCTAGTTTTTAATATCTTTCCCCTAATTTTAGAGTAGAGTTCCATTCTTGTATTTATAAGCTAGTCAAGACATTTCAATATGTTATTCTTAGCTTCTATCCATCATGGGCACAACAAGAAGGGATAATACAACATCAAGAAAAAAAATAACAACTTTCTAATATTAACATTCTAATCCTCTATTAAAAATTTCATTCTATATCAAATTTTTTATATATAAGCTATTATTTTTTAACTTCTTAATAAGATTCTAACATTTTATTTTATTCTTAGCATGGTTCTACATCCATGAATCACCATGCCTAACATACCTTTCATGTTTTGTATAGCGCCCTGGTGGCCTTCTCCTTTAAGGTGTTTTTATTATTACTACAAAAATTACTTCTTATGGAATCAAATCCCAATTTAACACTTTTCTTTACTTATTTAAATCTACTTCTATTTCCATGAAACATGATTTCTCTATACATTTCAAAGGGTTCTACTATTTCTCTTATCTTCTGCGCTTACATTATGACTCATTCTCTCTCTTGCACAAATATTCCAAAATATGTATAATTTCTGTACATTTTATTCATTGAAAACATCCAACTATGAGTTATACATTGTCTGTTATGTGTCTTTAACATTGAGTTTATTTGCCTTCTGGTTTACCATAATGAGCCTACTATATAATTTCCTTCTATTTTATTGAAAATATTTAAACATATTTTTCTATTTTCCAAGCATCAAAATTGGCACCATATTTTTTCTACAAACATTTCATCGCTCAAAATTTGATAATGCCTTGAAAATTGGTAATACCTAGTTTTTTAAAAAACTGAATAAACATCAAATCTATTAAAAAAGTATTAAATTTTATTTTCTATAAACATGTGAAAGAAAAATAACTTATACACTTTAATATTTTACCTTTATTGTTACTCACATTTTATACATGTGAAACAAACTTTATATATTTTTTATTGTGCCATAAAATTCACATGGCTGCAATTTGGGTTTTTATTTCATTAATAAAAATAAAACAAAAATCAAAACAAATAAATTCAAAATCAAAACAAATATTTTTTCCCTTTTACTAAAATCACGTGGATGGCATTAGTACTTTTTTGTCCTTACCTTAAAAGTATTTGCAAAGTAATCATTTTTTCTTTTGGAAATACTCTATCATTTAAAGTTATGGTGTATTTCAATAATTCCAAACTTGAATGACTAAAATACTTTTTTTTAGTGGTATAATCCTTTAAGCTCTTTTTTGTCTTTATGTGGCATGAAAGAATTAATATCATAAAGGTGAAGAAGTATTTTTTTACATTTATGTTTTGTAAAAGCTTTAACTTATCTTCCCACATAAAACCTTTCATTTAACTCATGATAATTTGGAAATGTTTTTCTTTATATATATAGATGTAAATATTTAAAAAAAAAAAACTCAAGATTTTATTTAAATTTATAGTAAATTTTTTCATGCAAGTTATTTTTATTACATTATTATCTTTTACATCTTAACATATTTGAAATGGATTTTTTAGCATTTATAAATACATAGCATTAAATTAATTTGAAAAAAGAATAATTTGGTGCTCTCAAACAATAAAGTAAATGTCAAAATGATATGATTTATAATTTGCATAATTTAGTAATTTCATTTCAAAATACTTGTCATAACAACATAACAAACATGCAATCCTCCCTTGATGTTCTAAATAAAAAATTTGTATATTTTTTACATGATACTAGTTTGAATGTTAACACTCATTGTGTTTCTAAACAAACTAAAAAATCTTTGAACACTTCCTCTACCAACCCAACTTAAAAATCATGCATGATATGGGGTATTCAAGTGGTGGGATTGAAAAGTGTGAAAATGATATTCAAGAACCTATTTTACTTGCACCTAATAAAAATTGAAAAGGTTTTAGTTTTAAGGATGTACCTAATACTTATATAAATTTGACATCTTATTATCATCCTCATCGAAGGATGTATAATGCAACTCCTTTTGATTATAATACTTCTAATTCTCATGCTTTGGTTAAAATTTATAAACCTTGTGCACATTGTAGAAAATGTGAGCATCGTATATTTAAATGTTATTAATTACATCTATACAAATCTTTTACTAAATCCACATATGATATTTGTAATTATTAGAAAATAACTAACTTTCCTACCTCTAAGGTTGACATTGTTTGTATTCTTAAAAATGATGAATCTTATAAAGACTTTGATATATATTAAGTTTAACAAAGAGTGTTGGAGAATTAACCTTGTGGTCCTTTATATAGATTTTTAGGATTTTCCAAAGTCTTATTTATGTGTGCACTTATTATATTTATAAATAAACTTTATCGTAGTCTTTATGACATGTCAATCACCTCTCTAGTCCACTTGTTGTATTTGGAGTTAATTGCATGTAACTTCTTTCCACCCACATGACACATGCATCCTCTTCACTTGTAAGAGGATTAAGGATACGTGGAAAATATTATTTCATAGTATTAGAGCCCTATAGTTTCTAACATTGATTCTTGAAAAATTTGTAGTTTTAAAGGTGAAAAAAGGAGTTTTTATCCAATTTTATATTTTTATACTATTTACATTTACCTAACTAATTTTTTAATATTTATGATTTAAGATTTGGTTGGAAAAGAATTTTTTTTTGCCTCTAGCTAACCTTGTATTTTAGGATGTTCATAAGGAGTTTTTTTATAAGCTGCCTTTGATCTTTGTTCTAGTTATTTCAAATTGATTTTTTTAACTTTTTTTTCTATTTCTTTCAACTGATCTTAATATATTATGCTTTCATCCTTAGTGATGTTTGATTCTAATTTGTAATATTTTATCCTAATTTTAGATTAGAGTTCCATTCTTGTATTTATATGCTGGTCAAGATTTTTTAATATGTTATTCTCAACTTCTAGATGTCATGGGAAAAACAAGAAGGGAAAATACAACATCAAGAAAAAAGGACAACTTTATGATATTAACATTCTAATTTTTTACTTCATCTTTATTTCTATATAAAATTATTTACATACAAACTATTATTTTTTAACTTCCTAAAAAATATTCTAATGTTTTATTTTCTTCTTAGTAGGATTATACGTTCATGAATCACCATGCCTAACATACCTTTTACATTTTGTGTATCATTTTGGTAGCCTTATCCTTCAAGGTGTTTTTCTTATTACTATAAAATTTACTTCTTATGGAATCAAATCATAGTTTAACATTTTTCTTTGCCTATTTAAATTTATTTTTATTTATTTGAAGCATGATTTATCTATTCATTTCAAAGGGTTCTTCTATTTCTCCTAAATTCTATGCTTACCTTATGTCTCATTATATCTTTAAATTAAATATTCATGTATATATATATTAGTTTTTACAAAATTTATTCATTACAAACATCCAACTATGAGCTATACACTATCTGTTATGTGTCTTCAAAATCAAGTTTAATAGCCTTCTAATTTGATATCATTAGCTTGCTATCCAATTTCCTTATATTTTCCTGCAAAGATTCTAACATCTTTTTTTATTTTCCAAGCATTGAAATTGGTAACATATTTTTTCCTGCAAATCTTTCATTGCTTTGGAAATTGGTAATGCCTTTTTTAAAAAACTAGTTATACATCAAATTTATTAAAGAAGTATTCCATTTTATTTTCTACAGATGTGAAAGTAAAACAACTTATATGCTTTAATATTTTGCCTTTAATGTTACTCACATTTTATACATGTGAATCAAACTTTATATATCTTTTGTTGCACCATAGATTTTATGTGGCTAAAATTTGGGATTTTATTTCATTGAAATTGATTCCATTTTGTTATGTGGAGCTATAATTTTAAGCTTTATGTTTAAAAAAAATAAAATCCAAACCTATAACAAAACAAAAATCAAAACAATTTTTTAATTCACTTTTATTAAAATGATGTGGATGGAAGAAGTATTTTTTGTCTTTACCTTAAAAGTATTTTCCAAGTAATCATTTTTTTTAATATCATTTAAAGTTATGGTGTATTTAAATAATGCTAAATTTGGAATGATTAAAATACCCTTTTCTAGTGGTATAATCATTTAAACTCTTTTTTGTCTTTATGTGACAAGAAAGAATTAATATCACAAAGGTGAAGAAGTATTTTTTCACATTTATGTTTTTGTAAAAGATTTAACTTATCTTCTCAAATAAAATAAATTTCATTCAACTTGTGGTAATTTGGAGAGGTTTTTTTTTCTCTCAATTTTTTTTTCCAAACTTTTATAAAGAAATCAAAGTCTTTATTTTATTTTATATATATATATATATATAAATATTCCAAAATAAATAAATAAAAATTCAATAAGTTTTTAAATTCATAATAAAGTTTTTTATGTAAGTTATTTTTATCATGTTATTATCTTTTGCATCTTAACGCATTTAAAATGGATTTCAAACTTGCAATTTTTTTAATATTTAAAAATGTTTTACATCAAATCAATTTGAAAAATGAATAAATTAATGCTCTCAAGTGAGAAATTAAATGTAAAATTGATATAATTTATAATTTACATAAGTCAATTATTTCACTTCAAAATGCTTTTCATAACAACATGACAAACATACAATTCTCTCTTGACGCTTTAAATTAAAAATTTATGTATTTTTCACATTATACTAGTTCAAATTCTAACACCCATTATGATTCTAAATAACATAAAACTTGTTTTTAACACTTCTACTAGTCTAACTTAAAAATCATGCATAATATGGGCTATTTGGGTGGGGGGATTGGAAAGTTTTAAAATGGTATCCGAGAACCTATTTTACGTACACATAATCCAAATTATAAAGACCTTGGTTTTAATGATGCACCTAATAATTCTCATGTAAATTTGAAATATTATTGTCCTCCTCACTGAAGTATTTATAATGCAACTCCTTTTTATTATTATACTTTTAATGCTCATGCTTTGGTTAAAAATGATAAATTTTGTACGCATTGTGAGAAACACAAGAATCATATATCTAAATGTTATAATTGAATCCACACAAATATTATGGTAAATCCATTAATGATAATTTTCATTGATGGATAATGACTAAATTTCTACCTCTAAAGTTAACACTATTTGGATCCTAAAAAATGATGAATCTTCTAGAGACCTTGGTATGTCTTCTTGTGATAATTATTCTAATGCTTAATGTAGAATATATTTTGAAAGTGACACATCTTAATTATATCCATTTTTATTAACTAAATATTTTTTTAAACCTTATTTTTTTTACAAAATAAATATGCTTTGATTATGTTGACTAACTTATTTTTGTGCATGTTTTTGCAATGTTATGATGGAAGTTGTCTTTGAAATTTTTTCCTAGTTTTACATCTATTTTTATTACATTATGTATGTAATTTATTTTAGCATAAAAATTATTTAACTTTAAAAAATGGTGTTATCATGTTTGATTTGTAGGGTTTCATAGATAATTTCTCCTTGTTGGTATTTTTTCCATCACGGATCAGCCACATTGTCTCAAAATGATTTTTGGAGATTATTCATGATCTCACTTTCATCCTTGTAAATTTTTATAGTACCTTCTATTCTTATTTATTTATCAAAAATATTTTAATTCATTTTAAATGAATTTTATATTGATGGGGAGTATTATGTAATTTTAACTCCCCTCCTTATTTATAATAGGTTTTCTTCATTATTGTAACCCTAAATTAAGCTTAAGAGGGAGTGTTGGAGAGTTAATCTTAATTGGTACTTCTTATAGGTTTCTAGGATTTTTCTAAGTATTAGTTATGTGTGAATTTATTATATTTATAAATGCAATTTATCCTATCCTTTATGAGGTGTCACTCACCTCTCTAGTCTACTTATTAGATTTAGAGTTACTTGCATGCAACTCCTCTCCCCCCACATATCACATATATCCTCCTCACTTGTAACAAGATTATGGACACTTCGAAAATATTATCTCATTTTATTTTCAATTTTTATAATTTCATTTTTTCACATTTACCTTACATCTATGACCTCTTGTTTATATTATGGTTTCTTTTGTTATACTTACTATCTTTATTTTTAAACATCTGAATAACACCTTTAGGTCTTCTTTATCAAGATTAAAATTCATTTATTTATTTTTAATATTTTTGAGATGATTATTAATCTCAAAAGTAATTGTGCTATCTCTTTGGTAAAATAATATACCCTCTGAGTGACTTGGATATATTCAATATAACCTATGCAATTTGCCATTACACTACCTTATATATTTGTGATCAAATAAAATCATACCCATAATTTTACCACTCATTACAAAAAAATATATTATATGATCCTCATATTTACTTTTTATCTCCCTTAATTAAAAGCATACATAGGTTAATTTTGAGATTGCACACTTTTTTGTGAGTAAGTCCAGGAACCTTTTGATACCATGATCTTCAGTTTTCTTCTCTAATGACCAACTGTAATCTCTATTATGTTTGTCACTTAATTCACTCTTGATTGATTATCCAAATATGTATGGAAGAGGAAAAAAATCCATATCATAAAATAAAATAAAAGGCAATGAACAAAAGGCCATTACAACCTTAAAATTACAATCACTATAAAAGATGTGATATTTTAGCACATATCCTATTCTTTGTCAAAGTTTAAACTCCAAAACTAGACTCATGATAGAGACGAGATCCATTAGGGTGTGTTAGGCCAATATATTGGGATAGGAGGTCTCATTTTATCATTTGGTGCCACCTATTTTATAATACAAGTACCCAATATTTATAGTAGATCAAAGACTTTTTCGGTGGTCCTAAGGAATGGGGAACATGTTGTGAGAAGGTAGGTCCATTTTAATTTTCATGTATATAGGATTTATGAGATGATATATGTATTTATTTTTTCAGCCCAAGATTTATCTTCACTAGTTAGAGCATCCTAGATACTTGATGCCAATAATTGTTAGTAATGTTATACTTGTTTAGTGTGTCTCATCATTGTTAATTATTTTTATATCACCGATATATCACTACACTCCCTCTTTTTCAGTTCCTATTTATCCCTAATATTCTTCTTTATGGATATTATTTCTATTTGATCACATATTTGACCATAATTTCTACATACACCTTTAGTTTTCCTTTTATGAGTTGCATTATAAGATCTTGGATAGGAACATGCCTTTTTCCCAAACACCCACCTTGAAATGCCTCTTGGATTATTTTTTGAGTTGTAGTATAAGACTTTAGATAGGACCAAAATCTACTAATAAACATCTTTTCATACTATATTATCACCAACATTTATGTGTCACTTGATGGCCATACCTTCTTTCATTACACACTAGTATAAGCACTAAATCTTAATTTTTCACTCTCCTCAAACTTTTCCTTATTTTCACTTCTAATTTATTATTATTTTTTGTATACATTATTCCTTATTTAATTATTTACTAATTTATAATTTTGATTGACATGTATCATTTTAATTCTATTTACTTACAATGTTTTACATATCTCATCCTTTTTGATGTGTTTTAAATTCATGTTTACCATTCATCAATTGTCTTTCAAAATTTAGATCGTCTTACAATTTTTTTTCATTTTTCATTTTACATTATTTTTAACCATGTAATTTAGCACTACAATATACATTTTAACATAACATAAGAAATCATAAACAAATGTGCTAGAAAGAAAAAACATCAATAGATAACATCCATGAAACATAATAAAACACATCTCTCTTTGTATATATGACTCAAAAGTTTTATATACATCATGAACACAATGATACATTGTATAAAAACAACTCTAAGGCTATGATTCATTATGAGGACATGTTACACTACCCAAAGAGTCCTGAGACTAACCTCTCTTTACACTCCACTATATCAATTGCATCCACAGTCATAGACCATCCACCTATCTTTGTAGATTTTCCACTTGGGCATGTAACCTAGATACCTAGCCAACTATATTCAAATGAGTGACTCTCTCCGTAGTTAGTGTCTACCATGATTTATCTCCCCATGACCAATTATTTGTGGTACTAAAACTTGAGCCCCAATTGATAATATACATATCTCTTGGGTAACCTCCCCAACCAACCCATACCAATCAACATAACCCTGACATAAAGGCATAAAGGGATAAATCAACAATTTAGTATCGTGTTATGGTAGCATGCCATCCAAAATGTCATGGTAAGCTATCTCCACCAAGATCTTTGATTGAGACTCCTCTACCATAACATCTACAAAACAAAAACCTAAATCTCATTAGATCTCATATATCTCTAAAATCATACATCTATCAAGCTTATATATCTATCTATCTACATAATTTCAGCATAGTTATTATATAACACATCTTACTCACCAATAGTATATCTATCCTCTTGAGCACCAAGCACCTCCTAAATAGCATGAATTTATGGTGGTAAAAAACCTCTATACTAGTCAATTTAAATCACATGATGATGCCATGATCCACTACATATATGCCACATAATAGACCAAATAAATAGATGATGTACTATTGGTTCTCCTTGTGGTTATGCATTTGAATATACTAGTGGTAGAATTGGAGCCTATCTCTGTCTTTATGACCATGGTGGTGGCTATAGTTTATGTTATTATGGCACAATTAATAATTCATCCCCTCCTCATTGTCACTAACATCATCATATAATATATCTCACATGATGATGCCATATAACATGAATATTTATTGGTACCCCCACACATCTTACAGATTCTACTCCCTCGCATGCTAATCCCAAAATGAAAGGACCATTATAAGAGATGTTAAGTGTGGTAATCTAATATACCCTGATATATGATGGATTGGATGGGGATCTACCCACTAAGGATAATGTTTCATAATCCTCATTTGACCCTATTAAAATATAATGTTTATCCATGAGAAGCATCCATATTACCCTGATACAATAATAAAATAATATGATACTGAGTAATAGTCTATGATGCCAGGATGTGGCACAATCCACACCACATAGTCTTGTTCTAACATCCACATGTGTGGGAGGGAATAATTCATAACATGAGGTAACCCTAAAGACATATACATAGTAAGACATTCATAGATCCAACTATAAAAATCATAATGGGCCCCATCGTCTAATTTCCCTTGGATAAAATACTATAAAAATTATGCACTAACTACACTCTAATAATATAAGCTAAAAAATATAATGTGTCATGCTCTAACATCACCCAATAAAAATATATAATATACAAAGGGACCTTCACATCTGACTTGTGATAAATCACTTAGCATATCACAAGTCTAATAGTGGCCTTCCAGAAATATTTAATAATCAAAGCATACACATGAAGTAGCCACACCACCAACCCAAGATAGTCATATATCTTTAAGAATGTCACCCATAAATCTAAGGCTCTCCTATCATCTACTTAATTTGGAATATTAAATAATAGTCATGTGTTATTAACATGAAATATTAATAATGGATGAACATCACCATCCACCACCCAACACAATGTTTTATTTAGTCTCTCCCATGTCCATAAGAACATGGTGACTATCTCTATGATCATTAAGATATGTCAAATATACATGTCCCACCAAAACTAAGTGAAATATGCCAAACCTAATCTATGACAAACAATCTCTCTAGTAGATTTAGTAGCCATAGTGCATCCACTAGTCTCTAGAGTTTCCATCACCTCTATAAAATACCAAAAAATAGAGAAATAATTATATATATATATATACCAAAAATTAACATAACTTATATTTAAAATAAATAAATAAACAAATGATCAAATTAACTACTTCATTATCCATTTACAATATCACATCAATACTTTTTTACCTTTATAACTATATCAGCCATGTACAAAACTACATCAGGACTATACTAGACTCAACTTTATTGGTAATATACTCCATCTATCTTTATGTACTATATCAACCATCTATCCAGACTCTATCAACCAACTTATACACTATCAACCATATAAGATGTTATCAACCAAGTTTATGACTATATAAGCTAAGTCAAATCCATACTATATCAACCACTCTATTAAAAAATACATCAACCACTACATATGCCATCGACTAGACACAAAAATCCACCCTTTCCAACTACATTGGCTTGGATGATACCATTTTATTTAGGTGGTGATTTTTCACTAGGTTTTAATAAATATCCTTGAGCTAATTCTTGACATTTTATCTCATACCCATTTTTCATTTTAATTTTTATTTCATTATTATATTTTCTGGGGAAAATTCTACTATATAGATTTTTTTAATGCTTATTTTTCCTAATCTAGTCCATTTTAATTCAAAAATACTAAAAATTAACAATAAATGAACCTCACACTTAGATTATACTATCTATTGTTGTGATTTTTCCTCCAAATTGTACACCTCCTCAAGCTTGGGCCATCATCTCTCTTTGCTAAATTTGGATACATAGAGCTCTGGTTTCTAATAGTAGCAAATGTGTTAATGAACAATAATTCATCCATTTTATAGTAAAATTTAGAAAATTTTAAAAGTTTAATTATTTATCAAGAAATTAAATATTTTGATCCTAAATTTATTTTTATAAGTTCTTTTCACAAACTAAAGGAAGCTTTAGAATCCTGACAAAGTAGATATTTTTAGTGATAACACCATATTTTTGTAAAAAGTTTTAATTTTATCTTATTTTTCAGGTATGTCTCTTGTTCTATGCACTAGATGCCTTTTTTCGTTTTCTTCACACATAATTTCTCTTCAAAAACAAAAATGTGAGTGAAGGTATGTATATAAAAATTATTTAATTTCATTTATTTTTCCCTTTTAATTAAAATTTGTTACCTTAGTTAGTGTGTTTCTATTTTATTTCTCAAAGCACTATCCCATGTTAAACTCTGGTGACACGTGATGAGCTTCAAGTGGGGCATATTTATACACATAATATTTTTAAAAACTTTATTATTTATTTATGCTTTTCCTCTTATAGTAACCTATTGAGTTTCAATCTCTCTAAGTGCATAACTTAAAGGCTCCATTAGGAAAGGGGTGGATAAAATGATGGTGATTCATTAGAGACATTGTTGTATATCTATCATGCCTATATCCACTAAATTTACCTCATACTTGACCCCCTAAGAAATATTTATCCTTATAATCCCAAACTATACCAAGACCCATATTTTATGACTATATCAACTTAAATTGATGTATTTATTATTTATTCCCACCAATTTTTAAACTAAATTAGCCCAAGTCAATGTAATCCAAAAGTTATGATAGATGATTCACAACTATATCAACCATGGTTACCTAATTCAAGGTTAAACCATCATATTTTAAACTCTATCAAGGTTGGTCGATGACATCAACTAAATATTAAATAAATCTTAGGATAAACCACCAATATAAATACAAATCCCCATTTCAATCCAATAGAGAGTGAACATTCATTTTTTCATTTTCATTGCTCAAAATTCTTATTAATTCTACATTTTAAGAAGTCATAGCTTAGATGTTGTCTTGGAGGAAAAAAATTGTCTTGTAGAGTCTTGGATGTAATAGGAAGAGTCCTTTTAGCTTAGATTTTGATTCAAAATTTGTCATCCTTACAAACAAAATAATTTATTTCAAATCACCATTAATCAAGGGGGAGTTTGTTGCTCTATAAGTTTTATTCAACTATATTCTAACCCTAGCTCTTTCATTTTATAGATAAAAGTTGCATAATTACTAGCTTGAATGAATGCATAATTCCTTATTTGAATCTCCTATACACTTATACTTATTATGGCTATAAGGTTTTCAAAATTTCTATTTCCCACCTTAGGTGACCTAGGTCCTATTTTACCTATCGTGGTCCCTTGCCCTTTTTATTTTATTTTTAACCATCCCCAATATTTGTGTTGCTAGATTAGAAATACTAGATTATATTAATTCCAATATTATAGGACCTAGTTAGGGTTATTTAATTATATTTTTTACCTAGAGGCTTTAGAATCCTCTCTGTTTATTTTATGTCATAAGTGTTCCTACTATTAGGTTTAATGGATCCATCTAGTCATATCCTAATACATTAAGTATCAATGAGCTTTATTTGATTTAGCTTTTCTAAGTTTGGATCTCTTAGATAGGATAAGTTGTAGGTCAATATTATATCATTTCATACAACTACTACTGATAATATTACCATGCCTACACCTTTCATGATCTATGTGACATGCACCCAAAATTTGGGGGCATCACAAGGCTTTCATCAGATCCTTCACTGGTTATATGCATGGGCTAGGATGACCTACAACTATCAATTTGTCTCAATAGACTAGGACTCAAATAAGGTCAATTAAATAGAGCCTATGTATTTTTAGACTAGCATGTAAGGACCAATGATATATATAGATATAATAAAGCGTAACCTACAACCAAAATGTCAAGAGAAAAGGGATTTAAGGCCTAAGCCTATGATATTAAGTCATAGTTATCATTATACTTCAAAAAAGGTAAATGGATGTGTAGATACATAAATTGAAATTTAATGATGATGCAATGCACTTATGAGAATATTCTTAAACACAAATAACTCAAGCTGATTCCATGGTCCTTGAGCACCCTTCCTTCACTTCTATGTATATGACCTTTACCTAATAAGAAAATTATAATTATGTTATTCCTATTCACATTATAGAAAACCTAAACTCATCCCTAAAATAATATACACTTCCATCTTATATTCCTATGCTCTTCAAAAAAGGCCACTCTTTCAAGACTATTCTGTATGCTAGTAGTATTTGAATATGTAGGCTACACCCTCCAACCAAACAAAGAATCTTTGCTTAAATTTAAATTTACCCAATGGGTCATCCTACAAATTTTTTGATCCCCATATGAATGAATTCCAAAATTATCACTATAAAATCATATTTTACATTCATTTACCCAATAGATGGTAGAAGGATAACACCGTTTTACAAATCACTAGAATACTTATTTCACATTGTAAGCAAATTCCCTATTTATCCTAAACTTTTATTACATACACCCCTAGTAGCATTGAGCTAAGTCTACATATACCCTTGAGGTCATAAATCATTTCTAAAGCATATTAATCACACCATAATTGCACTAAAATCTAACATTAGA
Source organism: Torreya grandis (assembly GCA_037957365.1). Lineage (NCBI taxonomy): Eukaryota > Viridiplantae > Streptophyta > Pinopsida > Cupressales > Taxaceae > Torreya > Torreya grandis. The sequence continues at coordinate 812,437 of JARHVA010004346.1, read as the reverse complement.
CCAATATTTAAGACATATCACTGTATCATGGGAGAACTACATGGATTTTGATCCCTCCTCAAAGTATTGGTATGTAGGAAATTCTCAATATTAGGGGTGTTGAGGTCTAGAAAAACTTCAACTACTAATGATTTTTTTGGTTTATCCATTTATCATTCATTGTATATTTAGCTAGGGTTACAAGTGAAAAATAAGGTACACAAAGGCTTTCATAGTGGACTGAGCAACCAAGATCACACATAGAGATTATAGGTCATAACACATAAATCAAATTTCATGGAAAGAATAGAAACGTCACCAAACATTAGAACTCCCTACAAAAAATGACATAGTGTGACCAAGTCTAATCAGTGCAACTTCATCTAGAGATATAGCAAATCCCTATCCTTGATTCATAGCCATTACACATAGTCACATAGTCAAATCTACAATCTTAGTCTTAGTCTTGCATTTCTATTTTCTGATATAAGTTACTATTCTTTGTTCTTTCCTCATTTAAAATCTTTCCATACTTATCAAAGTTCCAAATCAGAAATATTTAATTTATTATATATCTTAATATTTTAATTTTACATATAAATTTATCTTAGTTACATAATTAGTTTCTATTTAACCCAATTTTGTTAAAACATATTGGTAAACTTGTATATTGATTGAATGTTGAAAAACCCAAACCATATATGTTTATGGGGTTTCTATCCTTCTTTTTTCTATTTTAATGTGTTATTTGGATTTTTATATTTAATAAATTCTTTATTAGCAACAATATTTCCATTTCTTATTTTATTTATTTTAACAAAATTGTTTTTACCTATCTTAGATATAATAATACTCTAAGTTGTACTCAAGTTATACATATTTAGATTTTAGTTGATAATACCATAATAGTAGAACTAGTTAATAGATATGATGACATGGATAAAAGATATATACAATGATTTATTTCAAAGAATCAAGATATGCAAGATGTATTCATAAATATATTATTAGAGAAGAAATTAAGAAGGCATCTAAAGATGAATCTTCTAAGACTTCTAACCCTATAGGTTCTATGGATACAAATTTTGTACCATTATTTAATATTGGGGAACCCAAGGATATCAAAATATTAATATGCCAATTTATACTTAGTCATTGGGAACATTACCTTTGATCAACACACATTCTTCTCCTCCTGATGTAAAATCCCTTATGCACAAGATTATATCTCTAAAAACTAAGGTTTTACATTTAGAGTAAGGTTCTTAGAAATCTAATTAGATCCATGATTCTCACACTTTATTTAGCACTCCATTGGACTAAAATATTATATCCTATCCATTACCAACTAGTTTGATAACACCTGAGCTTACATTATATGATGGAAATAATGACCCCAAATAACATTTGAGAACATTCAATGCATCATGTTTGGACTATGCATCCATTGATAGGTTATTGACCAAATTATTGACAATAATTTTAAATGGATATGATTTATAATGGTTTTATGACTTATCACATTAATCAATGCATGTGTACAATCCCTTATCCAATATGTTTCTAGTATATTTCTTAATAAATATTAGCAAGAAGATTTCACATGCTCAGATTTCCCAAATCAAACATAAATCGAATGATCCTGTCAAAAAATATTTTTTAAAGTATAAGATAATGCCATATAAAATCCTAATTACTATTTAATATGAAGTACTCAAAGATATCTTCAAATAGAGTTTTATTCCACCACTACATGAATCCATTATGTTTAAGAAATTATTGTCATTCACAGATTTATGTCATATATTTAAAGAAAGGGAAGTCAAATATTAGAAATGAATAAGATTAAGTATACAACCCATCCATATTTCAATACAAATAATTATAGTAAGCCACCATAAAAGGTGGGGCTAAATTACAATAAGAATGGTCAAAAGGCAATAGTAAATGTAGTTTCAGAACTGATTTTGCATATTATATTATGAGCTCCTCCCAAGCAACAATTTACCAATTTAATATAATTTACATATAAGGTACTCAAAAGGATATTAGAATGCAATATCATATATCTCCATCTAATTAAATAGGGCAATGTGAGTAAGCATATTTCAAGGGGATTTTAATATAATGCCTTTTTCAAATTTCATAGAGAACTAAAGTACACTACTAATGAGTACATAAGTTTAAGGCACTTGACTCAAGATTTGATAGATGAAAACATTATTGATGTGGCACACCTATAGATAATTTAAAGGAACAATTGAGTGAAAGAAAATTAATGAAAATATTTAGAGATAATTTTATAAATCATGAGTCAAGAGACAAAAAATACATCAGAAATGCATTACACATATAATGCACATCGTCTACTAGTTTTATATCATTATAATAGAGAATCAAAAAATACCTTAATTGGAATCATTAGTACATACCCAAATTTAGTGCCATATAGGACAATAATCACATTCTTAGAGTATTAAATAGTTGAGATGACTTAGAATCAATTTTTTTTCATTTGATCTCACATTGATCACCAACCTATTTAGAGTGTCATGGTCAGTAATGATTCAAGTGTGAATATGTGTATAATCACACTTCTCTATCATCTTGGATACTCATATGAGGATTTTATTCCTATGAAAATAGTAATAAAATGATTAAATGTCACATTCAAAGCTCCATTGATGATATTAAATCACCATTAGTGATTGGTCCAATACATGTTGCCACCAAGTTTACAGTAGTACCCAGTGTAGGGGTATTTGATATGGTATTGGGTGCTCTTGGATTGAGAATATTAACATAATTCCTTACAAAGTTCACAAGTGTCTAGAGTATATCTATGATAATGATGTCAACCTAATCATAAATTTTAAAATCAATTGGTTAACTTTCTAAGGAGACCTATCTTTGAAGGCCCAATTTAGCATAAATTTGTCACATATTCTAGAAAGCCTCTCTCTACTCCTGCATGCCAAAAATTGATATTATAAGGAATTTAGGTTGTTTCAAATATAAAAAAACACATAATTCATACACTCCATGATGGGTTCCGAAAATTCTTAGAGTTCATCATGCTCAATAACATGCACAACATGCTACAAATCATCATCATGAATGTGGCACTTTGATACAAAGGGATATCAATATCCATATTATGAATTTAGATCAATTTAGTCATAACCATATGAAACTTTCCATTGGAAAAAAATTCACCCTTCCTATAATAGACACATGACCTATTGATTGTGATCCCTTGCATGAATCATTGGTTAGTATCTTTCTTTATATTTCTTAGTTCATATATGCAAAAATTTAAAAAAAAAATATTATAAAAAATTCTAAAAAATAAGACATGAATTATTTGTGTAGTTTATTTTCATAATTTAATTAATTCTAAGTATACTTAGTGTTTTTATATATATCAAGTTTATATCAAATATGATTCATAAGTGTACTTGAGTGAATGCACAACATACATGTCATATTTACATACAATTATAGGTGATGACATTGTCTCAGAATTAGAAATTGTATACACAAAATGCTCTACATAGAAAATAACATAATTTTTTATTGTCTTATTATGCCAAACTCATCATAGAGAACAAATTTTATCAATTATGAAATCAAAACTAGTCACAGGCTTCCTAAAACTTGTTTATCTTAGTAAGTTTATGAGGGGAATTTTATTACATAGGTTATATCATTTTTTTTAAATACCTTTTGTTCATAATTTAATTCAATAAATTTAAAAATATATATTATTATATCTCAATTACTTTCACATTACAATCTTATTGGATACCCAAGTTGCTGAATATATTGATGTTACAAATTACTAAAGTAGATCAAATGCATTTATACATGCAAAATTTTTATTATTGATTTCTTTCTTCATGTCTTGTGTGTGTTTAAATTGTTTGGATTTTGGACATTTGAGAATGTCATTTTCTGCAACTCTTAGCCTTATTATATAAAGTTTTATCTTTTTTTTGAAAATAAGTGAATTAATTGCTTTACTAAGATAAATTATTGTATAAAATCATAATGTTATATATATGCAATAAATGACAAAAATGATTTGGAAGTTACTATATTTGGAAATATGATAAAATAATAAGGTACCAAATAAATATAAATTCTCTATAAAATTATAATGCATGACTATGACTGAGATTGAAAAATAGGCTGTGGGATTGTGTTAATTGATTATGGATCCAAAAAAAGTTTTGATATATTTCTAGATAAGAGTGTTTTATCTAGATAGATGTGTAAGGATATGTTGTCCTTAGGGAGTGATGATGTATTATATATGATAGGATTCTAAGTTTTTTTTGATAGGGTCACCTTCACTTGTATGTTTCATTGACTATGTTGGAGTGTTTGATACTTTGTTAAAATTATTATATAACTTCTCCATGATTTTTACCCCTAGCTCAATATATCAAGAGGAAAAATTAAATCACAAGGTAAAAATGGGTTAGTGGTTGAATTTTTTATTGACCTCAACACCCCATATATTGAGCACTAACTACATCCCAATACTTTGATGAGGGATCAAATTCTATGTAATTATCCAATGCTATGGTGTTGTGTGTGAAATACTAGTGCAATTTTGGTGTGATTAAGTCTTTTAATCATGTTTTTTGACCTTATAAATTTATTCATACTTTATTTAAAGGATATTAGGACCATATGTATTCAAAATTGGTAGAAATATGGAATTTACTCTCAATTTGAAATTATAATTATGGTGATTTTTAATGTAGAAGCCCATTGTGTGAAAAATGGTTTTAAATGTGGATTTATAGTGATATTTTGGAAATTCCTTTGTATGTAGCTTACTAATATTGTGGGATGACTATTACATAAATTTAAATTTGATTAATTATATGTTATTTGGTGAGAGGACAAGAGTAGTGGAACTAGACACTCTTAGGGAACACTATTTTCTGAATAGGGTGTTATTGTCCTAAGAGCACAAACACCTAATCTAAGAGTATGGAAAATTATATGGATATTCTCGAAATATTATGAATTAGGAATAGGGAAATTATGGGATAATTATTTTACTTATGGTAATGGGTCATACACATAAAAAATTAAGGAAAATGGTCAAAAGGTTGTGGAACAAGGCATGAACTAAGTGTGTAAAAAGGGTGGTAACAAACACACTACTTTATCTTAAATGTTAATTTATGTGTATAAATTTCACCCCATTTTATTAGAGTAATGTAAAAAAGTGAAATTACTATAATAAAATGAAAAATTCATACCTGAACTTATCTATGAAGTGCAATCTTTAATGTAGGATACAATGTTAAATTGAGTTTCACACAAGCCTATAATGAAACATGTATAAATCAGTCCTTAATTAAGATGTAAATATGAAAGTGACTGTAATGAAACATGTACACAAACTATTATGTTTTTTGGTGCAAAAATTAGTGACTGTAGAGGGTAGGACCCTTTGAGATTTATTATTCATCGAATAGCTTGGATTGGACCTTGCATGACCCAATCCTCATTGAAAGGTGAGTGTGATTAAGAATTAAATGTGTGATTGACTCCATAATTGAATAACCAAAGTGGTGAAGGATTTTTTTGAATCTATGTATGAATCTTAATATATTATTTGGGTGAAAAATTGGTGTAAAAGATGAACTAACCACTACAGATGAAATAAGGCTCATTTATGGTGAAAAATCAGTGTAAAAAGATAGTAGGATATAGGTTTGGTGTATAAAAAATGGAAAATAACATGGATTTTTATTCCATTTGTGAAACTAATGCAAAAACTAAGAAAAAAGGTAGTCATATGATGCACACATGCCTCAATATGATATCTAGTGTATATAGATTATGAGACTGAGTAACAATGACTAAAATTTTGAGGAAAAAACTATGTACTAGCCTAGACCACATGCCACACATGATGTCCTAAAACTAATAAAATATGAAACAAATGTAAGTATTCTTATATAAATTGTGACAATACTTGTTTCTAACTATTCTGTGCTTTTCTACCTAATGGGATAATAACATACTATTTTGGATAGAACCAGGCTATGACCTTGTGTAAATAGATTGAAACTATCAAAAATTTATTTCTAGGTGATTTTTAAGTATTAAACTTGACTAAATATGTAATACCTACAAAGTCTTGTGTACTACACTATAAGGGCTTAGAATCTAAGACAAGCCACTATGTATGCCCCCTCTTTTAAGGTGAGTTATGAAGCATGCATAATAACTTAACTCAAACTAAAATATTTAAGTGAGATATTCTATTAAAATGTGTAAATATGAGTAGTAATGATAACATGGCATTGCCATATGTAAATTGATGAAATATTTATAATCCAAGATGCATGTAGAAACAAGCATACATGGTGACATTTTCTGGATAAATGTTAGTCATGAATACATAGATTAGTGATCTAAATGAGTATGTAAATATTAAATAGGGAAACTTGTGGAGGGATGTATGATATTGATCATGGAATCAAAAGGATGGGAAGATCCATGATGTTTATCATGGCATAAAAAAATTATCAATTGTGTAAACAAGTGTCATGGCCATGAAACACACACAAAAAAAGAGTACACACAAAGCACATAATAGAAGGCCAAGGGGACACATACAAGGGACATGTTCAAATTTCACTCACACACATATAAACATACAATGAAGGATTTGAGCCACATAAAAGGACATGTTAAAATGTCCACTAGTCAAAATAGAGAATGCATACAAGAGTTTAAGAAGGAAAGAAAAAATTAAAAAAATGTAATAATACATGTAATTGATCAACATAAGGTATTTATAACATTGGTATAATTAGTCATTCAGGTAACCAATAAGATACCAATGTGTAGGTAAGCGATCGATATCAATAGATGTTATATAATATACATAATTGAATCGTGAACAATAAGAGATAACCAAAAAGGATAAAACCTATGTATAAGATGCCCCCAATGAGATTTTTGATGTATAAACATGTTGTAAGATGCTCACATATTATTTTAGATATGACAAGTGCTAGTTTTTTCTCATTGGGATAGGGACAATGGAATAGGATAAAAACACAAAGCGCTCTTATTTAAATAGTTCACTTTTATTTATTTTGAATTTTCAAGTTTGAGATAGTGAAATAACCTCTAATTGGTTTTGGAAATGGAAACATATATACTCTTCATTCACTCATGTACACTTGTGAATATGATATAAAACTAGATACAAATAAGTACCAAATAAATGATATACAAATTAAATGATGTAAATGAACTTAAAATAAGAATGCATAGGCCCATGATTTTTGAATTTTATAGAATATTTTACCTTTATTTTCATGTATAAATTGAATAAGAAAAAATAGAGAGAAGGATACTAAATGATGAGTCTTACAAGGGACTCAAAATTAGTGGCCCTATGTCTAAAATAATAATGGTAACCTTTCACGAATGAAAGTGTTATATTTTTGTGACTAAATTGAGTTGAGTTTAGAACCTAAATACTGAATATACTCTATACCATAACTTCCACTATCATACTGATGATCTATAACATATTATGCTTGTTATTGAGCATGATGAGGTATAATTATTTTTTGAACTCATCATGGATTGTATGAATCATGTGTTGGTGTCATATGTGAAATAGTATTAATGACCTATAATATTAATTTAGGACATGTAGGAGTAGAGAGAGGCTCTCTAGAATCAATGATAAATCTTTGTTAAAGTGGCATTTAAAGGATAGGCCTCCATCAAAGGGTAGATACTTACTTTGGAAATATCTAATTAGGTTACACGTTTTTAGGTGGTTCAACTAAAATATACTATATAGGAACCATATTTATCTATGATAGGGGGTATTCATATGGGATACCCCAAACTATGATGACCTCATTATCATGGATGTTATTTAAATACTTATGAATTTTATAAAGAACTACTTGATTCCAAAGGCATTCCAATAATACATCAAAAACCCATATACTAGGCACTACTATAAAATTAGTGGCCCTATGTGTTAGAACAATGTGTAATGGTAATGTAATCTAAAAAATGGAACTTTATATGTGACAAATGAATCCTTTCATTACCATGGTTATGGGAAGCAAATCCTGATATGTATATCCAAGGTGATTAAGAATTATGATTATGCACATTTTCACACTTGAACCATTATCAACCATGACTTTTTGAATATGCTAGTGATTAATGTGAGCTTAAATGAACAAAAAGTGAAATTTATAGTCATCATATATTATCTCCTATTATAAAAATGTGATGAGTGGCCTAGATGGAACTAAAGTATGGTAGGTACCAATGATGCCATACAAAGGATGTATTACCTTTGTATAATAATGCTAAAAAACTGGTGGAGGGTGTGCATTCTATGCATAATTTACCCCTAATATATTTATTTTCTCATTATTTATATGCTTAGGAAAAGGATCACTAAATATTTTCATTTGTTTAATTTCACATGGTTATGATTTGAAACTATCAATGGCATGGCTACATCAATGATGTTGGCATCTATTAAATACTGAATCTTGTGCTCAAATTGATACATCTATTAGTAATGTGTCTTAGTTCCATGTGAAATTCACAAAAGGCATTCTAACCAAACACTTTTGGAAAAGTATTATTCACATAAACATATTTAATCGGAGGTGGAAACATGATATTACATTCCAATAGTGTTTTGAGGACCTTATATGGATCTTCTAGTATATTGGTAAACTATTTCCTTGGAGGAGTTAATAATATAATGTGTGGAGTGGGATAAATAATTGCATGTATTGTTGACTTTTGATCAATATTATTATCAGTTGATCTCACCTTGTATGTTGGCTTACTTGAAATTTTTGTACTAGAATCTAGATTAGTTGAATACTTAAGATTATTCTTGGGGAATAATTTGACTGACCTTTCCTTGACAGTGTGGCACAAATATAGGAATGAGATAAATTTATTAAATAGGATGGAATCACTTAAGTGTGGAATAAAAATTTGTTTGAATATATATTGTAATTCTCTATCTATTATAGGAGCCATCATTTTGGATAACATAGTCTTATACCTTAAGACATATTATATGATAGGCCTATTATGTTTATATTTAAGTTGATCAATCTAAGCATATGAAATATTTTCACTGATATTGATTGAAAAATGTGTTAGAAACACATCATAAAATAGATTGAATGCATGCATTGATTGATGAGGTAAATTATAAAACCATTATATATCATATTATTTTATACTTCTTGGGAATAACATTGTCAATAACTTTTCATTATAAATGTAGTCCAAACATGATGCATGCAAAGCTCTTAGATGCTTCACAAGGTCACCATTTTCATCATATAGTGTAATCTTGAGTTATATAAAACATGTGATCCAGAGTATTTTCATATGGTTTGAAAAATTGAAAAAGACAAGTGGTGTATATGAAATTTACCACGTGGAAAAAACATAAAGATTTTATACAATTAATTTTCATATTGGAATTATTTTAATGTTTCTCATGGGTGTTGTGTTGCATATGCGCTACTAAACCGACCTTTACCCACATTACCCTATTATAAAATTTTCCATAAAATTCCTCTAATGATAGAAAGATATTCTTTCCACATAACCAATTATTCCCTCCATAATTCCTCCATTTTCAAAATATTACTAATATCCTGTTTTATTATAGTTATTAATAACCATGGGATATTAAATCCAAATTTAATTAAATCTAAATTTAAATATCCTATTTATGGCTTTGATTATTCCATTGGATATTTTAAAACCTAAGTCCTAAATTTTAATATTCCCCACTCCCACATGGATGGTCATTCCTTGTTTTTATTTATCAATGAATATGTTTTTAAAAAACATGGGACATTGTTTTTAAAAAACATGGGACATTATTTTTAAAAAGCATGGGAGATTGTTTTTAAAAAAATAAAATAAAAACTTTATACCCAAATTTACCTTTTCCCATGTGGAAATCCTTTTCACTTTACATGGGGGGATAATTTTTTTACATGGGATATGTTTTTTTAAACTAAGTCCAAAGTCAATGACCTTGTATGTCTAGCGTTAAAATCCTTAACATGCACGTCACCGTTTCCCCTTTTACCACATGGGTCATCCACTTACCTTTAGCATGGTCAATGGTTTTGGTTGAAGATCATGGTAACATGGACCATATTATTATTGGGGAAGATTTTATAAATTAAAATATGGTGTCAACCATCCTTAATACATGGGATTTTATTCCTTCTTATTTTGTATGCAGCCTATTCAGAGTTTAACATACTTCAGACATAAATAGAGGTTGTTGGCCAATGTTGGCTATAAATAATTTTATTTTATTTTATATTGAGGATTATTATTATTATTATAGACACAAAGAATGGAATATAAAAATACAGGTTGCATATCTTTTGATAGAGGAGTGTAATGGGATTTGAACCAGGGACATGCCAGGTAGGTAAAGTCTATTATGCTAGAGAATACATGTTATTAAATTTAGAGGATTGACCATGTTTATTTTTATAGAGGTAGAATTTTGGAATAGCTTGATTGAGGCCATTTTACCTATTATAGAATCTTTTTTATCTATATTAATTAGAGAGGGATTTGTACAAGCCAAGGATATTATAAATCCTTTGAGAGTATTCTTTTCCTCATGTTGAGATAATTAATAGCCATATAGGAGAATTATAAGCATTTGCATATATTGTTTGGTTGAAGAGAAGAACATTTTACATGTTGTAATGAGTTTTTCATCTAACATATAGCTTCAAGTGTTGTTAAACCATTCAGGGATGTAACTTTTAAATTATTGTATTTACATCTTGTTTATAATAGAATGGTTCAAATGAACTCAAGGACATAGCCAATTGGTGAACCCCATAAATAATCTCTGGTCTCTATTTTATTTTTAGTTTTCCATCAGTATATCAGTTTTAAATTATTCATTGATATCTAGGAATTTAATTATTATAAATTAATTAATGGATTATTCAAAGAGATAAAATACAAATGGATTGTTTTATCTAAACAATAAAGTTAGATGAGTTTACAAAAAAACTCATATTTAGAATTGTTTAGACAAATTACATTTAGATTTAAAAGTCAATTCCTTTTAATTATTTTTTTTAGAAATTGACATATTATTAAAATCCATTTTAAATAAAATAGTATTTATTAGTAGGGGATAATTACTATTTATGGATCAACATGTAGGTAAAGGATATAATGCTATATGTTATGCTGATGGGTGTGCAATAATATGTGAGAATCTAGTGCCTTATTAGGTTTTAAAGCACTTTGATCCAAATGTAACACCTGAGTTTTTAGAGATTGAATCTCATGCATAAGGGATTATACATCATGAGAAAAAAATGTATGCTAACTAAAGGTAGTGTTCCTAATGTCTAAGTGGGAATTAGAATATTAATCTATTGAAGTCTTTAGGTTCCCCCATAGTATTTATGGTGGTAAAAAATTTGTATCCATTAGATTATAAGTCTTTAGTGATGGTGCCATAATCAAACTTTATATGTCCAATTTTTTTTAAAAAATGGTATGAAAGTAAAGAGGTTGTTCATGGATTATTTATTGAAAAATATTAATGACTTCCACTTTGTTGAACTCTAGTTGTGCATCACCTATAAATGGGAGTATATCTTAATGTTCATCTTTAGTACTAGGGTTATCTTGATCATTCATGTTATGAAGTTGTATCATTTACCATTACATTCTCTATTTTTGAATTAACATCCAAAAGTCCTAATATAACCTTGTTCTTATCCATGATATGTGATTTATAAAAAGGAATATGAGTATGCCAAATTAGAATATCACTTAATCAAGTACTTCTTCTAAGAGATATAGAAATAAATTAATTAAAATGCATAAAATATGAAATGAAAACTTAAAAGACTGATATTATTAAAGAATTTATCAGATTTGAAAACCCTAAAAAAATAATTATAAAACCCCTAGAAACATATACAGTTAGGGTTTTTCAAAATTCAAATGATAGACGGGGTTCACCATATATGTTTTATCAAATTTTAAAAAATAAGTGAATTAATTACTTTAATGAGATAAAATACTCTGTAAAATTAGAATGCTAAAATTATGAAATAAATGACACAAAATAATTTTTAACTTACTATATTTGTAAATATGTTAAAATAGGAAGGTACCAAAGAAATAAAACTTATCTAAAAAATTAGAATGCAAGCTTGTGACTAAGTCTAGAAAATAGGCTGTGGGACTATGTTGTCTGATTATGGATCAAGAATAGGGTTTTGAAAATATCTATAAAAAAGTGTTGTATCTAAGCATAGGGTGATGTTATCCTTAGGGAGTGATGGTGTCATATAGATGATAGGATTTTGATTTTTATGTGATAGGTTCACCTTCACTTGTAT